>OZ010571.1:75145666-75615666 GCA_963932145.1 Acanthosepion lycidas | reverse complement strand
CTGGTGCGGACACACTTTCATTTAAGAATTATAAAGTAGTTCTAGTCGTGATTAAATAATGGAAGAAAAACGTGTAATAAACAAGACAGAAAGAGTGCAAATAAAAAAAGTTGGATTGAAATATTTTTTGCAAGACAAATTTTGAAAGAATGTTGTAAAAAAAAAAAAAAAAAAAAAAAAAGTTTCTTTATAGAAAAACAAAATTTCAAAATATTGTTGATAAATATAATCTGTATTTTAAAAAAATTACCATTACATAGTTATTTCACAAAAATGAATATTTCAGGGTTGAGTTGTTTGTACACAATAGAAAATGTTTATATTGTAAATGTAATCGGTCACCTGAAACCGCTTTGAATAGATTTTTACTTTATAGATTACTTTCGTCAATGTGCATCAATTTTGTATTGCATAGTACACATAACTTGATGATAGACGTTCAGCATTTTCATAACCCTGTTTTATTTTAATTCATTTTCTGTTATTTTTATTTATATAATTAAATTTTGCCAGCCATTACACAAGCGAGGACGTAGAGTAATCCGAATACAAAATTCAGCCGCGCTACTTTTTGAGGCATTTCATCAAATTGTCGGCATCGGAAAAGTTTTTCTAGTTTAAAAGATTCGAATACAGTCAAGAGAGGCAGAAAATACCATTTGGTGTAATGAAGTCCCAAGTAGACAAAAGAAATATACGGCGAAAATAGAAGCATAGCAAACAGGATATATGAGCCGGTATGTCCTAAAATGATGGCCAAGGTGACGATGCCTGCCTCTCGATCACTTTCTAGATGACGGGTGTTGTTGCAATGAAGGATTGCTTCAGCATTGACAGCTAAAGGTATTGCATAGATTATTGGTTCTGTGGCAAGTCTGCCAGTCTGCGAAAGAAAAGCAAACACGACAGTTAAAGGTCCAAATGTGAGGAAAACGACCACGTCTCCGAGAGCAATGTACTTGAGACCTAAACCACCAGTATAAAGAAAACTGCCCGACAATCCACCGAAATAGACAAGGGCCAAGTGCTCCATGCGGGCAGGTGACATCCAGGTAAGTAACAAAAATCCGCAGCAGCCGACCACATAAAAGAAGCCACCCAGCCAGGCAATATCGGCAGGGCTCAGCAGATAGTCGACTAAAACTAAAGTTTTGTTATTGTGGCTGGCAGCATCTTTCTTTTTTTTTGAGTCAATGCCGCGAGTATAATCATAGTAAGTATTAACGAGGTTACCAGCTGCATGTACGGACAGTGCAGTCAAGCAGGTAATTAATGAAATTAATAAGCTGAATTGGTCAAAGTCAACATGAGAAAGCGCAAGAGCGCTCCCTAATGCAACTGGTGTGAAAGAAGATGTGAAAGACCAGGGCCGCAGGGCGGCCAGGTATTTGGACAGTTCGTGTGACACTGTAGTCTTTGGCCTACTGCAGCTGTGGCTATAATTATTACTTACATTTTCATTTATATTATTTGTTGACGAATTCTTTCGGGAAGTTCTCTGAAGAAGACTCATGACTGATGATCCACAAGGATCCATATATCTATCTATTAGTCAACGATTCCGCAACATAGCTAAGGAGGTTGTTTTAAGACACACGCCATGTTAATTTAAATAAAGGGAGACAATTATTTTTTTACAAATACACATAACTTGGTCTCGGAAACGTGAGATTAAAACTTTAAAATCTAGTTTTACAGAAGTATAAAAATATATTCAGACTAAGGCAATTGTCATTTCTTCAGGATTTAATTAAAATTTTCACAGTTAAAGTTATAAGTGATTGAAAACATTTTATTTTTAAATTGGTTAACTGTAATAGCAGAAACAATTTATTTCTCGTTCAATGGTGAAATCTCGCTACTTCGAGATTTTATAATGTGAGGTGCCCTGTAAGTACAATGGCGGAGTAAACAAGTTTTAATTTACAATGTGTAACATTACTACTGGTAGAAGCTGTTCATCTTACAAAATTACATGCATAAATAGGCTTAAAACATCCCAGACGGTCCCTCATGCATCCACTATCCTGGACATGGAACAACATTTAGGTGAGTATCTAGTCAGTGTGTTAACTTTAACGGAGACGTGCATGTTCTCTTTCTACTTTTAATTTTGTGATGAAGAAAAGTGTTCACTTCTTCTTCGTTAATGTATCTCTTATGATCCTATTCACTTCAGAACATGTGATATCTTGTAACAGACTGATTAACATGTCCGTGTTAAATTTGCTGAAAAAAATTGGAAGTCCTCAAAATAGTATTCTCTTGATCGTAACCGAACGGTGTCGGTCACAAACTCGGGGACTAGATTACCGTATATTTAGTATTAAATAATGCACCCCATTTTACGACCCCTGTACTATTCCTTTTTTTGTGCTATAATTCATCATTTTACTTTTGATAGCTTTCATAGACCTAGTAATGTTTCTCTATATTGCTGACCATGTTTTAATGTTTTCTAGATTTTTACTAGGCAAATATTGAGATTTATAAACCGATTTTCTTATCTAATATTTATTTATTTTTTTTATAAAAGTACGTTTCTTCAATTACTCATGATATCGGTGTTTTTTTTTTTTTGCCAACGAGAGACCATGCTTTTCTTCAAAAGGAAGGATTTTATCACTAACATCGCTCTTTTACGTTAGATCAGCGATATTGTAGATGAAATTCAGAAATTATTTCTGAAACAGTCTTTTAATCCATAATCAAAGATGATTTTAAATCGATGTGCTAATAGCCGCAGTATAAAAATGTAATAAATTAAGCTATTTTTCTTTTCTATCATCATGTGATGTGATCATATACCGGATGGCTTGTTCATACAGACTCTTCTTTTTTTATTAATAGGATGAAGATTTTTTAAATACTTGAAAATTTCAATTTATAATTTAAATCAAATAATAACAGAAGAAAAAATAAAAAAATCATTGTTAGTAAAACTCTGAATCGCGTTTGTCGTTTTATTGACAAATGGTTTTTATTAGTATTTTTAGAAGGAAAAGAAATATTTTTAATGAAAACTTCACTAATTATGTACTATTTTTATGATTAAGCTCTTTTATTATGGAAGTTTTAACACTTTATCACAGGCCGCTACTACTAAGTCTGCGTACATTTTTTTATGATGATGTCTGTGCTATCCTCGTATCGTATTTAAATTAAGATGGAAATAAATTGAATCGCTTAAAGAAGCATATCAAACAAGTTTAAATAAAGTTTGAGTAAATTTAGATTTCTATCTGAATCGATACAAAACTAGAGAATTTATCGTTTCCGCATTTTTAAACTCTTGCAAACCTGTTTATTTTTTCTTCCAAAATGAAACTAAAAAGAAAACTCAGCGTCAGCGTCTAAGATCTTACAATTTTTTTCATTAAAATTAAAATTAGATAATTTCATTGAAATTTAGGTTCATTTCAATTTGGATAAATTACCAATATTTACCAGTTCATTTTCTTGCTGTTGGACAATAATTCTCTTTTTCAATATGCATTTTTTTTATTCTTAATTTCTTTATGCCGTTTTGTTGTTTTTTATTAAAAAAAAATAATCAAAAAAGTAAAACTATATTGAAATATTAATTTGTAAAAGCATTCTAAAATCAGTAATCTTATTTTTTTTTTTATTATGAATTTTACACCACTTGTTTTTAAATTATTAGGTCGGTGCAAAAATAATGTCGTTTTCTCACATAGTAACATGTGAGAAAACGACATTATTTTTGCACCAACCTAATAGGTACCACCACTGATTTGTTAAATTTTTTTTAGCATATCGTGATGAAAAAATGTCCCCGACAAAAAAAATTTAATAAAAATTAAGTTTTATCGTCAAAATCTTTTTGTCTTTTTTAAGAAGAAGGAAGACAAAAGGATTTTTTGATTATTAAATTAAAAATCCTGTGATCCTTTTTAGAATGTTCGAAATTTTGGTTAAAAAACTTGTCTTTAAAATTTACCGTTTACGTCAGTATGGGGAAATTTTAGCGTCTTTTTCCGGTGAAAAACATTGATTTGGAAATTCTTGCAAAAATCAAATAATTGTCGTATTTCAATGAAACTTCACAAATGAATGAAATTATTTTAGAAATTTATTTTTGTTGTTGTTGAAAGTCTTGGTAAAAAAAAAAAATATTTTACATCCCACCATAAGAAATTTCGAGTAATTAATTTTTGGGGCCACTTAATTTTTATATTAGTTCTGTTATGCGCAGAAATCCTTGGAGGACTTTTTTTAAATATCATTTTTAAATTTTTTTTTTTTTTTTTTGTCAAACAGAAACCCCAGTTACCTTGAAATCTGCTCTAAATCGTAAAATAAAATATGCAATTATAACTAAAAAAGTAGAAAAACTTTTAATTGCTTTTACAAAAATAAGATGGACATTGTCTTCAGAAAAACATTTTTTTTAATGAATAATTAAATAATTAATTTAATTTCTACAAGAATTTTCATTTTTTAAAAAATTTTAATTAGAATAATTTAAAAGTTTTACATTTCTGTATTACTTTGTACCTTTTTAAAAACTGTTAAAACCGTATTGGAAAAGCTTAGCCTTAGTATAATTCTTTGAACACCAACATTTAAAAAAGAATTAAAAATTTATTTGTATATGTATGTATCAGTATAAACGTGCTGATTTTTGTAGACACGGACTCCATACACAACAACATTGTCAGAAAATAAGAGCGATAACTATAGTAAATTTAAAACCAAAATATTTAATTCAATTCATTAGATTATGGAGAATATTTTCTTAAATTTTAAAGATTACTGAGTACTTAAAAAAAAATTGCATAAAAAAAAAGGTGCTCAATTACATACACCATAGAAAAACATAAGATAAACTTCCATCTGTCATTCAAACTGTCAACACCTTAACAAACTCGCGCTGCTGTGTTAAAAATGCATTACTACGATAAGCTTAAAGTAATATTTGTTTCAAATCAGATTAATTAAACTCTAATTTATCAACTGTTAGATTATTTTTTGTATGGCTGTGCAAAAAGGAAATAATTCTGAATTCTTGCCTTCAACTACACTTCTCTTGGATAAATATGATATAATTCAATAACTCAATACAGAATAATTAAAAAAAAACTCATTGGCTGTAATTAATAACATGAAACATTAAAAGTAAGCAAAAAATAAAAGCAATGAATTAAACTGAAAAGTATTTTTTTTTTAATTTTTAATTAAATTTTTTATACTTCTAATAAAATTAGAATTCTAAGTTTAATAAAAATACAAAGAATAAAAAAAATCACTTTCTTAAACTATTGATCACAGGCTCATTATATTTTAAGTAAAAAGTAAGCATTATTTTTACAAAATCTAGTTCATTAATCCTTAAATTTACTAATTGACTTTGAAACGCATGTCTAGGAGAAATGTGTGTATGTGTCTTTTTTCTTTTCTTTTTTTTTTTTGTTAGAGATTTTTAAATTTGTTATTTATATTTTTCATCTAATGGTAGTTCAGCCAGTCAGCAAGTGAATGTGCCAATGTTTTAAAAATGTCTAAAAACTTTATTTACATATGGAAATTAATTTTTCTTTTAAAATGGGGTAACTTTAGGCTATTATATTTGAATTAAAACCAAAATTTAACTTCAAGGAAGGCATTTAAATTATTTAAAATTCGTTTTTTTTTTTTTGTTTTGTTTTTTTTTATCTGTGGTGGTATCTAGTAAATTAAAGCTAAATGATAAAAAGTGTTGAAATATTCTTTATTAAAAAACTATAGGTCATAATAAAGATTATGTGCATGTTTGTTTCCTCTTTTTTTTTTCTTCTTATGTGTGCGTGTGTGTGTATTTTAAAGCATTTATATTTAATGTGATGACTAAATGATTTCAAAGGAAAAGTACAGTCACATTTTTTTTACTTCATTACACTATTATTCTGTAAAGCTATAAAAATGTTGATGTAGCTAAAACTTTCAGCAACCATCTTTATTTTATAACATCTTTATTCTATGAGAAATGTTTTTGAAATGCCAAACTTACAATTTTACTTTATTGTAAACAATGAAAGCTTTTTGCTTGATTTCCATGTTTCTTATTTGATAGCTTAATTTTGCTTTTTGCTTGGATGGAACATCAATTGTTTGTCATTTTACTTCCATTTATTAAATTTTGAACTTTTATTTAGATTCAATGTCCTTAAAAATCTGATATTGTGTTATGAGTATATGAATAAGCACTTAGATTCCATACTTTGTATCAGTTTTGTTTATTTTTTTCATTAAACTGAAATTTGACCTGTTGCTTTGACTTGTAAATTCTAAAAATTATCTGATGCTTTTTCAGTTATATTGTATATTTTTTTATTTTTTTTTTTATTTTTTATTTTTTTATTTTTTTTTTTTTTTGCTTCACTTGAATTTAAGCTGCAACTTGAAAATTTTAGAAGAAAATTGAATTTTGTCTTTTTTTTTTTTTTTTTTTTTTTTTTTTTTTTTTTTTTTTTTTTTGGTTTGACGTGGTTAATTATCACTTACACATCTATTCTCTTTATCTAAATCATCTAACATGTTTGATAAACTTATCTTCCATTTGATTCAGACTGGGAAAGCTCTTGTGTGTAATAAATTAACCTCCATACTGACAAATGATGATAACCCATAAGAGAGAAATGAATTGGTAATGTGTAATAAAATTTCTTGAAATTCATCAGCTTTTTAATAATGATGGATGCTAATGCAGGAAAACATCATTTCTAGCCTACCAAAGGCTGTGCTGTTTTAGTTTTGAATGTACTATTTTAAACTGGTCTATATATCTATTCCATTTTTTTTTTTTTTTTTTTTTTTTTTTTTTTCATTATGTAAGCTATACTTGTTTCTTAAAATGGGTAACAAATCTTGATCGTTCAGTTTCTCATTCACCCAGTCTACAGATTTTTCATTATCAAAAATCAAATGATACAATGCTTAAATAGTAACATTTTTTTTTCTAATTGGGATCAATTTTCATACCATTAAACATAATTAATGAAGTCATTTATATATCTTTTATTTTTTTTTTGCTTTAAATGTATTCCTTTTAAGTGGAAGTATTTTTTTTCATCACTTTCAGTTTTAATTGATACATTGAACCATTTAAAAAAAAAATATATTTTTAACATTCAGCTTTTCATTGATAATGAAACTTTTGCCTGGCTTCTTTTGTGACTTTCTAAATTGAAATCTCCAAATCCATTTGTTAACATTGTCTCTTCCAGCTGAATTTGTCTTTTATAGTTCAATTTCATTTTTTGATCAGATTGATCACCTAGAAGTAGAAAACACAAAAAATAATTGAGTTTAATTCCTGGGCTATTCAGTGCATACTTTAACTCAGTGGAAACAGGACAACTGATAACTGAGCAGTACTAAAAATATGAACAAGACAAAATATCTCTATATTTGGGCAGTGGAATGAGAACAGTCTACTAAGATTAAATAAAAGGTTCAGTTTGGAATTCCCTGTAGGTTACCTGGACCAACATACTTGATGAAGGCTGGAAGGCACAACAGCTAACATGTGATAACAACAACAAAGATGAGAGCAATAGTCTGCATGTAAATGTAAAAACTACATTTTAATTTTTTTATAGAATAATCAAAAAAGAATATACTAAAAAATATCAGTCAAAAATGTTTTTGAAGAAATAGTAAAAATGTCTAGTTAATTCATGTTGAATTATCTAATGCCTACATCAGACTTGTAAATACACAAGCAAAAGTAAGACTAAGCCATCAAGAAAAATATTCTAATTGATATCCTATCATGCATCTAAAATGTTGTTCATCATATTGTAAATAAGTATATATAATAGAGTTATTGATATTTTTAATTTCAAATATATCAGTTTTGCCATGGGTCATAAGAAATATACAATCTCAAGAGAAGAAATGATGTTAGGTTAAGTGATAGGAAGACAATACTGAAAGTTGCAAAAATTGTTGATAAAAACAAAAAAGAATCTGAAAAGATTGACAAGAACAAGAAAAAAACTGGCTTTAAGAATGTTACAAAGAGAATTTATAGGTAAATTAAGAGTGATAATGAAGAAGAGTGAATGAACAGTGATAAAATATTTGAAGATGCTGGTGTTGTGAATGTAAACAGAAAAGTTGCAGAATATTAAGAATATTGGCTAGACATGAAACCAAGCAACACCTTAAATATCACAAAGAGAAATGTGTAAGTTGGACTAAAAAGTACATGAAAATTGGTTTCTGAACAGTAATCTTTACTGATGAGAACTGGAAGGAATAGAAGTTGGATCTTTCATGGAAATAGTCAACCAACATCAATATGGGACCATGTTTTGGGATATTATTGTAGGTAGTAAAATTATAGGTCTTTTCAAATTTGATGATGTCAAGATAAATACATAAAAGCTCTTGGACTAAACATTTTGTGTTAATTGTACAGGTCATAACTAAGAAGCTAAAGAGTATATTCATGCAAGATAGATTCCTTCTGAAAAGTTGACAATTTCCTACTTTGTCAAAAAGTTTTCAAAGATAGAAAATTAATGGAATATTGTTCAGCCTCTCTAGATTTTAATCCAATAGAAAAATTATGACCATCATTAAAAGATATATAGGTATGGCAAAGATCTTTGGGAACTAATTAAAACTGCTGCAAATAATATTGAAATGGTACAAAAATTACAAAATCAATAGATGGAAAAACCATTGAATTTATAGCACTTAAAATGTGAAGGAGCCACAATTAACATTCTAAAATAATTTATTTAGGTAAATGAGATGGGTTAATCAAATATATTCTGCTGCCAATATCTTTTGGATTTATTTAGAAGTAAAAAAAAAAAAAAATCTTGTTGCACTTAATTTGATTACATAATAAAACCTGACATCACTTCCCCCAAACAAGTTATCAGTATTTTTAATAAGGATAGCTATTATAAACTGAAATTTGCATAATATATTGCTCATATAAATATATCCTGAAACTTTTTGCTAACATTAGTTTTACTGTGAAAAAATTGAATTGCATAATAAAATCTGACACACTGTAAATGTAAAAGCTTTTTTAAAAAAGATATAACTAATTTGAAAATAGTATTTTTTTTCTCATGAAACAAGATAAAATTTAATGAAAATATTTGGTGCTGGTTGTATTTTATGCTATTACTATGTTATTGAGTTACCCAGATAGAATAATGTTGTGTCTTTAGGAGCCAACTTCTAGGATACAGGTACAGTAGAGAAAAATATCTGTGGACAAAAATACATATTGTGAAACCACAGATATGTAGTATGTGATTCATGTCAAGAAGTACCAGAAGTTTGTATTGAATTTAATGTCAATAAGGAATCTTTGTTCTAAGTTGATCTGCAGTGTCCCCAAAGTAAGCTTTGCACTTGTACCAGGAACCATATACATCAAAGGGTTGAACTGGATGATGGCCCCATACTTAATAGGTGGATAAACTGGTGGTTGACTCAGCTGAGTTTAGGATATGCACACTTGGAGCAGACAGCTGACAGGAAGTTATATAAGCATCCCACCTGAGAAAGAAGTCTTCCACATCCTATTGAGAAGTGGGTCCACTTTCAGAGAAAGCCACACATCTTCACACCAGTATTGACAAAGTCTAGAAGTGGATAAGCAATAATTTTACATATGAAAAATATAGTCTATACTCTTATTAATATTTACAGATGTAAGCTACCTTTTATAGCTTTCCTGGAACAGCAAAACAAGCTTGATGTATAAAAGAATTAACTATTTGTTACCCGTGGGACCTACCTTATTTTTAAAATATATAATGATACTGAGGTTACAATACATAGTTATACAAAATTACAAGCTCAGCTCTGGATGGATGTAGTTCTGTCACACTGTATCTCTTCAGCCCTCTGGTGTGCCCAAATAAATAACATTCCATTTTCTTTCTCTTGTTAATTGTAATTTTGGCTTCCAGTTTATCAGAGGCCATGACATGAAGATGGTTTCCAGCTTTATTGTTCCATCAGGCACCTTATCTTTGTTAAGATTTGAATATAGTATATGGTGACTAGAATATTATAGATGGATATCATAGAAATATGCTGTCTTTTAGATAAAGATGATAACTTATATGATGTTAGTTAAGTTCTAGTTAAATTGGTCTTAACTGTTTTCCTTTGTCCTACATTCTGTTTAGTATATATAATTTTTTTCACATTACACACACACACAAAAAAAATAAGTTATCAGTTCAGTCTCAAGATGTCTTCATTTAATTTTTTTCTTTTTAAATTATAAGGGAACTTAATTTTTACAAGTAAATACATGAAAACTGCTTTAAATTTTTATGAATTAGGGAGAAAAAAACTTGCCTCTGACTTATACATTCATGTTTTGTATCATGTTATTCCAAAATAAATAAAAATTAAAAAGACAATTTTACAGAAAGATTTGGAAATGCTATAAAAGTGCTAATAAATTGGTGATCAAGATTTTATGCTTTTATCATTTCATTTGATACACTTATTCATTTTAAGTATATTGGTGAGAAACATTAGAAATTTGTTTGGTGACTCATCACTAAGCTAGCCTAGAATTTTTGTTGATTTTATGACATATATTGTAATGTAGCAAATATTTGTAATTGTGAGTGTACACAATGTTACTTCTGTGTACACAGCCTTTTTTGTTTTGAATTCCATTTTAAAACAGCAGAAAAGAATTTGTACCTTCTGGATTATGGAATAAATAGTGCAGTTTGGTAAAATGTCTGTCTATAGTGGATCCCAATGCATATGTATATAAGTTTTGTGCCATCAGGACTTACAATATATATACAGAAAGATGGTGTTCAGACTGCCTACTAGCTTTGTATATTCAGACTGCCTACTAGCTTTGTATATTCAGACCAGAATTTTCATGGAGGCAATATTTTTATAAACAGGTTTCTGTTGGTGTATATTTTAGTGTATTGATATCAGTCTGTTGAACAGATTGATAGCACATTTATAATTCACATAATTCTTGATCTTGTAGCTACTATATTTGATGGTGTAATTCACACTTAATTCACACTTTACCTCCAAGATGAATGCTATTTATGAATGAGCTGTTTTTTTTTTTTTTTTTTTTTTTTTTTTTTTTAGAATAATGTTCACCCTGTACAATGCCCAAAAGCCACTTGAGGTAGAGGGTTACTAAGTGTAATTTACATCTCAAATGGAGTATGAAGGGAATGAGTGGTTTGTTACAATGTGCGCAGCATGGCAGGTATTTGAAATGAGGATAGAACTGGTGGGATTAAGAAATATAGTTCATCTGAACACTTTCTATGGAAATAGTGATAGCGTACAGAGAGGTTTGCCATGTTTCATCTGTGTGAAAGGGGTTGTAGGGTGGAAAATAATCACCCACAAGACTTCATAGATACTTTTGGACTCTTTTGAGACTGGAAAGTGAAATTTAGACAGCTCCTGTCCATATATGCCAGCAGTATTCCATTTTTAGCATGATCTAGCTCTTGTAAAGGTAGATGATAACAGGAGTCAGGTATTTGCTGGAGCGGTACAGGGAACTGACCATTTTTCAAGCATATTTAGTGATGGATTGTATGTATGAGTTCCACTTGAGATCTGATCTTAAGTTCCAGTGGGCACTCAAGGTACCCAGCCTCCCTGAAAGGACACCCATTCATTATGATAGGCAAAAATTCAGGGTCTACTCTGTGATGATGGCGTATCACTATTTTGGTTTTCAAAGCATTGATTTTGACCAGCCAGCTTTTATCCCACTGAGCTAGGTCAGAGAAGAGATCAGCTGCCAGGGACTGGTCATCTAGTTTTGGAGGTGCATCCATATATTGTTGTCTCATCAGCATAGATGTTCACAAAAGATCAAAGTATATTCTTAGGCAGATCATTTATGTAAAGTACAAAAGAGTTGAACTGAGAAGCAAGCCTTTGGGGATACCTGCGTTGAGCACTTATTGTCTGGATTATATAGCTTCACAGTTCTCTTCATTGATAGTTTTGTACTTTTTGGTATTATGAATCTCATCTAATTCAAATTATATTTTTGTTAGTACTAAAATTAACTCCTTTTTAAAAAATGCAGTACATTTTTTGATATTTGGATGACATTCTGTGATATTTTTGAAAAAAAGCATTATTGGACTCTTCAATGTTGTTTTTGGTGCATGGCATGCAACATTCCACTCTGGAATGAACATTCAACACAAGAATTGGGAATAACTGCATTGACCTTCTATTATTACTCCTCCCTCTCATAACACCAATGTATGTTAATTCAAAATAGGACAGAAATTCTTCAGGAATATCTTCATCTTTGGACAGCTCTTCAAAGCCTATAACAACATGACACAGGAGGAAGACCAGGGCTGAAAAAAATTGCACCTTTAAACTAAAGCTGCTTTTATTGTGGTATCAATTTTTGAAACCAAGGTTCAGTTAGTTAAAAAAAAAAAAAAAAAAAAAAAATAAGGTCCTCCTTAGTGGATGATCTTCAAATAAAAAAATTATTTTACTGATATATATATTACTTTAATTTAAAAGAACTGTTCAGAATGAAAATTAAAAAAAAACAAAAAAACAAACTAAGTGCTACTGAAATTAGCACTTCTTCCCCCACCCCAGTAGCCAAGGGTGCCATGGCTACTGGGGTGGGCTAGTAAATACTAGGTTTTTATACTGCATTACTGTAGGTTTTTTATACTGTATTTACTACTGGGGTAGTAAATACAGGTTTGGAGTAGTAAATACTAGCTCTGTCAATTATTATAGTTGATGATTGACAGGTAGAAGTAAAAAATACAAAAATCAAAAAAGATGCTGCCAAAACTAGCCTTCTTGGGGTTCCAACCTCATATATACAGCATTGGCCATGCAGATATGTGATATTAGTTGATGACTGACATCAGTTTAAAAATAATTAAAAATATGGTTGATGGCCATAAAACAGTGCTGAAAAAATGGCTGAGGCTACAGTGGAACCCCAAACCTGTTTGGTGTAGGATGTGTGGACCATGAATATTCATCTGTTAGGTTTGACTTTGAAGAATAAAATAAGCACTTAGAAAAAGAGAAATAATAGTTTTGGTCAAAATTAGTCATTATATAAAGAGGAAATGATTTTTTTTTTTTTTTTTTTTTAAATTATCTTCATTTAGATTCTCTGAGCTCAGTCTTTTAATTAGTCAATGGCAATATTTCCCACTGGCAATTTTGTGGCTGGCAGGATGGTCATTCTACAAGCTTTGGATCAGCCCAAACCTATACAAATTATTATAAATAAACTGAGCATTTATGAAAGTCTGCTGAGTAAGGACAATTGAATTGTCATTCTGACCTCTCCACAAAACAAGATTTTGAAAGGCATTAACACTGGACATCAGGGCATAGACAAGTGTTAGGAATATGCCAGTTCTTTGGTGTGATGGTCTGGGATTGGTAGGAATATCATAAAGAAGTTTGTTTGGGTTTTATGGCATATCAGCCACTGTGGGTTATTTAATGCCAAATCCAGTTTATATATATATATATATATATATGCCAAATATATGAATTTTAAATGCCTATTTTGTATGGAACATGTTTAGCAAGCTAGAGCTTATTTGCTTGTACACTGCAAAATAATCCTAGGTATTTTTGTTTAAGTCAAGAATTTCCATTTGATAAGGACATTTTATTTGCAAAAGATAAGAGACCAGTTCTTTTTAGAAAATCCAATATAATTTTTGGTTCAGTTTTTGCAAATAATTTCTTCATGTTCTTGATTGTTTTGTTTAACGGCATCTCAAACTTAGTGGTCACTTTATGCCGAAAATGATTTTGAGTGACTTTAAGTCAAAAACGTATAGCTGGCAACATTATGGTTTCAAAAACGGATAGCTGGCAACATTATTGTTTCAAAAATGGATAGCTGGCAACATTATTTTTCTGAAAACATTATCTGAGGTCTTGCTGTTGGATGTATTAGGTTGGTGCAAAAATAATGTCGTTTACTCACATAGTAACATATGTGAGAAAATGACATTATTTTTGCACCAACCTAATAGTTTATCGCCATACCCAGGATGTGGATGTAGTTTATCGTCATACAAAGGACGTTCAACAACGCACAGCTGGCAACGTTATTGTTTCAAAAACGTATAGCTGGCAACATTATTTTTCCGAAAACATTATCTGATGCCTTGCTGTTGGATGTAGTTTATCGCCATACCCAGGACGTGGGTAAGATCTGGAAAAACTAGGAGTTCACTATTTGCCCATAGCTGGGACCCTAACAGGTTTTACCACCCCGGGTCAAGGTGGACCTGGGAACACCAGCAATTAAGAGGTGGTTCCACACTCCTCAAAACCTCCTGTTCAGAGGCCTTGCTGTTGGATGCAGTTTAACGTCATACCCAGGACGGTCATAAAG
Source organism: Acanthosepion lycidas (assembly GCA_963932145.1). Classification (NCBI taxonomy): domain Eukaryota; kingdom Metazoa; phylum Mollusca; class Cephalopoda; order Sepiida; family Sepiidae; genus Acanthosepion; species Acanthosepion lycidas. The sequence continues at coordinate 75,601,259 of OZ010571.1, read as the reverse complement.
AAGGTTGTGACCAGTGTCTACAATAAATAAGAGCAGACAAGTCAGTGGAAAGAACCCTTTAAACCAACTCTTACCAGAATGTCTGTTCTTGAAAGTAGGAGCAAACTTTTGTAACTTTAAAGGCCAATAATATGTTATGCTTATATTTATTTTCTTTTTTAGATATATTTTGCACATATTATACATTAGTGTAACCAGCATTATTGGAAGCCAGGAAAACATCTTTGCTTGTTAAAGGATTCTTGTATCGACTCACTTTAAAAATTCACAAATTTCTGAATCTTAAGGCAGATGAGAGTTGGTTTGTATTTCTTGCAAGTAACTGGAGAGAGTACATACTGAAACAAGTTCCATTCTTAGTGAGTGATAGTAACCACATGAGTGGGAGCAAGTCCAGCCAAACTTGCTTTTGGATTTAGACTGTATGCAACACTTTCAATTCTTTAGTCCAAGCACTAACTGATGTGGCGTCAAAGCAAAAAAAACATTACAAGAAATACTTTGACAGGTGTCATGGAGCAAAGAGTAATACTCTCTTTCAAAGGTTAGATAATGAACATCAGTGGACTAATCCAGGGTTAGTCCAAGTTTTATCACACACCTTTCTGATGCAAACCTTGTATGGTGTCTAGTACAGGTAGAACAGGAAAGCCTTTGTCTGTTCTGCTGTACATCTTATTCTCGGAGTGATCTTGCCGAAATATCCCAACTTCTGAAACATCAAATGTCTCTGATCTTGAAATTTTCAAAGCTCCAAAACATTTTGGCTGACAAAGGACTGCCAGCTAGATTCATGTTCCAGCTGCAGCTCTGAGCTGGATGAAACCCAGTGGACAAGTTATCCATACTCTTATCTGTTACTAAGACAGCTAAAGCAACATCAACGCCAGAATTGTAGGGCAGTATCTTTTACAATTTTCTCTGGGGTTTGTTATTTTTCTCTGTGGTTTCTGATTTGGTTCTAGTTGAAAATTGAATCAAAAGATTTTTAAGTTTTGATTTGTGAAATTCAAGTGAAGACATTAATTTGGCCTTCATATCATTTATACACAGACTATAAAAGCATATTTTTGTACATTTCAAAAATGCTTAGTGTCTACTAAAATGAAGATGTAATGAGATGCTATATAAATTTCAGTAACTGTTGTCATGGCAGTAGTTGCAATTGTGATCATGTGTGTGGTGTTGCTGTTGTATCCATGGCCTTTTTATTTGTTCATGATACCATCTTAACAAATCAGAAAATAACTGTTTGGAGCTTTTGGATTACAGAATAGCTTGTGCTTATGAGCATCGTGCTCCATGTTATACACAAACACTCAATTTTATGTTTCAAGCAGGCACTTAATGAAACACTTAAATGTATATCTCTACATAATTTGTATATATATTGTTGGAAGTATGGAAAATATACTTGGAAAAATGTCAAGAATATATATGACTAAAAAGATGATTTTGTATTATTCAACATGGAATAACTTTTGTAATCATCGCATGTACACCAAAATTAATAACAGGAAATCTATATAATGGGATGCTAAAATGTTCTGGGCCTAACAAAGAAGCTCTCCAAGAAAGAGGAAAAAAAAAAAAAAATGGTGTTTGGTCAAATTTTGGCAAGTGGTTCATGCCAAGAACTTTTCAGCACTCTTTATATACCTACCTATGATACTTCATACTGTCGGTCTATATCCATATATTTGCTTACATACCTACCTACCTATCTATTTATAAAACTGTCATGCATTAATCGGCATTATATTATATTAAACAGATTAATTACATACCTATATCATCCAAAACAGAAAATACTTTTTCCTGTTTAATGCTAGTTGTTTTTTCCTACATATTGTTTTTTTTTTTTTTAATTTTTTTTCCTCCTTAATATTTTTTTTAAGGTTAAGAAAAAACAAAGTATATATTGTGAAGTGTTGAGATCCACACTTGTACCGTGATGACATCAACACATATCACACCTTTCATCACGGGTTTACGTACCCGGAATGATGAAGCTCGACTGACTACAGCCTATGAACTCTACCGCTATGTCAATACAGATGTTCCTGAGATGCCACTTGATGATCAGAATGCATTCATTGATGAAATCAATCACAATGTATTTGAAATGGTATCCAGTAGTGAAGTTCATGAAAAAAAGGGAGGAATTTTGGCTATTGGTAAGTTCTATTTGTCTTTTCTTTTTTTCTTCTTTAAAAGATTTTTTTCTTTCTTTTATTATGACTGTAGCTAAATTAGGTTCTGTAGGTGAATATGCTTCCACATCTAAGTATTTAAATTTTTTCTTTAATATTTTTTTAAGATTATGTTATCACAAACAAATGGAGTGATTTTTTTTTCCTTGTTAGAATATCCTGTTAGGATTACTATTATACAAAGAACTAGTTATGTTATTATAAAATAGATAGACTAGAAAAGGATTTAAATTACACTAATGAATATATTTTAGTGTTTAGGTTTAATTTTTCATTGTGTTCAACTCAAAAACCAGGTATGATTTTAGTGTGAATTAATCTATTGCTTCTCTTGGCATATTAAACATAAAGATTTTATAAATTAGTTAATTATTCTATAGTAACTTAATGAGGTTATTAAATTTACAAAAATTAGAGTATAGCTTAATTGTGACATTAATACACTTTATTATAAATTATACAGATTTGAACAAATGATAACAAAATATGATCTCACTTTAGATTTAGCCATAGAAATATTTTATGCTTCCTTTAATTTATGAAAGAACATATAAATTATTTTTTCCCCCAGCTTGGTTGCAAATCAGCATGGTAGAGATGTGCAGTTTAACCAAAAATACAACTTTTTTTCAGTTTCATCTTCACACCATGAAACCAAAATCGTTCGCTTTAGTGTTATCACTACTGAGTGACCAAATCCAAAGAAATACTATTGTAAAAGACTTTCAGATGTTAATAAAATTAACTACTTTATACCATTGTAAGAAAAATAGATTGAACAAAAACATGTTAAAAATATTTTGACTAGTTTTAGGAAATAAATATGAAATCTATTTGTTTACGAAAGAAATGAAGAAGAAAAAGGGAATACAGCATGTCTGAAATCTATTTGTGTCAGTTTTAAAAAAAAAACAAACAAAAAAAAACTTTTTTATAAGGCAAGCAAGGGTAATTGCTTTTCTAGTAAGCCAGTGTTACACCAATCATGAAATAAAGTTGTTGTGAACAAGAAAAATGAATGAAGACTTTTTTATGAATAAATTTGTTTTTTATCTAGGGAATGAACCTAAATTAGATTTTAAGAATAATTAAAATAGTTCTTGATTTCACTTTTAAAATGTGTATATTTCCAGATATGCGAGTCTGTTTTTTTTTTTTACAAATAAAATTCTGTTTCTATTTAGTGAATTTACACCTAAAATTAGATATTAAAAAAAAAAAAAAAACGAAAGAAAATTTTAATCTCGGTTTTAAAATGTGTATATTTTCAAAACTGCAAGTTATTTTTTTTTTTTTCTTTTTTTATTAAAAAAGAATAATTTTTAGCCACTAGTGTTTGATGGCTGTTTGTTACTGTTTTGCCTATAAAATTCTTAAAAGAAAATTAATTTTATTTTTTGTAGTAATACACCTAAGTTAAAATGATTAAAATAGGTTTTAATTTCAGTTTTAAAATCTGTATCTAAAAAAGAACACATGATACTCACTGATTTGGAAATCTACACATTCTAAAAATGAAATTAAAAGCTTTTAATTATTTTTAATATTTAATTTTAGGTGTATTCACTAGAGAAAAACAAATTTATTTAGGGATAAAAAATAACTCCTTGATTTTCCTTGTTTAGAAGAAATTTATTTGCAAAACCCCAATAATAGTTGACTGGTGTACTAAAAAGAATGGCTCTTATTTGTTGTTTTTTTTTTTTTTTTTTTTTTTTTTTTTTAATGCAATGCGAAAGGCTTTTCAGCCAATGGCCAGTGATGCCTATTTTTGAAAGGAAGGAAATGTCCGAATGTCCCTGAAAACCACGACACCCAATCTCAATAGGCATCACGTTACACGTCGAACCATTTTCCATAAATTTGGCACACAGTGACTCGTACCGGTTTTTCTTTAGTTTGTGTGCTTCCACCCTGTTCTCTTCCCAAGGGACTGTTAACTCTATTAGGAAGACAGTCTTTTTTGAGTCGGACCACAACACAGTGTCAGGATGCTTGTCTGTCTGTGCGATGTGTATTGGAAATTTTAAGGATGTCATTAGATTCACTGAAACCTTCCAATCACTGGCACCACTCAGCAGCTTTATATTGGGGGCTGTTTGTTTTTTCTTTGCAGGGCATTCCCCTTCTTTATGGAATTCGATCTTAGTTTCCTTGGTTGCCACAAGCAGTTGATTTGCTGTCTCACATTGTGTTCTTATTAGATCCCTTATCACTTCTAATACCTTGTTGTGTTGCCACGTGTACATCTGGAGCGATTGTGGACAAGCAGAAAGCACGTGACGCAAGGTACTTTGGTCTTTTTGACATGAAAAACAGAGGTCTGTATCTGTGTATCCCCACATTTTGAGATTTGTTTCATTTGGGAGAAGATCGTATGTAGATCGAAGAAGGAAAGATATTGCCAATGGTTCCATTGCAATTAATGAATTCCACAAAAGTTTAATCAGTTCAATATCATTCCATGTTGTCCACTTACAATTGTTTCGCTTGAGTAATAGCAGTAGCTATTCTATGCTCCTCTTCGAACATTTTGATTTCTTCAATTACCATACGCCTTTTTTCCCTTTGCTTTCTCCTTGGAGAAGTATTTGTGTGTCGTGTTTCCCAATCCAGCCCGATTATTCTGAATCACGCCCATGATATCTCTGACTTGCAGGCTGGTTTCTGCTTCTTGTGTGGCCTCTGCAGCTGACCACTTTGTACCAGATTTAATCTCTGGATGCACTCATCAGTTAAATTCCACATCATCATATGAAGGCGTACCTTCCCAACCTTGAATTCCTCCACCAATGAATGTATAGGGAGCTGCAGATGTCCGAAGTTGGTATATAGCCCCACTTTTGAAAAACAAGGAAGAACTCCAAACCACTTACGCAAGTACTTATTGATCACTTGCTCGATGCGCTCAATACGAGATAATGCAATTTCATACATTTGCAGAGGCCACAAAAGGTGGGGTAGTAGACCATATTGATAGCACCACACCTTCATTTTGCCAGGCAGATAGGTTCTATCGTTCAAAATTAGTCCCTTTAAAGCTGATTTATGAACCTCTGTACCCCGATGTCGATCAGTCAGTGGCATTGTATACAACTGTCCGAGGCTCTTTACTGGCATTTCCTTAACTGTTGGTATCGTGTCATCACCAATTCTGAAGTGAATTTCCTTAACAGATCCCCCTGACTAATGACAGGTTTTGACTTTTCTTGGGCTTTACCTTCATTCTCGCCCATATGAAAAGATTGTGATACTTTTCTAACAGGTTATTGGCAGCAATTTAGAAGAGGCGAGAATTGTGATATCATCCATAAAAGCCCTAGAAGGGAGAAGGACTAGCTGTTCTTCAGTCATCACTCCTTTGGCTGTGGTTGATGCACCTTGTAAAATCACTTCCATGGAAAAGAAGTGGGGAAATCACACAGCCCATCATGATACCAATCTCAAGTGGTCGCCACTTGGTAGTGTAATCTTTAATGGTGAATTTCATGAAAGCTGAGTCGAAATACTTCATTATGATTTCCCTAATCTTGCCAGGGAAATTGAAAAAGTCAAGAGCCATTCCTATTAATTGATGTGGGACTTACCCATATGCATTGGCAAGATCAAGCGATACTACATGGAGTTCTGTTTTATTTCTTTTGACTGATAGTATGGAGTTCCATATCATTTGTGCATGCTCCAGGGAAGCCAGGTATCCCAGGCTTCTGGACAGATGTGTTTATGTAATCGTTTTCTATAAGAAAATCTGTCATGCGACGAGTGAGGACACCAAAAAATATTTTTCCTTCTACATTAAGGAGGGATATAGGGCAAAAATTGGAAATGCCTTTTGAATCCATCTCTTTAGGTATCCAAATCCCATCAGCCAAACACCATTCTTGGGGTACAATATTCTGCTTCCAAACCCACTGAAGTTTCCTAGTAAGTTTCCTAAGAACACATCGGCAGTTTTTATATAGCTTATGTGATATCCCATTCATTTCAGGAGCACTACCAGCGCGTGCCTTTCGGACAAAATCTTGGACTTGACTTAATTTTATCCCACTATCATCAAACATAACTGTCGGATCTTGAGGTCTTGGTAAATCTTTTATAAGAGGGATTGGTATATCTCGCATATTATCTGAATACGTCATCTTCAAGTGATTCTCCAACTCCTCCTGTGGGATATCAAGCTTGCTGCTCTTTGTTTCCATGAAAAGTTTTTTTAGCAAATGCATGTGGATTTATCAAGAAAGATCTCCAAGACTGCTGTTTTTTCTTCTGACACTTCCTTTGATTTTCAGCTCTGGATATCACTAGAATCTTCCTTCTGGTATCGTTCATGAGTTCTTGAAGGTCTGCCCTCTCATGAATTGGAGCTTCTTTAAAATGGCACTTCAGTAATCTTTGTTCTGATCGTAACTTTCCTTTCTGGATTTGTCGTCAATTTCGTCATATTTTTTTCCTCTTTTTTTATCTTTCTTTTCCATTACTGGTCCATATCAATCGATGCATACGTCGTATATTATTCTACAAAAGGAACTGATCTGTTGCCCTATGAGACCCTTATTAAGATTGTTATTAAGGATAAAAGAAAGCTCTTTGTCAAAATTTGTCCAAACAGCTTTTGGGCCACTGGATTCTTGGTTTACTTAGGATTTCTCCAGGGTGCTGTCGCTCAACGATGGAATCCTGAACGCTGTGGGTGTAGTCCAGATTCATAATCCCATCACTCGATTTATATTCTCTGATAGGAGAATTACGTTGTTTGCACCAGCGTGCCTTATGGATATGTAAACTGCGTAAACCGTTAAATCTTCTGCCGCAGTCACAAGATGTAACTGGGTCCATATCCAGGTTGTTTTCATTAAAATCAGTCTGATGGGTGATATATTCTCCCTCCCCGCTACAGTCACCCAGTAAATGTAAAATAAAAAGTTTGTAATTCTATTTTTAATTGTTCAGTATATAGAGAAAAATAACTTGCACAAGATGAAATTATGAATATGCTTTAAGAAACAAAATTAATGGAAGTTTAATGAAATACTTTTTAATTTCACATTTACAGAATTTAAAGAATTTATTGGTATAATCATTTTTATAAATCTCTCTAAGTCTATAGTATTTCTATAATCTGATTTTTGACAAGTGCAATTTAAGAAATTGTTTAATTCAAATTAATTGAAAAAAGTTGGGATTGTGTTAAGTGATTTAGCTATTTGTGGGATATGTGCATAAAATTAAAATGTACAATGGTGTATTAAAAGAATGTTTGAATGGCTTACTGAGCATTTGAGACAAAATAGTTACCATGTATTATCCTCTTGTACTTATATATATATATATATATATATATTTTCATGAAGAGATATATATATATATATATATATTTTCATGAAGATATATATATATATATATATATATATATATATATATATATATATATATATTTTCATGAAGATACTTAAAATTTAACCTATTAAGTCTGAATTGGAAGCAATTTTTGGAGTTAGGATTGCCAAAATACACCAGTTTTAACCTAATAACAAATTAGGTAAACAATAATGTTGAAAAATGTTGTCTAATCAATTATCATTTTCATACATAGATTTATTGTTCATTTGGGCAACTGAAAAGTAGGGGTCTGTTGAAAATATGCAGTGTGGTGTATATGATCAACTGAATTTTCAGTTTGTGAAGTGAGCATAGGTTCATTTTGTTATAGCTGTGTTTGGAATTGATGTTTTACTAGTTTGAGAAATGTTTTCTGGATATCAGCATTATTTTTCTTTTTCTAAATGCTGCAAAATAAGTGTCACTGAAAATAAACCCATTTAGAAAATATAAATCTCAATTTTACTAAACATTGAGAGAAATTAAACTTTTATATAGATAAATTTAGAATCTTTTTTTAAATCATTGGTCACACCTATGCAGTTTTACATAGGTGAACAAATAAATATTGGAAATCGCCTTTCACTCTTTGTTCTTTTAATTGATAGCTTGTGTTACATGAATTTAGCTATCTTTTTGTCTAACAAGTTATAAGCCATGCTATGTGGTAAACAGTTGAGCATTCAAAGAGTGTTTACCAACCTTTTGGCAAGTTCAGTCTATTGTGGAGTGAAAAGATCAGAAGAAAGGACTTAATGATGGGAAATGTTAAAGCTGTCAGAAGAGCAGTCAGTAACTCTTTGACATCATGTGTAAGGATTGAAAATTTTCTACATGTCTTATAAAACTCCAAAAACAACAATGATTGAATTGGGCAAAAGAAAACCTGGCATGAAAGGAAGAATGAAAGTCAGATGAAAAGATGTTCAATTTGGATGGTCCTGATGGACTTGTATCCTAATAGCATGATTTTTGCAAAGAGGACCTGGTGTTCTCTCACCATGTTCAAGATGGAAGCGTTATGATTTGGGCAGCTTTTGGACCACTTGAAAAATACCAACAGTGTTATCAACACTTGGCTTAATGCTGCAAGATATCAAAATCTTTTATCTGGTACTTTGCTTCATTGTTTTAAAGAAATTGCTGGTTCCAATTGGAAATTCAAACAAGACAATGCTCCAATCCATTGGTCACAAAGCACAACATATTGATTCCAGATTCACAACATTTATGTATGCATTAGCTAGCACATTCTCTTGACCTCAGTCCAAATACAGACCTGTGGATCATTTGTGTAGACTATTAGAGACCTTGCCAGCATCCATTTTTTTTTTTTTTTTTTTTTTATTATTTATGATCAGGGAATTGTTACAAAAAAAAAATTTCTTTGGCATTCAGTTACTTCACAACAGTATCTTTTTTTCAAAACATTTGCTTGCAGAAAAATTTCTCAGCATATAGTGCCAAGTCAGCTAAAATCAACAGCTAGTCTAAATATGCACCACACTGTATGAAGCAAAGAAAATTTAGTGCCTATTTTATTTTCAGTACTGTTAGTATTTCTTAGTAAAATATATTAAAATATTTGCTTTTTTGAGCTAGGCTATGTTTTTTATCTGGTTAGATTTGGTGTGCAAGTTCTATTCAGAAAAGTTATTCTTGCAAATTAAGTAAAAATGATTGAAAATATTGCAGAAATATGTATTAGAACATATTTTTTCTGCATTGACTAAAAGTATTGAAACCCTTGATACCTACCATAAAATCCAGCATTGATATTAGCTTTATAAAAAAATTGGTTGTAAAAATTTGCCTATTAGTTTTAGCTTTATCAAAAATTGGTTATTAGTTAGATTAATGCTTACCACTGTTTTGGGGATTGTATCTATTAATGGGGTAAAAAAAATAAGAGAATTTAAAAAAAAAAATACATTTGTTAAAGAAATGAAGCTTGAAAATTATTTTAGTACATAATGTTGACAATGAACTAATTTAAATTTTATTGATTGTTGAGGTTGTACCTTGCCATGAACTGTTTTTGTTAATTCTTAAAAACTCATTTAATTCATTCTTTGTCATTAATGTGTGTTTTCCATTTTAGCCACTTTGGTTGGTGTGGATATTGGTAATGCTGCAACTCGAATCAGTCGATTTGCTAACTACCTGCGTAACCTTGTTCCAGCCAGTGATGTGGTGTTGATGGAAATGACTGCCAAAGGTATGGGCATCTTAGCTTTGTCTGCTGGCAACCATGCTGCTGAATATGTGGATTTTGAGACTAAACGAGCATTGGAATGGTTAGCTGGAGAAAGACATGAAGGCCAGCGCTACTCAGCTGTAAGAAAACAATTTACTGTCTTAAGTTTCATATTATTGTGTGCAATTATTGCTTAAATACTTTTTATTTATGATTAGTGGTATGTAAATATTTAAATGAATTTTTTTATTAAATATTGTTTTATATTCAGAATACAATTATTTTTTCATGTTTATAGATTAAATTAAAAAAAAAAAAAATCAAACTCATAAGTAGATTAGTCTCTAGTACAGTTTTTGTGAGAATGTGCCTTTATAGTTTCAATCTTGCTGACTTGTTTGAATTACACTATGAAATTACAATTCGAGTTAATTTTGCAATTTTATGAATAAAATTTTTTTTTTTTTTTTTTCTTTTTTCTTCACTAAAAATAAAAAGCTTCCTTAATGGAGGCTGTATGCATTTCATCATTCCGATTTGACAAGTGATTTTTATAATGTAAATTAATGAAGTAAGAAGAAAAATGGCACCTAGTTGCTGGTCTTGTATCTAGATTGTAATAGTAATATTTGAAAGCAGAAAATGTGATTTAATTGTTGGATTCTGCAACAACTGAATATCTTAACAAATTCTGGTATCATTGGATTACCATAGAATTATATCATTTTATTTATTTATTTACTCCATTTTTACTCCAGAACATCTAGAATATAATTATATTAAACATTTAAACAAATGATGAAGTTACTTTTGAAATTGATCTTCTTTGGCAGGGTTAGAATTAAAAAAGAACATTAATGAAATCTGCTAAAAATAATTAGTTTGATATTTTAGAAGCATTGGATGCTATATTACAAATCTGCTCTTCCTTTGAATTTACATAGTAGATAAATTATATTTGTGGGTATGCCTTAGTAAAATGAAAATAATTAAATGTTAAATACTTTACTTTTTACTGAGGTGGTAATGAATGATTATTAAATGAATATTACTTAATTTGATCTTTGTTTTTTTAATTATATAGTCATAATTTTTTTTAAAGTAATTTGCAATTCAACTAGATTACTAGAGGTTACAAGTTTTGTGTAAATAATTGTAGATCATAACAGAAAAAAAGGGTTAATTTTTTTTTTTATTCTTTATATATGTGCAATACTACTCTGACATTTTGATTGAAGTAGGCATCTCTTGCAAAATAAAGGTAGCACCCAGTTTAGTCAAAATTCAGTCCTTTTGTAGTGAAACTGGAGTAACCTCTCCAGAGCCCAGGCCTGGGTGATGGTCTATGGAGGCTGTGTGCTGCCCATACTACATGACCCTCCTTTCGTATTGACAAGATCCAAAGGAATACAGGGCATTACATTTGGATAGCACTTGGCTTCAGGAATTGCCGAAAGGTTGTCAGTGTCGACAACCAACTACTTTTGAGGCTCCACCCCGGGCTTTCTGTTTGGATTTACTTCCATAGCCCTTTTTTTTTTTTTTTTTTTTTTTTGTTTGGGCACACAAAGCAGTGGAATTTTAAAATTTAGGTTTTCCTTTCTCTAGATTGACTGCCTTCTTAGGCTGTTGAGCTTCATCTACCAAAAATCTGCTGGTTATGAGGCAGCATTTCTCCACTTTCAAACATTCTGCGACTTAGAACTGGACTTAGTTGCTAGATGATATTTGAGACACATACCACGGAAGCATTTTATGGACAGTAGAAGCTTGTCTCCACTATCAACCCCAGCTATGACAACCTTTGGAACACATATAGACATTATATACATTGTGTTTTAGAAGCTCCAAAAAATTAAGTTTTTTTTAAATATATAAAACGTTAGATAAACAAAAAGACTAGAAAGCAAGACAAATTATGAAATAGTGCATAAACCAACATAAATATCAAAAAGTTTAATTCTAGAAAAATATTGCAGAAGCAAAAAAAAAAAAAAATGAAAATATAAATATTCTGATAATATGAAGTAATTGACATGCAATAAAATAATTTATAGTGCTTTTTTTAACAGTACTGACAAACTATCAATTGATAAAAAAATGAATGAGAGTTGGAAATGCAAATTTTATAAATACAACTTTAGGTAAGCAAAAACAGTAAAAATAAGACAAATGATCTTCTGGTTAGTTGTAAAAAAAAAAAATACTAATACAGAACAATCTGGTAACTGGAAAAAGTTGAAAGAAATAATAATAAACAATTTATATAAAACTTCAAATAAATATAATAATCATAATATGCATAATAAAATAAATAATCATAGCAAATTATATTAGTTTACTTATTATATTTAGATTTTTCAATTAAACTTCAGATTCGTTAAGTTTTTGGAGCTTTGGCAAAACTCATCATTGAGTTCAGAATGCCAATTTTGATTAGTATTTGGGATATATCATGACAAGTTATTAACTCTGTATCCTGTTCATTTGTGCTTAGGCAAAACTATAGGATAGTGTTAACAGGAAATCTAGCACTGGATTTATAAATTCATATCCCCTTTTGTACAATTACTGAACAATATTCAAAATTAGAAAATCTGTATTACAAGTAATAATAGCCTTTTATTTTTATTGTGAAACCTTACAGAAATTTCTTTTCTGTAAAGTAAATATTTACTGTATTAAGAGTTTGTTTGCACAATAAATAAAATTATATATAGAATTTAAAAAAGAAAATAGTGAAATGGATTGCATAAAATAGTTTGGTATATCTGTTCTCATTCTGTCAGACAAATGAAAATAGGAGAACAGGAAAAGATGAAATACTGAGTTTTGATATGAGTATATATTAGCAAATAACTTCATATCTGCAACAGGTGTTTTTGAGCTCATACATGATCTTGCATTTAATGTTTTACCATCTTTTAAATGGCAAAATCTCCATTTTGCTTCATTTTTCTAATTTAAAAAACTTAAAACAATCATTTTGTATAAATGTTAATGTGTATTTTCATGAATTATTTTGTAGTTACTTAATGATTCAATTAAACATTTTATAATTCCATAGTAAAAGTTTAGGAAGAAAAATATTGCTCATAAAATATATTTTATTTTTGTATTGTTTTATCTGCCTCTTCCAGGTTCTAATTCTTAAAGAATTAGCTACCTTCACACCAACGTTCTTCTTCCAACAAGTTCCTCAATTTTTTGAAAATATCTTTAATGCAGTTCGTGATCCCAAGGTAAATATTAACTGCTATTATCATATAATTTTCTAGGTTTCTTTTCACATACTTTTTCATGCTTGATTTCAAAGTTTATAAATTTATATATTTCTGAAATGTTTTGTCATATATAAATTTTAAAACAAACTTGAACAGATAGACCTGATTTTCTGCTTAACAAAATGAAATTCATTTTTTCCTTCATAAAATTAATATAGAGCTAAAACTGATTTGAGGAAGCATAAATTGACTTATTGTTCTTCTCCACAGATAAGAACACTGTTCTGGTTTTCTTTTCTTAGATTTAAATTTCTTTAATTTCTATAAATGTATTGCTTAACAAGGAAAATTTTAATTACATTTGGTTGTGATTTTAAAAATAAATGGAAAAAATATAACATTCAAAGAAATATACAGTGTATGGCTATAAGGCCAGGTTAAAATAAAAATAATAAAACTAACTTATCAATCTGTTAGATATATTAAACACTGACTGATGCAGCTTAAAAATGATAAAATTATTTCTTTTTTAAATACTGGAAATCTCTTGCAATGTAGTTCTAGTTTTGTAATAATGGAAATAAGACATGAATTAAATGTCATTAATTAAAAAATACTAGAAGCCTTTTTTTTTTTTTTTTTCTTACTGTACTGATGTCATGATCGTGACAAAATTGTTTTTCTCTCACCAAAGAAACTAGCCTAAAACTGAACAGTATAACTTTTCTTTATATTTTAATAACTTCATTACAAATTAACTATAGTTAAAATGAATATTTAAGAACTATTTAGTTTAATTTATTTGAATTTGAAATATATTTAACTTTTTTTGATCAGGATTTAGGGATAGAATGGCAAGGCATTTTACTACAAACATACAACATAATGTTTAATTCTCTATGTGGAAAATTATTTATTCTTTTATGTTATGAATTCAATTTGAATCGCGTGTTCTTGTAGCCTGCAATTCGAGAAGCATCAGTTGCTGCTTTGAGAGCAACTCTGGCAGTTACATCTCAGCGAGAGACCAAACGAGATCACAGTGAGGATTGGTACAAGGTGAGTTTTGTATACATAAACGTTTTTATCAATGTTTAGAAATGTACCAATAATCCCATATATAAAATGCATTGTGTATGTAAGTGTGTAACACATGTACAGAGCCTGCAGGTACTACCCTCTGATCTTAAGCAAAAATGTAAATCCATACATAAATAATCCTGTCATTTCTTTTATAGGTACTATATTAGTTTCAAAATAATTTTTGACTCTAGTGATAATCAACCCACAAATTTCCAAATAACTTTTTTGATTTTACTTAGCATTGTTTGGAGGAGGCATTACGTCCCTACAGTGATGCTTTGGGCAAGGAGAAAAGAATTAACAAAGAAGATTGGATACATGGATCATTGTTGATTATCAATGAATTGTTACGATGTAGCAACATGGAAGGAGAAGTAAGTTCTTTCAAAATTTTATTTTTTCTTGTTTTTATTTAGGAATATTAATCATAGCAGGTTTTTAATGATGTTCTTTTTCAGTTTTTGTTAATGAGTTTTTATTTTTATGGATGCAAGTTTATAAGTTTTCATTATTTTTGTAATCATGTTTCCATATAATGTCTGAATAAAGTTACTTTGTTAAATTTGAATCTGCAAAATTTTAGTTGTTGAAAATATTATTGAAAAGGAATTTTAGTTTAAAAGAGTTTTATTTATACTTTTTCTTTTACTGTTTGCTTTTATGTTCTATTTAAAATATTATGATTGTATTTAATTTAAAAACCCAGTGACTAATTTTACTGTGGATATAAGAAAAAAAGTAATACAATAACCAAAGAGAAAAGTAGATAAATCTAAATTTATAACTACATTGTATATAAAATGTATAGTTAAACTTTTTTTTTTTTTTTTTTTTTTTTTTTTGGTGTACATGTATTATGTTTTTTCATAGTTTCTATTACTCTGGTAACTAAATATATTTTATTTCAAATTTATTTGTTTATTTTTACCTATCGCTAATCATTTAAATTAGATTTCAGTAAGTAAAAAAAAAATGTTACGGGATTATTTTTATCTCATATTGGTTAGTTTGTGTACTAATGTATAATGTACATGATTATAGTGCAAATATTTTTACATTACATTTTTTTAACTCTGGCAGGCTATAGACGATATTTGTACTTTGTATACTTATAAATTCAGTGTTAAAACTATTTTAGCATTGTTGTATTCTATATCAAATGATTTGAAATGAAATTTTAGAATTGGTAGACATCAAATGAAAGAATGAGTTTGTTTTTAATGATTTTATTGTTTTCAAATGTGTAGAGATGTGTTAATGTATCTGTGCAGGTGGAAAAATGATCTTTTTTTTTTTAATTTATTTTTCTCAGCGTCTTAGAGTAGAGATGGAAGAACTGGCTATTCAACAGAATACTTTTGAGAAAGCTGTAAAAGTAAGTTGTTTAGAGTAATCCCATAAGAAAATATTCACTAAACATTTCATCACTTCTGAATATTTTCATTTGTAATAAATTTAACAGGTATCCTGCAACTCCTAAGAGATATTTGTTAACTTCATAGATATTGGTATTTTAATATTAATGCATAAGGATGGATGGATATTTATTTGGTCATAGGATATGCAATACTTGACAAGCTATTTTCTTTATTGTAATTTAAATTTTGAAAATTAAATTAAAAAATATTTTGTGATAAATTGATAGAAATTAATTCATTACATAATTTTCAGTAGAGTATCAAATTTTAAAACAATTACTTGTGGTATTCTGAAGATATATTATTTCTTTTTTGGTACATTTTAAAGTTTGGTTTACAATCTTTTGGTAACCATTTTTACACACCTTCAAAGTAAAATGAAATAAAAGCTGTGTACTTATTTATCCAATTATCCATTTGTCATTTGTATCTGCAGCCTACTTTTATGTATTTATGTTTATATACATTGTTTTTACAAAAAAATAATTATTTCTTGAAGTGAATTTTAAAAAATGCATTACATTTAAACAAAATATAATTTGATTGTGGAGTTGTTTTATATAGTGATTTACTAAGTGCAGTTTAGATGTGGCACAAGGTCAAGATTGACAAGCACCAATTGATGATTGAACCCACTACTAAGTCACAACTGATCAATTTAGGCAAACTTGCTAACCATTATGCTACGTTGAAGTGTTCAAAAAAATGTTTCATATATGTAGTAAAGAGTTGAGTAGCAACTTGCTTTATCAGCTCTGGGTTGTTTGAATTTTTTGTTGGGTGCCATATTGAGGAAAGTGAGAATGTGGCCATAAGTGTCATGGTTGATTGCATGCTAGCCTTTAGCATATACAAATGACTTCACATTATAAAAATGCTGATATGGAATGAGTTGACATATTATATTTTTCAGTTCAGTACCGTGTAATATAGATTCATAACATGAAAGTGAAGATTAGAAGCTAATGAACATGATTAAAAGCCAATTTCAGTGAAAAATAATGGAACAGTGAATTTGATAGTTAATCTTGGAGTATGGTGGCTTTGTATCTAGTCAGTTTATGGTTGGATCGGTTGAAAATGCAGAGTTGGTGTACAGTCTAAAACAGATCGAGTAGGTTCTCCCTTTGCATCTGATAGTGGACGAGATTAACACCTATTAACAACTGGATACGCACATGAGAAATCTTATGTAAATCAGATAAAAACTGTTTTATATGTTGCCTTTGCTGTGGAATCATGTATATGAATTATTCATAACATGGTGCCTGCCTCCAAGTGATTTTGTGGACGTGTATCTGACACAAATGCAAAAATTAACATTCCTGTTTGAATGCAGTCTGGCATGCATGTTCATAGCAGGGCTTGTAGGTCACATGAAGCAACTTCTTTGTGTCTCTTCCAGGATGAATGCATTAACTATTGACTAGATACTAGCCTGGGCAATCAAAGTACAGGACAGCAATGGAGGGACCAGTTGTATCACCAATAGAAAATAGTGCAGAAACTTACCCACATTGCAAATTTGTGTGGGAGCAACATCTGCTGCAAATGCAGTAATCCAAATTATGTAGCAAGAGATTGAACCAATAAGGTAGAGTATCAGGAATGTGCATACACTGCTACCAATGAAACAGTTAGCTACATGTTTTGATACTTTTCAGGGAAAAAGAAGCAGGGCACATTATATCAATGCCAATTAAACTCTTTCCCAGGCAATATGTGAATGAGGTGCTGCCTGTTATTGAAGTCTAGATAAAAAAGACCTTATAGCTCTAGTTGATCTGGGCTGTTTCTGTTCAATGATGGAACACTAGACTGCAGTGATTTGAACATTTATGCTGATGCATTTATGACTGACACAGATGCTTGTGTGTGCAAGTTCACAGTGCTGTGAGCTAGAATTTAACATATCCTTGTTGGATTTCAGACCAGGGGTCTGTGCTTCTCCTCCTCTCTTCTTTTGATCATCGAAAAGTCACTGGGAAAGTGGGTGCAGTAGCATTGCTGAGATTGATAGGTGATTAATATCTAAAAAATTAAATCCTGAATTGTTATAAGGAATTAAAAATGTCATGAAATGTTCAAGGGGACTATTTAGATTGTGCTGATAATAATCAAACAATTAAGAGAAATGTGGTTGATTATAAAATCTAAACAAACTTGCCATGTTTCATAGAAAAAAGTGGGGTAATGCAACAAAGAAAAGGCAAAGGTTCTGAAGTAATAACTCATCCTCCATGAACAGGAGTAGCAAATAAACCTCTGCCATCAATATGTTCTGTTTATGTGAATGAGCTCAATGTTGGTGAAATAACCTATACACTGACCTAGTAGATAACTTGAAATGAGATGAGCCACATAATCTGCAAGGAGAAGCATTATACACCAGCTGTAAATGTTCTACAAGTGAAGTCTGCATTTAGAACTCCTCACAGACAAAAACACTTCATTTTTAGAGGATTGAGGCATGCACCTGCATTTCTAATGTGTGCATGTCCTTCTAGGAAATGGAATAGGTTTGTGGTCAGAATGCAGTGCTGGTTCTAGGAAACTATACTAGTACAATGTCACTGCAAGAGTCAATACCTTTCTGAAAACAAGGTTCAATCATGTGAGGTTCTGCTGAAGTGAGTCTATATAAGACCAACACAGAATGTAGCCTACAAGGTGAAAACTTTCCTGGGTAAATATTCTGGAAAAGCAGTGCAGTATTTGAGATGGAAAGATGGAACAGATTTGTTGGCTAATATTCAGTTCTGGTTAATAGAACACCATGCCACCTATCTTTGTCCTTTCTTAGGGTTGAATGTGCCAGCTGGTGATGAAAACAGTACATCATCTGAGAATATGTGGGAGATTACAATAAACTTGAGCGATCCAGACAAGTGGGTGACTCAAGTGGTGATGAAGTGGATCAGAAGTAAGACCCCCACCCCAACAATAAACAGTGAAGCACACGATAAATGAGGCTGCCACAAAATTGCATCTACTGATTGAGAGATCAAGGAAGATAGGTGTCAAGAATGAAGTAGCAACCTACCTGGTTATCAAAAAAAAAAAGAAAAAAAAAAGGAAGTAGCTTCTATGTTTTTTTTTTTTTTTTTTTTCATAAATAAGAACATATGCAGAAGTGGCTGATTTGGTCAGCCATGCATGCAAATAACTTAACCTTACAAAAGTGTTGACATGGAGTGTGCATTACGTTTTTCAGCTTGGTACTGTGTGGTCATATCAGTTGGTGAAAAGCAGTAGCTATTGAACACCATTTTGAAAGTCACAATATTCACAGATGCAAATATTTAAATTTTAAATGTAGCCCATTTTAAAATCGCAAATGTTAAATTACTTTTTTATTATATTTTCCTTCTATCTGTAGGAATTTTCCCCACGTCGCCGCTCACCAGCTAATACTAGTGGATTCCAGCAACTTCACCAGAAATCACCTTTGATTGTCTTTGACCTTTCACATAATTCCGCACCACAAAGACGAAACCTTTTTGAAAGCCGTGTTTGTAAGGAATTAATGACTAAAAATTATGACAAGGTTTGTCACTTATCATTTGGCAAGAAATAGCTTCCTACTTTTGACTATTTGACAAAAAAATTTATAAGCATATTCCGTTTTTATATGGTTTATTGACATTTTGGAAACCTACTTTTAATGCAACCCATTAACTTGTTCTCTACCATGAATGGCATAATTTTGCAATCCAGTGCAACAGATGAAATAATTTCTTTTATGATAATGTGCAATTCTTTTGTAAGATGGCCAAACTATTAGAAAGTGTAGTCTTACAAAATGAAAAATGATCAAATAGGTATGAGTTATCTGTAGAATCATAGTTTTTGTTGGAATTTTTAAGCTGAGGAATTATCATTAGTTTATGCTTTGCTCTTTGAACCAGCATAGCCACCTTGGCTGTTATACTCATATTGAGGCCATTGTACTCTGTGGCCTTCTTAAGTATATCTCTTTGTACTCAGTAACCTTAGAATTTTGATTCAGTACATGGTGGTAAATTGTTTTGATTTCACTTTACATGTTTAAGGGATATTTCATATCAGTTAATACCCATCAGTCTTATTCATCTTTGAAAAGATTCAAAGGATTTGTGGTCCATACAACAGGATATCATTCAAAATCAGTTCAACCTTTCAGAAATATTTCTCTTGAACCAAGCTCTATCTTGGAAGAAAACCTGACAAAGAACTGTGAATTCTCTCCCATACAGTTGTAGCAAGGAACAAAGAGATCATACATTCTAAGAGTGGGGAAACATGGAAAAGTTGTTTTCTGGGGAGAGACATTGAAACCAAGAATGGCTGATTAAAAGGGTGATTATCAGCATCTGGAATTAAATCAAAATAATGGATAACACTGGGGCATAAAATGATTGAAAGAATCGGAATTTAGGCACTGTCAACCTTCTCAGTAGAGCTAGCATAAAGATTAATACTATCTAGGTGCCTCTTTGATTAACAAAGAAAAAGAAAGAAAATTCCATCACTTGAGTTGGTGTGTGTCTACAGTTCCTCAGCTTGAGTACAGACAGTATGTTTAAGGCTTCATTATTTCAACACTAGATTGGCCTAGTGGATTAACATATTAGTTAAAACATATCTGGCAATCCTTGGGTCTGATAGTGCTGAAAAGTTACATATTCTTGTTTAATGGAAGAAACAGGCAAATTCTCAAAGGTAAATAAACTGCTGTGTATTAACTGATGTTAAATATTCCTTAAGCAATAAAAATGAAATTAGAACATTCTACCGCAGTGGATAGATAAAGATTTTGATTTAATAATTTCAAAAACATTACTGAATATGAAGACAGACTCCTGAAGAAAGATGGAGGTGCAACAGCCAAAATGGGATTAGTGTTGCCAAATGAGATTTTTTTTCTTTCATTAACAATAACTAAAATTAGCTAAAAAAAAAAAAAAAAAAGATTCCAGAACAAATTATGAAAACTTTGTGTATTTACTTTCCATATTAAATTTATTAATACTAAAAAAAATGTCTACCTCCTAATATTCTTAAAGAAAAAAAGTTTGCTAAACATAAGATTAATTAATCAAATATGGAAAAATAACAAAAAAAAAAAAATTCTAATTTAATTTACTTTCACTGACCAGGATCTAATTTAGAAATAGTAATTTTTTTATTATGAAAGACAATTAGCTTTAAATTTGGTGACCAATTGTATATAACACTTTAATTTTATTTTTGTTCATCTTTGCTCAATCTAAAATGCAATATTTGTTAAACTTGACCTTTACTTTGTTTGCATCCATAATATGGCTGACTGTTTCAGCCAAGCTTTTAGTGTCACTGTAATTGTTATTTTACATAGGAAGACATTTCAATTTCTGGAGGGAACAAAGATTTTATGAATTTAAAGTATAAAATATTCCTGAAGCTTAAATTTGAGTAATTAATCAAATGAGAAAAATTTAGATTTATGGCTCCTAAGACAATTTAAAAAAAAAAAATTGCTATAGAGACATTCAACAATAAATTTTATTAAATAAATATCAGAATCCAATGTTTAAATAATTAAGCAACAATTACTTAAGATGTTATAAAATGCATACAATGGGATATTCTTACTTCTCAACAGATGTAATAATTTTGGAATTAGAACAGCTTTTCAAATGTTGAAGGAAAAGGGTGATTTGTGCTTGCATATAATGCTGCTGTGCCAATAGGTTTTAATGAGTTTTAGGGAAGTTCATATGTGATATAGTATTTATTGTGCTTTCTTAGTCTAAATTTAATTGCTAATAATAGCTGAGTTAATTACAGACTTGAGGTCATTTTGGACATTGGCTGCTATTTTGACCTTGTCAGACCTTGATATCGATTAGTTATTGAGGCAGGAGTAAATTGTGTCATCAGCGTAGATACCAAGTTGAGAGTTGATGTCATCGGGGAAAGTCATTAATGAAAATTAAAAATAGAGTATTACCAAGGATGGAGGCCTGAAGGACACCTGTGTTAGTATGAAAGGATCTAGGTGAGTGGGCATTCAGGATAACTCTCATTTCATGATTTGATAGGAAAGACTGGATCAGTTCAAAAAAGTTTTCTGGTGACACTGTAACTTTTCAGCTTGTGGAAAAGACCTGAATGCCAGATTCTTTCAAATGCTTTTGAGATGTCCAATGCAACAGCTCAGGCTTCACCATTTTTATCTAGAACATAATAAACTATTTTCATAAATATTGTCAGTACATCAGCAGTTAACATGGAAAAATGAAAGCCATATTGCTTGTCTGAGAGATGATGAACCATTGATTAGGGCCTCTAGGACTTTCCCAAAAAAAAGAGGTAGAAGGCTAATAGACCAATAGTTGGAAGAGTCGGACAGCTCACCAGAGTTCTTAAAAACTGGAACAACAGACAACAGGTAATGACTTCCAGCAGACAGGAAAGCAGGAATTCTTAATTCTTTTACTATATTTTCAAAACTGTATGCTAAGTAGTCTTTTTACAAATAATATTCATTGTTGAATAAAATTATGTCCATGGTAGAAGTTGGTATTACTAACTTGTTGGCATTTGATACTCTTTATAAAAAAAAAAAAAAAAAAGTTCAAATAGATCTTTAAATTAAAAATATTAACAATCAAGCTATAACAGATGTTTCCAGATAAGTTACTGGTAATAATTATTGACTTTTATCTGTTATTTAAAATGGCAAAGTGTAAATTACTGGAATTATCCTGTTAAATAGGATTTTTGAAGATGTAATTTGAGTGGTAAAAGTATGACCATAGGCAGTGAAAAATCTTTATAAATATAAGTTATCATTTTGTATTTGTTTTACTCAAAATATTTTGGTTAATAGCATTTCTGAACGTTATGTTGTTATTGATGACTGATAAAATATTTTGATTTTGTTTCAGGTGGCTAATTTGGTCCACCAACTCTACCAAGGGAACCGAAGTATATATGTACAACAAGTTATGCTGAAGGCTATCCCAAGGTTGGCTGCCTTTGATCCAGATCTCTTTTCTCGCACGTGAGTAATTAAATGAAAATTTTCATTTACAAATTTATTTTTTGTATAGTGTATACTAATGATTTTAACTTTAGTTGTTCATTGATAAAGTATTACCTCATATTCAGTCAGTTATGTGTCCTGTGTGATACACGATTAGGCAATCATGTAACTTTCGATACATGACTGACGATGCAGATTTTTTCCCGCAGTATGTTACCATTTCTTTCTGTGGTAGTCCAGTTTCCATCCAAGGCTACAGAACCCAGTCTGTCCTGCTATTTACCCATAGCTGGGGAGAGAAGAGGAGTCATACCTTTCCTAAGGGTATTAGCATGTAAGTGAATAGTGAATTAAAAAAAATTACTGCTGACTTCTGAAAGAAATCGTAAATAGCAAATAAATTATTTAAAGCTTGGAGTCGGACTGATGACCAACCAAAATCACAGGTTTAACAGATTAGAATTCTTTAGCATTAGTTCCCATTATTTTGTCAGATAAAGCATAATGTTATATTTGTTTTATTAAAATACTGAAAAGTTTAATTGGATGACTTTATATTATCAATTTATTTTCTGATTATTACTTTTTTTTATTCATGGATTATTCATTAGTTTTCATCTCTTAAATTTGTTCTTATTTGCTAGAAAGGTTACTTAAATGAAAATGGTTTTTCATTTCAGATTTTTGAGGGATACTATTGTCTATTTGCTAAATGCTTTAAGACGTGACAAAGAGAGACCAGCAGCATTTCAGGCTGTTGGTTTGCTTGCTGTTGCTGTCAAGGACAATATCTTCAGCTATTGCACTCGCATCATGGAAGTAGTTCGCAGTGCTCTGCCTGCAAAGGACTTACCTCAAAAGTAAACATTTTTACTTCAAGTGCTATATGTTGTATATTTTAAACATTTTAATTTGATTTTTATGTATTTTGAAAAATCATTATTTATTGATTCAGAATTTGATAGAATTTTTATGAAATAAAAATTATTTGGAAATATTCTTTAAGTATATTAATATTGAAATCATTTTTTGCTCTGAAGCTTTGTGCAACGTAATTTTAAATCCTAGTTAAATCCAGTTACCAATTTATTAATAATTTTTATATTTAAAATTTGCATCAAAATAACTCTATTATTATTTTAGCTTTTTTACAAATTTGATTTATATTGAAATAAATGAGTTCTTTCATTGTTTAGCATTGTACTAAATGTTTAACTATTAGTAAAATTCTGCTCTTTATATAATTTTAGGAAGCAAAAAGCTATCTCAGTTGAACCATCAGTATTTACATGTATCAGTATGCTTGGACGAGCTCTTGAAACATCTATTGCCCGTGACATGAGAGACATTTTAGATTCAATGTTATTTACTGGCTTGAGGTTTGTTGTCATTTATTTAAGTTATTGTAATTGCATTGTTCCTTTCTCTTAAGTAATTCAATAATCCTAGCTAGACTTTAAATTTTTTAAGCTATTTACTTTTTAAAAAAAATAATTCTATTTTATAAAAATAGAAATTGCTGTATTTGATGGTATATAACCCCTCCCCTATTTACAGCTAATATTACAGTATTCTGGAGTTAAGCTAAATGCATTTACTAGTAATCTGTGGTATCTAGGTAAACCTTAGTCTGACAAATATCATAATTAATGTAAGACCTAGGATATGTTTTTTATTCATTTTCATGTGGGTCAGAGGTAGGTCTCATATAGTATCAAGTGTGGTACACTAATTTCTTGGCTTTGAATTTTAAAATCAGTAGAAAAAAAATGTCTATAACATTTTTATTTTTCTAAGTCTGAAAATATTGTAGACTTATTTATATGGCTCTTTTGTGATTTTTTTTCTTTAATGTATAAGCATGTGTTCTCTTGCATATAATCAATTTTACATCTATTATCATAACTGTATTTCATCCCAAATTTTCCGTTATCTATTATTGTTGCTTTTATTTTACTTTTTTTTTTTTTTTTATCAGCCCTGCTTTGACAGCTGCTCTCCGAGACCTGGCTACATACATTCCTCAAATGAAGAAGGACATCCAGGATGGGTTACTTAGGATGTTGTCCTTGATTCTGATTGGTCGCCCACTTCAGCATCCTGGGGCTCCCAAGACTTTACCCATTGGATCATCTGGTAAAAACATTGTACTCCAACTTTGAATATTTGGGAAATAACGACTTTTTACTTATCTGACTTGTTTAAAATTTACAAAAAAATGAGAGAATTAAAAATTAATTTCTTTTCATAATTTGAATGATTAAGAACAATTTTAAGTTACTGATTTTTTTTTTTTTTAATTGGTATTTGTGGTATACTAATTTTTAGCTATTTAAAAAAAAAAGTTCATATGTAAAAATAATTGAATAATTAATCTTCAGTTTAGTTATAAACTCTAAACCATTTTGTTTGTATTTTCAGCTAACACTGATTCACAAGATGATACCAGCATTACATTAGCATTGTCTACATTAGGAAGCTTTGATTTTGAAGGTGTGTCATATCCATTCTTGTTCTCAATGAGTTAATTTACTTAGGAATTTTTTTATTTGTTTTTGCATAATTGAAAGATAAACCACTTCAGATAATGGTATTGAATTCTATAGCAAAGCTGAACATTTGATAAACTGCTAATTCACTATTAACACTATTTATATGTAGACTATTGTCCTCATCTTTTGTTGTTATCATTATGTTTCAGCTGTTGTGCCCTCTGGCCTTCATCATGTGTATGTTGATTTGAGTAACCTACAGGGAATTCTGAACTGAACTATCTATTTAATCTATGGATGGTAGACTGTTCTTGTTCCACTGCCCATGTCCAGTTCTTATTTTTACTACTGTTTCCACTTAGTCCAAGTATACGCTGCCTGGCCCAGGGATTGAATTCACAATTACTATTTTATCAAATTCATGAACCAATGCTTTAATCCACTAGGCTATTGCCTATTTGGTGACATAATAATTGTGAGTTCAATCCCTGAGAATGAGAACAATACCCCACCCCCTCGGTTAAATAAAGAGTTCAATTTGGAATTCCATTAGGTTACCTGGATTGACATACATCTGATGAAGGCTGGAGGACACAATGGCTGAAGCATCTTAACAAATATGAGTACAATAAACTGCATGTAAATAACTCCTCATCCCAGAAAATCAGACAGAATTTATGCTGATTCATTGTTATTTTTTAATTATGTTTTCCTGAATTATGAAAATATCCAATTATGTGATTATTTCTTTTTTCTAAATAACTTCATATTTTTAAACATTTTACTATTTCTGTGGAATTATTTGAAATTTTTCTATCAATATTATTTTTGTTTATGAATTTTGGATTTGGCTGTTAATTATTTATTTAGTTACATATCTTTGGTTGTTTTTTTTACTAATAATGACTTCCTTTGTCAGGTCATTCTTTGACGCAGTTTGTCCTGCATTGTGCTGAGAATTACTTATGCAGTCGGTCCAAAAAAATCCGATCTGAAGCAATCCGAACCTGTGCCAGGTTGCTGATGCCATTGTTAACAGTAAGCAAAGTAAAATGGCTTTTTTGTTGTTTTCCTTTTTCGAAATTATTATTATTTTTTTTTTTTTTTTTTTTTTTTTTAAACGAAATTATTGCAAATCTATGATGTGAACTTAAATTTTGTTCATTTTTATTTTTTACACTGGTATTTTTGTTTTAGAAACATTTAATCAGAATATGATGCCTGTTTTATTTACAAGATTGCAATTATTATTAGCAGTTATTTTAACTTGGAATGTAAAAAAAAAATACTTTGGTTTACTTTTTATGTTCATTTAATTATTCTTTAATCTACATGTAATTCTCTTAAAGAGTTTCATTTAAATTAGGTTTATATTAAATTTCTCTCTTTATATTACCTTGTTCAATATATATTGCTTTTATTGTTTGTTTTTGTCTCTTAATATTTCCAGGCTCTAGAAGGACAACAGAAGCATAGTATGAAAACTATGAATACAGTTGCTGATGTTCTCAAGAAGTTGCTCATCGTTGGCATCACAGATCCAGGTATGATTATTTGGTAACGTGTGTTTCAGTTAGAACTTACAACTAGTCGTTTTCAAATCAGTTAGGAATATGCTTCTTTTTTTCTTTTCTCTCATTTTTTTTTTTTTTTTTTTTTTTTTTTTTTTCAACAAAAAAAAATGTTTATATTTCATAGTCCTCAGATCTGTAAATGGACATGTATTTCATGCAAAAATTCTTCTACAGATAGATCAAAAGATAATGAAAATTTTGTAACTATAACAGATTAATTTTTCAGAAATAATTTTGAATTGTAGCCATTGTTTGCTATCTAATGATAAACTATTCAGACTAATACCTGGATATTGTATCAAAGAATTTCTGTGAATAAAATTTCTAATGTACTAATGATAAAAAAGAATTACAGACATTTTATAAACCAATATCTGTTAAATACTTGCATTGATTTTCTTCTGTGTGTTCTTTTCAGAGCCAGAGATTCGATATTGTGTCCTTTCTGTATTAGATGAACGCTTTGATCCACATTTGGCTCAAGCTGAAAACCTAAATGCCTTGTTTGTGGTTCTTAATGATGAAGTGTTTGAGATTCGTGAATTGGCCATTTGTATTATTGGACGTCTCAGCAACAGGAATCCTGCTTACATTATGCCAACCTTGAGGAAGACTTTAATCCAGGTGAGTTATTTATTGAGAGCTAAAAGAAACACATGAGGAGTTGCTGAAAAGTTCTCAGCCTGACTAAGAGATTCCAAAATACTGTTTGGTTAGATTTTAGAATGTGGATTTAGCCAAGAATATTTCAGCACCCTATTGTATATGTATGCTCACACTAGCATATGCATTTGAAACTTGTTGTAGGCTTCCTGCAGGTCCTGGAAATTGAGAAAAGTTCTGGGAAATTGACAGGACCTTTGCTCGGCTTCAAAAGTCCTGGAAAAAACAGCAATAGCCCAAAAGATCCCTGAAAAGTTCTGGACTTTTCTAAATTGGGTTGCTCACACATACTTTTTCTTGATTCATGAAAGTTTGAAAAATTTGGCTTTTTTACAAGCTAAAATTGTCCTTTAAGAAAAATGCATTTTTTTTTTTTTTTTTTTTTTTTTTTCTTTTTTTGTCAGTAATATTATTTGGCAGTTACTGCAAACAGTGGTCTGTTTCCTTGATTAGATTGAGTTAATGACCTCGTAGTTACTTCTGTATTTTCTTGTCTAGGTGACAAGAAAGAAAGGGAGAAAGAATATGAAGGTGTGTATTCTAGAATACATGCCTTCATATTGTTACCCTCATTCAACAAGAAAAGAGGAAGAGCAAAGATAAAATGTTTCACAGATAAATAAATATCTGTCAAAGATAAGTTAATTCACACTCATTGAATTTGTAGTTGAAAGGAAAATAATAAAATACAGTACAATAATTTAGTAGAATCTTGGAAAATTTATCAATGTTTTTTAAAATTTGAACAATTGAAGAAATTTTCCGAAAGTTTTTTGATCTTGCGTCAGCAGTTCATGCTGAAAAAATAGATACTTTATGTGTCCATATCAATGGGTATCTATGTGTAAACTATCTTTATCTAAATTGTTCCCAAAAGTAACAAGTTTGAGAATCAAATTTGACTCAAAGAAAATGTAGACAGGGAAGGATGATAGAATAGAAAATGTGCCTTTTGATGTTTCTTAGGATGGGATAGAAAATACATGTGTGAAAAAAATGATAAAATATTAAAACTTATTTGGCTTTATGTTAAAAGTTCAATCTTGTAAGCCTATCCCTTTACTTTTCTATTTCTACTGTAGATGGCTAGAAAATTTACAAATATGGGAACAACTCCTATACATTTGGCCAGATGTCATCAAATTTGTGAACTTAATTAAAAAAACAAAGATGTCCCCCAGACCAAGTCCTTCTCTGCAGTGCTGTCAGATGTGAATGACATTTTATTTCCAGTGAAACTGCAGATTTTTGTGTTTGTTTCAAGATACTTAACTGTTTCTGAAAATATCAGAGCAATAAACTGTTGCTTCCTTTCCTTGCAGATGATCATTTTAGCATGATCATAAAATTAAGATTTGTAAAGGAAGAGCACACTAAAAAGATAATTACATTTTCCAAAAAGAATGAATTTGTAAGAATTTTGTCACACCCAAACATGCATAAAGGTGCTGCAAAGATAGTGTGGATTTTTGGCAGATAGGGCTGTGCAAAATTTATCCAAAAAAGGAAATGTCAACAAAAGATCTGTTTGCATATAGAATTGCAACAATGTTCATTCATTGAGAAACTTCTGACAGTCTTCCCTTAGATACCCTCTTGTGAAGTCACTTGCATGTAGCAGCATTGGAGAAATACTCATAAGCACTAGCAGGGACATATTTCATTAAGCATCGTAATTTATTGAGTGCTCCATCTCCATATTTTTCAATAAAGTTTTTGAATGTTTTCCACCAGTAACTTTTCAGTTTCTATTGAATTCAGGTTTGTAATGAGTTAATCCGGGGAGAGAATGTGTTTCATCCTTACAGAATTGGTAGCTCAATAAATTGTAATGAATAATGACTGGGAATTGAAGTGGTGCTAACTGAATCTTTATTGAGCTACAACATGGCCACTTTGTAGAAGAGTTACAATACATAGATTATTTGAACAGATTTTGTCACCACAAGTCAATTGGTAATCTTTAATCTTCTTTGGGTCTAGTTGTGGAATTCTTACTGAAACTAACTTCAGAATGTTCAAAGATTACAAGCACCTTTTTCTATCGGTCAAAAAAAGTTTCAACCTTGCCTGCATCAAAAGTCTTTGCGAAGATTGATACTGTGTTTTTTTTTATTTTATTGAATGAACAATACATATTTTTGAAATAGCTGATTTTATTTTTAAAGCACTCAAATGATTTCCATCCCAAAGAAAAACATGAGAAGGAAAAATAGAATTATCTAATTTAGATAAATCTCAATAACAATAAGAGGAAGAAGAACAGGGTAAAGTAATGAGACAATGTAATGCAAAACAGCAGCTATATGATAGTAACAAAGTAAAAATTTAACAAAATAGAAATAGTGTTAACACACTAAAGGGAGGGTGAACTTTTAGCAGACATTTACAAGATTGCAAACAACATGTAGAATTAGCTATTTAATTTTTTAGTTTTACATTGTTATTTTTAGGTCTGTAATTCACTTTAAAATCTTAAATAATGTATAGTTATTTACTGTGATCAGAAAAAATACTGATCATTAACTATAAAGTAGTAACTATAAAGTAATTATCTTAAGTTGGTATATTACAAGAAGAGCAAAAATAGAAAGTTCTGTAATGAATGTTTATCACTTAAATCTGTGGGAAAAAAATTATCAGATTTGTTATTGTGATAGTTATTTAATTTTTTCTTTATTTTTTAATTTTTTTTAAAGATTTTAACTGAACTAGAACACAGTGGAGTTGGTCGAAGTAAAGAACAAGCAGCTAGGGTCTTGGGGCATCTTGCTTCAAATGCATCTCGGCTTATCAGACCTTATGCAGAACCTATTCTAAAGGTAAAATTGTTTGGCAGTTAATATTTCCTGTTTTTCTTTTTAATTTTAAATGTTTGATTATATTTATCTTAAGTTTGATCCTTAAAATGATGTACAATTTGATAAAAATATTTGAAAAAATCATTAATTTTTAATTTGGTAACTAAAAACAACTTAAATTGTTTCTCTTTTTCAAGTTTTTTTTTTTTTTTTTTTTTAACTCATTAATTGTGGCAGAAATTACTATCATTCTCAGATGAACCCTAGAATTAGTATGACAGGAAATTCACATTATAAGAGATTGAAAGTATTTTTGTTGTTTATCATCATTAAAAGAATAGCAAATCTTTGGGTGTTATATTCAAGTTTTCTTATTTGAAATTCTCCAGGTGAGAAATTCTTGTTAGAAAATCTCTCATCAGATAACGTTTTTTTTATTGTTTCTTTTTATAACTATTTAAGATATTGTCACTTATGTTCTAGTCAATTTTTTACAGTACTTTAAAAAAAAAACATTTCAGGTGTTGATCCCCAAATTAAAAGAACCAGACCCTCATCCAGGTGTTACAATCAGTGTACTGGCTGCTATTGGGGAACAAGCTGAGGTAAAATTATTGCTAACTTTTTAACATTTTCTTAAAATTTTTTCTTCAAGTCCACTTCTAATTTGTATTTATTTTTTCAATATCCTTTTGTGACTGCTTATCAATTATGAAATTTTTCTTGATAATGTAAATTATTTAGAAAATTTGGAATTTTTGATGAAATTAGTCCACATATATCAAAATCTTGCTTGTTATAGAATATCGAATACTGTGCTGGATTTGACCATAACCAATTTGGTCAGTTCTTATCTCAACTGTTATCAACATACTGTGTAGATGTGTGTCTACTATGGCTATTATTGATAAGTACTTAATTAATCTCTTTAAATTAATAATTATAAGCTGAGCATATAAGATTGAATATACTTCACACTGAATAACACCTAGTCCAAGAATAAGAAAAATCATTGCTGTTTAGCTATCAGGAATTAAAAAATTTGATTGATTATAGTGTATTTGATAAAGTAGATACCAGAGTGCTATATCTGTAAGATAAGTTGTTTGAAAAGATGGTAGATAGTGTATTTATTACAGAAGCCTGGCTTGTAGCAATAGCTATGTGGATGATAGAACCAGTATCCGTAAAGATTTTCCAGTTTGTTCGACCAAAGGATGAAAACATGGACAGCACTGTGGAAATGGTCGGAAAATAACCCACCAGAAAAGCTCCAGAACTGAGTGCCCAGTGCCTGAATGTGCCAAGGAAGAATACCAGCACGAATTGCAGGTGTGGCTGGACAATGGATGGCTGACTCCGTATCCTGAGGTGGAGCTTGGTCCTCCAAGAGGCCTCATCCCGTTGATGGCCGTGGTACAGAAGAACAAAGGAAAGGTGCGCCCTGTACTAGATTATAGAGAATTGAACGAACATGTAGACACATACATGGCTCATGCTGATGTGTGTTCACAAAAATTGAGACAATGTATCGCCCTCAATTGCACCAGCCAATTTGATTTACTGGTACAAAGTCCGGCTAAGAGGCATTGACGTGACGCGTTCAACTGAATGAATAAAAGAACAAGCACTGTATGAACTGGGCAATCGTGTGTGGGTAAAAACCCCACATAGCCAGTCTACAACTCAGTACCGGGTGGGACATGTCACGTGACTAAGTAACTCACGCTCTGTGCTGGTTGATGGAATACCAAGACATGTAGGTTCAGATACTCCAGCAAATGACACTAGCAGTGAGTGCTCAGGAAGTGAAAGAATAATCACCATCAGATGGCAAAGACTCTGTGCGTGAGGTTGTCGGATCAGAAGAATCCTCAGAACATACCACACAATCCCCTCCAACAGTCACCCCAAGAAGCTCAAGAATAAAGAGGCCCACCCCTGAGTGTCACTTATGGAGGAGTGTAGTGAAAGAGATAATCAGTTACCTCGAAAAAGAGTTTGTGTTTTGTGTGCGATCTGCTGAAGAAAAATTACAAAAAGTAGTCGGCAAAAAAAAAAAAAAAAAAATCTACTTTAAGGACTAGAATTTATGCTAATGTTCTTCCTCTCCTGAATGGCATGACCAATCAGAAAGATCTCTCAGTGAACAAAAGCTGTTGTTCTTCGCTTAAAAAGGCAGGAGATTTTCTGAGCTTGGGAGACGAACACGCGTTTTTGCTGGTGAGAAGTGAAGGTTGGATGTATGACCCCATTTTGACATTTCTATGCTGCTTGTTGGACTGTTACTATGGGCTATTGTTTGAACTGTGATTTGGCTACTATAAGTTGACGGTCTTTTCTTTACAACCACAGTCATCTTTTGTTAGCTTTAAACAATTGAATTGAATATTAAACAAAGAATGTTTTTCTCCAAATACTTCAGAGTTGTTCCACTGTTTCAGTGATGGTGAAATCTGTTTCCTGCTTTGATAAAATATATGGAGTAAAAGAGATAATTGCCTACCTCGAAAAAGTGTTTGTGTTTTGTGTGCCGAAGAAATAAATGACCGAAAGTAGTTAGCAAAAATCTACTAATTTAAGTATCAGAATCTGTGCTAATGTTCTTTCCTCCCTTGAATGGCATAGCCAATCAGAAAAATCGCTGGGTAAATAAAAGCAGTTGTTTTTTGTTTACAGCAGGAGGATTGTTTCTGAGCTTGGTGAATGAACATGTCTTTTTGCTGATAAGTGAAGGTTGGGTTTGTGACCCCATTCTGTCATTTTTACATTGTCTGTTATGATGGACTATTGTTTGAACTGTGACTTAACTATGAGCGTTATGGTCAAGAGACAAGAAACTTATTGCAGGTGTTTATTGCGACTATAAGTTTAGTTTTTTTTTTTTTTTCTTTATTACAATAAGCTATTTTGGCACTTACCTTGTTTCTAGCAAGATGGTGGAAAGACCATTTGACATAAAACTGATCCCTGAATTCAGTGGTGATGCAAGTGGACAGCCTGTGGTTGAGTGGATTGAGAATGTGGAACTGGTCTGCAAATTATGCGAGATCACAAAGATCGAACAAGTTCTTCCACTGTGCTTGAAAAACGGTGCCCTTGCTGTGCATAGGCAGCTGAGCAAAGAACAGAAAAGTGACATTGAGCAAATAAAGTGTGCTCTACTAACCATGTTTGGAACCGACTGGTTTGTGGCCTATGACGAATTCCAGATGCTGCGTCTGCAGCCTGGTGAGACAGTAGACATATTTTGGGCAGAATTAAAGAAGCACACCTTACCAATTGCACCACTTCCTGAAGAATGGATGACTTGTGTCTTCATGTCTGGATTCCCTCGTCATGTTGAGCAAATACTCCACGCATCATCCAGAATGGAAGACATGACACTCAACCAGTTGTTGACCAGAGCTCGTGCTATTATGATCGATGAAAAAGAGGCTGATGAACTATGGCCACAGTCGTTCAACCAGTTGAAGTTAAAGAGCATCTGACCCTAGCCATCTGTCGCCATGTCAATGTCACCTGCTATTGGTGCTCTGGGCCGAATCATTTTGTCAAAGACTGCCACTATCAACGTGAAGAAATGCGTTGTGGGTCGGCGCGAAAGGTACATCCCAATCTACGATGTTTTCAATGTCATTAAAGTAGGTCACATTGCCTCTAAGTGTCCGGGAAAACACGTATTACTTTAGTAGATTTAGGCTGCTCTCTGTCACTAACAGATCGATTTGTTGGCAGTGGAGCAGACAAAAGATAGATGTATTAATGCCCAATGGAAAGGCTCTCAGGAGTGAAGCAGTTAGAAACATGAAACTCAGTATCAAAAATGGTGACTCCGTCATGTTGTGTTGGTCGTGGACAGCGTGTTAGGTTTTAACATGCTCTTTGGGATGGACATTATTAAGGAGCTGGGTGAAGTCAAGTTTTCTAGTCCGCCCATCTGTGCTGCTTTGAGGATTAATGGGCCCGACTTTAGTGCAGAGTTCAACAAGGACATGGACAGCACTGTGGGAAATGACCCATCAGAGAAGCTCCAGAACTGAATGTCAGAGTACTTGGTGCCTGAATGCTTCAAAGAAGAATACCAGCGCGAATTGCAGGTGTGGCTGGACAATGGATGGCTGACTCCGTATCCTAAGGAAGAGCTTGGTCCTTCAAGAGGCCTCATCCCGTTGATGGCCATAGCACAGAAGAACAAGGGAAAAGTGCATTTTGTACTAGATTATAGAGACGTAAACAAACATGTAGACGCATACACAACTCAAGTGATATGTGCGCACAAAAATTGAGAGAATGGTGAAGGAAGAGGTCCAATGTCTTTGTGATTGACCTTCGAAAAGGCCTACTTGCAGGTACGTGTGCACCAGTCACTGTGGCCATTTCAAACAGTGATCCTTAACAGGAGGAAATACTGCCTAATTCGAGCTCAATGTGGTGCTGGCCATTGTGGATGCTGTGCTACCCAATGATGGGACAATCCGTCAAGCGATGTCCGCTTACATTGACAACATTTACACCAACAAAACCTTAGTGCCCGCTGAGCAGGTGAGACAGCATTTTGTCGACTTTGGGCTCAAGTGTAATAACCCAGAATGAATGGAGGATGGTGCTCGTGTGCTTAGCTTGAAGGTTTGGGGAGAGCATAACATGCTTTACCGGAAACATGGAAGTGAGCTCCCAGACACATGACATGATGCAGCGTGTTCTCGTTATGTGGAAAACTGGTGGGATGTTTTTCTGTGGGTGGTTGGATCTGCATTGCAACTGCTTTTATCAAACATAGGGTGACTGCTGTCACTTCCGGCTGGGATGACAAAATGATGCTCTGCTTAGAGACATGATAACGGAAGTCATTACCAGGGTGTGTCAAGACAACCTTGTACATTGTAAATGGTGCATTGACGGATATGAATTTGATGTCTGGGTCGATGCGAGCTCCCTTGCAACAGGAGTGTCCCTTGAGATAGATAGAACCATTGAGGAAGATGCATGTTGTTTGCGTCCTGAGAACGATACACAACATATCAACCTGTCAGAATTGGATGCCATTATTAAAGGAGTAACCATTGCCCTTCAATGGAGTGCAATTGTATTGCATTTTTTCACGGATTTCACATAAGTGGATAGTAGATATTCTTATGGGTAAGGCCAGGATACATACAGAGGCTGTGAGGGTAATGCTCATTCAAAGGCAGCAATCCAACTTATTAATGGATATACAGCTGGTTAGATCAAATCGGAACTAGGGTTGCCCCAGAGATGGCTTGACACTATTAAGAAAGAGGTAGAGCCGGTAGGATATGTCTGTATAACATCAGTGAGCGACCACATCTTGGATCTACTAAAATCTGTGCCTTGTCAAAGTGGGCATTCCAGTGTAAAACGGACTCTATATTTCGTGAGGCAGATTGATCCTTCCATATCCAAAGCTGCCATCTGGGCAGTGGTCAGAGAATGCAAGGAGTGTCAGTCCATTGACCCAGCACCTGTGCAATAGCCAAAAGGACAACTGAATGTGAGCAAAGTATGGCACCATGTTGGAATGGACATCACACACTATTATCTAACCCTGATTGACTGTTTGGTGACGTCTGCATTGACCAGATTCCGCAAACGTGATTGACCACTTGCGGGCGTTGTTCTTTGAACGGGGATCTCTGACAGAACTCCTCACTGACAACAACACTGCATTCCGCAATGGACTATTTAGATATTTTTTGTATTCATGGGGAGTCCACCTCAGATTTCGCTGCGCATATACCCCATCAGGAAATGTCATAATCGAGCGATGTCATTGGAGCATCAATAGAATCACTGACTAGGAAGCAGTGTTCCATAATAGAAGTGGTGTATTGGCACAATGTTACCACTAAAGACAATGTGTCACCCTCAACTGTGCCAGTCAACATGATTTACTGGTACAAATCCAGCTAAGAGGCATTGACGTGATGCGTCCAACTGAATAGATAAAAGAACGACCACTGTACAACCTGGGTAATCGAGTGTTGGTAAAAGCCCCACATAGCCAGTGTACAACTTGGTACCGGGTGGGGCATTTCGCTGGAATCAGTAACTCGTGCATTTTGCTGGTGGATAGAATGCCTAGACATGTAAAAGACTTGCATCCCTGTGTGTAGTTTCAGATTATTTCAGCAAGTGACACGAGCACTATCACCAGTTCAGATGGCAAAGACTCCGTGCGTGAGGTTGCCAGATCAAGACTTCGCAGAAGACTAGTCTTCTGAACATATCACACAATCCCCTCCAACAGTCACTCCACTCCAGAGAAGCTCAAGAATAAAGAGGCCTGCCCCTGGGTGTCACTTATGTGACTGGGGAGTGTAGTGAAAGAGATAATCACCTAACTTGCAAAAGAGTTTGTTTTGTGTACGATCTGCCAAAGAAAAATTACTGAAAGTAGTTAGCAAAAATCTGCTACTTTAAGTATCAGAATCTATGCTAATGTTCTTTCCTACCCTGAGTAGCGTGGCCAATCAGAAAAATCTCTTGGTGAATAAAAATCTGTTTTTCGCTTACAGCAAAAGGATTGTTTCTGAGCTTGGTGAACGAACATGCATTTTTGCTGGTGTAGGTTAGATTTGTGACCCCATTTCGTAGTTTCTACGATGTCTGCAGTACTGTTATGATGGACTATCGTTTGAGCTGTGATTTGGCTAAAAGTGTTGTGGTCGAGAGACAGAAGAAACCTAAGGCATTTATTGCTACTGCAAGTTTACAGTATTTTTTTCTTTTCTTTACTATAACAATATAATTTGTATAATGTCATGTTCCTTAGTGCCCAGTTTATGAATTGGGAGACAAATTTTCCTTTTTACATCTTTGTGAAAAAAGTTGGCATAAAAGGTATCTATCAAATGTTTAAAACATGAAGTGAATGTTTTTCCACTCACTGAGTCAGTGGAATTCTGAAGATATCCACTGAATTGGTATTTAGGTTTGTTACAGCAAGGAAAATTTTGAGTTGATTCTGGAATTGTGCAGTTATTGTTGTTGATAACTGTTGTGACTTCTGAAACTTTTTCTGTTGGAATTAAATCTCCGTAAGCATCTCTAATGAAATTGCAACAGATTTTGAAGTTTGAGGCATTCTTGCCAAAAATTTGTTATATCCTAGGTTGTTGATATAAACAAATGAAAATAAAAGACAAGTATATTTTAACACATACTAAAATAACTTTTATTCATTTACTGCCTTAGAACAGTATGGATTTGTTTGGATTTAAACCATTAGTTCCTAGTGCATTATCACCATGTTGTATTCAGAATTGCTGTGGTTCAACTAGCGGACAAGGGACATAACTCCATTATATTTTGAGTTATCATCCTTTATAGGGGGAAGTAAGCAAGCACCCCTTCACAGTTTGATTCTGTGAAACAGTTGATTTCCCACTTTATTGACATTAGAACATCCATGTAGTGTTGCCAAAGTTGGTATGCTTGTTCAAATTTTATAGTATATGCCCTTAATTTGACTTTTCTGTGTGTTTTCCAGATGTTTTTTGGCATGTTTAAGAAATTGTACTAGCTTTGCAAATTTGATTTAATTGATATTCTAAAATCACCATTTAATAATTTACTATTCATCAGCTATAACACCTTTTATGTTGAGAGCTATCCATCAAGTATATTTGCCCATCAGATTTCACTTGATGTCAATAACTCTTCTGCATAGTATTTCAAATTGGTAGCCAACCATTTTCTGTATTATCCTGGTAGCCAATAATAATGCACTATTTGCTCAATTGATCAATGGACATTTTACTTGAATAGATTTTGCTGACAATATACAAGGACATCTAAATATAGGTAAAGATATTAGTTTAATATCTATATTTAGAAGTCCATGTAATATGTATAACCCTGTGCTGCTATTTGAATATGGCAAGATGAATCATTAAAGACAAATTCTTATCAGTTCAGTTTAAGAGGTTGTGTTATGATGTGCAGCAATATCTGAACTGTTTTGTTTTTTGAGAAATGTTTTGAACCCATCATGAGTGGAAAGAAAATGAATAGAATATCATTCTGAGAGTGACAAAAATGTCACTTAATGATATTCTATTCATTTTCTTAAAGTTATACATATTACATAAATCCATACAGTTTCATCTCAGCCAATGCTGTTTTCATTAAGCAATCAGAATACTAAGTAGGCTTTATCAAAAATGTCACTTGCTGTTTGTTTTGCTACTTTTGCATTCTTTTGGTGTTTTCCTGTCTATGTTCCTTGCTATTTGATTTAACTTACCAGCTATTTCACAATTGTACAATTTCCAGTAAGCTTTACTTGCATTCTTCTTACTCAATTCCAACAATGTTGCAATTTTTTCATTGTTTAATAATTTTGACGG
The DNA here is from genome assembly GCA_963932145.1 of Acanthosepion lycidas. Lineage (NCBI taxonomy): Eukaryota > Metazoa > Mollusca > Cephalopoda > Sepiida > Sepiidae > Acanthosepion > Acanthosepion lycidas. The sequence goes on along the minus strand of OZ010571.1, from coordinate 75,562,834 downwards.
ATCATTTATTTAATAGAAAGTGAATTTAAGTTTTTTCTTCTGAAATTCTCTTTCTATTAAATTTATTGTTGAGCACAACCTACTCATTGTTATTTTGGATCATTTGCCTGGCCTTATTGCCAACATATACACAGATTCAAAAATCACCAAAGACATCAAGTGTGCAAGAACTAAAGGAACTTGCATTTTTTTCAAATGTGATTGGTCCCCATGCTTTTATTTGTTGTCTAACATAAATTCAGCAAAGTTATTCCTTATTGTAGATGAAAAAATGGACATTTGTATCAACAAATATTACAACACTGAAATTCAAAAGACTGTAGATAAGTTTTTGACACTTCCAAAAGTTAACTAAAGACTGCAGTGTGTGTTTGGCATTTACAATTTTTGATTGAAAATAATCTTTCTTGGAAACCTACCTGGAGTTTCCAGTGATAATTCCAGTGTTTTTTTTTTTTTTTTTTTTTTTTTTTTAATGATTTCAAAGCCACTAAGATTCAGGGGGTTACTGGGCATGAAAGAATATAAAAGAAAAAGAAAAACATTAAGGAGTGAGAACAATAAATGGCAAGACTGAAGATAATGATTGACATTGCATTTATATTTTTGAAGATCAAATTTGACTGGAAAGCAAGAAGCTGGAAGTGAGTTCCACAAGTGAGAAATGTGAGAAAACAAACTGTTAACATAGAATTTATAGTTACATCTAGCCATTTCAAATGTAAAATGATGAAACCATGCTGCCAATCTAGTATTGTACTTAAATTAATAAAGTCTAGTTACCATAGAGGAAAGTAATATTTATATTGTTATAATACAAAAATGTGGCACAAGCCCAAAAGGGGAGGATAGGGAATCTGTCTTGTCTTAAACTTAGCTAGCCCTGATTACTGACTCAAACATACTACAGTATTCCTTACACCAAAACAATGCATTCTTACTTACCATTACTACAACCACCACAATATCTCAGTCTCTATGTAGTCCTAACTCTATGTATCATAGAAGAAAGTTCATCAGAACAATTACCATGAAATTATTCATAGAAAAAACACAGTGGAGCTACATTATGGCTGTAAGAAAGTGACTGAAGATGATTGCAGATTCTTTGGATTTTATCAAGGATCTCAAAGGAGGAGTTCAACATATGTTGAAGAAGGAAAATCCTGATAACCATGTAATGAAATAACACATCATTTGGAAGAATTAGCAAGAAATATTTTTTCATACCTGGACAATAGTCCAAAGTGCCTAGCTAAGTATAAGAAATTTCAAAAAATTACAAATATCAGTCTTCACAAAATTCTTCATATTAGCTGCACAAAATGACACTTTGAAGCAAGTTATACAACACTGTCATATTTCACAAAAGCAACATTGGAAGATGGTATCCCCATAATGGGTTCCAAAATATATAAGCAATTACAAAACCCCATGACAAAAATGTATTTTGCTTTCCTTGCTTATATTTTAAAGGGCATTGATAAGCTTAGTTTGGATTACCAAGCAGAAACGTATAGAGTTCATAAGTTATGAAAGTTCATTAACACTGGAATAAAAGCTATTCTCAGTAACTTCATCAAAAGAGTTATTGGAATAGAATGATACCAGTAAAGTAAATGTGAATGATCTTTCCACACACCTTAAATAGAAGACATCCATTATGCTGCCTCTGCAGAAAGTATTCTGCTAGCATTTCTCAAGAAGTTTAGAGCTACTTGAAGCTTTAGACCCAACCAATATTATTGATGTTAAACCAAAATTGTCCATACCATTGGCAATAAAATTTTCCAATCTTGTGCATGAAGACCACTATGAAGATATAAATAAAGAATGGAAGGAACTGACTCTGCAAAATGCATCTCTTAAAGCCCAAAATGAAAAATACTGTTTTCTTGTTTTACAAGAGAAATGTGGTGATATATATCACTGCTAGCTAAGTTTGTGATGCAATTTCTTTTGCCGCCACATTCTTCAGCAGCTGCAGAAAGTTTTTTTCCTTCTCAACAACATAAAAACAAAATATCACAATGCTTTAAAAACATCATCATTAAATGCCATGCTAAGATCAGTCTCTACTGCAAAATTTTGACTGTGCTAAGGGGCATCCACAACAATAACTTTGTCTCAAACTGCAAGAAAGTGATTGGTAGAGCAAGGAAAATGTGGAAGAAGACTTTTTTTTCTTTTTTTTTAATTAAAATATATAAAGTAAATGTAAACTGTTTTCTTCTTTCAACATTTATGGGATTTCATATAGATGAAATTGTATTTAGTATGTTTTATTTTGATACTTAAACAAATCTTTTGATATAACTGAAAAAATAGTTTCAGCATCCTTGAATCTGCATAGTAAAGTGGACTGTGAATGATTTAATCTGGGCCTGCTTTTTAAGACAACCAACAGTAACATTGAAATATGAAAGCTTCAAAGCAACCCCTTTTTTATCTGCTAATATGGAAAAAGGAAATAAATGAATAAATAAAAAAATTTTGGGATCATATGCCTCTCAGCTGGAACATAGGGAATTCTGGTTGTTGGCTTATATAATTAGGCTATATTCTAGAATGACCAGTAAAAAACCATCTGACAAGCCACCCATTGTGATGTAAAGTCAGAAGCTGCCTGCTGGAGATGGGTGTGTATAATATGCAAATAATTACAGTAATCTTTGCTCTCCTCAGCTTACATTTTAAATGAGACTGTTCACAATATTTATAACACACATTTATATGGTAATAATAAAACTGAAGTTTTTGCTATAAGATATGTATAAATTAGTATTGAAAATTTTAACTGTATAATAAAACTTTGCAGAAATGAAAGTTCACCTCACTTCTTGTGAAAGGATTTTTCTTCTGAGACAAGAATTTTCTGTCTCAGTGAATTTTGTGATGCTTGGTGAACCTATACTGTAATTTTCCAAATTCATTCCTGTAAAATTGAACATTGTGTTTTTGAAATAGAAAATGTCCTCTTGGTGGTAGTTAAGTAAAAGTGTTGGCTTTTTGTCAAAATGTCCCCTATTTAGTTGTATAGGGGGTCATAAGAATAAAATTACAATGCTGTCTGTCTGATGTTTTATTAGAAGTGTCTTAGAAATTGATTTGTCTAATTGTTGCTTGTACAATTAGTCAACTGTATTAATTACAAGCCGGAGACAAAATTCAGAAATTAAGTAGATGGGTTCCACCTGAACATAAGGAACATAAATGTTGATCAATGTTTAAATAGTTTTTTCTCTTTTTACTTGACATGGTGGGGGGGAGTAAAAATTTCAACAAGATTGTTACTATTATCTTGAATTTTTGTTAGATGATGCCATTATTAATTATTAATTTTGATTAGCATTTCTTTGATCTTAATTTTAGTTGCTATTACTGAGACCATCATTCTACAGCCATTAGTAAACAATGCAGATCATAAATGAAAATAGTTCTAGGTGCAATTTGAATCTTAAAGCTTTCTCTTTATTTCCAATCCATGTAGTTTGAAATACTAAACAAAAATTAAACTTGTTCATGGGTAATGAAACTCAATTAAGTATTAAAATTCACAAACCAGCAAAATTCTTGCTATATCCAGAACAGCTTTCTATATCTCACTCTAAATGGAATCTGTTGATAGAAAGTTTGTTTTATCGGATTCAAAAGAGTTTATTTATTATGGAGAATTGCTGGAGCCTGGACGCACTGTTATTGCATTACACTATGATGAAGAATATGCTCATTTGAGTGATATTAAAACAGAAAAGACCTTTTTTTTTTTTTTTTTCTCAAGTTGACTATTGACTTTTTTTTCTACATGACAACTCTTATTCTTATGTCGTAAAAATGTGACTAATCTTTTAAAATTTCTGCCATTAACGACATCAAGAGAAGTTTGGATGCAGCTGGGTTCCCTTCCCAAATCGAACCCGTAGGCCTCGACCGCGGTGATGGAAAGCAGTCGGATGGCATTACCATTTTCCCTTTTAAAATGGGGAAGTCGTTGATTTGGGATGCGACCTGTGCGGATACATCTTCAGTCGGTAATTTGATAGTTCCACGGTTGAGCCAGGATCCGTCGCCTGGGACGCAGAGATGAAAAAAATAGTTAAATATTCTTCTCTTGCTGATAGATTTTTTTTTTACTCCTGTGGCAGTGGAGACTTCAGGGGTTATTGGCCCTCGTTCGATGGCGTTCCTTCGGAGGATTGGCGCAATTGCGTCTCGATGAAGGGATGAGCCTTGTGAAACAGAGTGGCTCTTGCAGCATGTCTCACTGGCGATGGTTCGAGGTAATGCTTTCTCCATCATTGCGGCTGGCAGAGGTTAGAAAAAATTGTTTGTTACGTTGTTCTGTAATTGTTTTGTTTCAATAAATTTTAATTTGTTTATAAAAAAAAAAAAATCTTTTAAAATGAAAACAAATTTAAATTTATATATTTTTTAGTGTATTTAATGTAGGCTGTTGCTATGTTTCTAAAGGCTCTTTAATCTCTCTTTAAGAAAAATTAGTTTAATGAAGTCCTATATTTAAGTCTATTGGGATATGTGTTTAAGTTATGATGGGAGTTTTAATCAGTTTTTGTGTCCAGATCTCATGTTCATTATGAAAGTTATTGATATAAACTTTTACACTGTTCTAACTTGTACAGGTCAGTGGTCTTGAAATGAGGAAATGGGTAGATGAATTACTGCCCATCATAATAATGACTTTGCAGGACCTTACCTCAGTTCAGAAGCGTGAGGTAAGTTTTTCATTAATCTTTGTATAATATAAAAAAAAAAATTCTACATGATAATTGTGATATTTGTCAGTTAAAGCACTGTTTATTCATAGCCATTTCTATTGTATTTTTATATTAAGAAAATAAATTCTGATGATGAGCAACTTTTCTTTTGTTTAAAATTACATATTTTTATAGTTTCCCTAGATGCCATTATTCATCACTTTTTAAGATTTTTGGAAAAGGTTATTTAATATTTTTGTCAGCTGATATTTTTTTTCATATTAAATGCAATGATCTTAACTTAATTAGATTATGTGTAAGTGAAGATAAAACTTAGAATATTACATGTTTTCATTGTTATGAGTCATTCTTCAATTTGATATCTGATATTTGACAATGAAATATTTTGCTTTTAGGTTTCTCTTTGGACATTAGGTCAATTGATTGAGAGCACTGGATATGTAGTTGAGCCTTATCAAAAATATCCTGCTCTTTTAGGAATCCTGCTTAACTTCATGAAAACGGAACAAACTCATAGTGTCAGACGAGAGGTCAGTTTGATTATATACGTTTGTCTTTTTACCTCTTTTATTTACTTGGTATCATTTTATTTATTTATTTGATGTGTACTTCTTACTTCATATCAGTCCATTAATTTAATTCTCTTGTTCCACTTTGTAAAATCAGTATTTTAATGACTATGCATTGATACTGATTTTGGAAAGTAGGTAGGGCCAAGTAATTTTTAGTATCTCCCTGTAAGAACAGCTGTAATGTGAATTCTAATTTTATAATTCCTTTCTTACACTTAAAAAAGGAAATAATTTTTATTTGAAAGATATCTTTGAATATATTTTTGTTTATATGATAATTTTTTTTAATTTAAAATTGTAGTTTTCATTTTCATAAGTGCTTTTTAATAACTAATGTGTTAGTGTTCTGAAGAAGAATTAGCTTCAGGAATTTTCTTCTGTTCTAAGTATGTACAAAAAATAGAATTAAAAAATTTGTAATTACTAATTCTCTATTGAGTAGAGGAAATTGGTGTCTTACGATACAGTTTTCTTTACCTTCTATTCAAGGTTGTCCGTGTTCTTGGAATTCTGGGAGCATTGGATCCTCATAAAAACAAGTTGAATGTGAGCCGTTTAAAAGAAGAATCGGGAATCACATTAGGTGGAACATCTATTGAACCTTTTGCTATCAACAAGTCATCCAGTGATCCTCAGTCAACTATTCCATTAGGTAATAAAAACAAAAAACAAATATGCGTATGTATATGTACATATATATATATTAGTGGTCTCTATATATATATATATATATATATATATATATATATATATATATATATATATTTCTCCAAGAGGATATAATCCAGGTAGAAGTCTGTTAGAGACAGAGCAAGAATATAATATAAAAGGCTTGACTAATATTTCATGTTTATAATAACAATAATGGGTTCATAATAACAACCCGATTCCTCAGACCTACAAATTCAAAAAGAAAGCAGAAAATATATCTCCAGGTTTAAATAACAAAGTTTCTGTGACTGTGTATATGTGGGAGTTGGGCGGGGGGAGGAAACAAGGATGAGAAAGGAGGACATGTATGAAATATCTAGAGAGAGCTGGAAAGAAAGACAGAAGAACAGGAAAGAAGCTAGAGTGAAGGTGAGGAATAAAATTTTAAAGAGAAATTAAGTTTTAAGGAGTGAGATTAGATGAATATAATTTATTGTCAGTTGCATAAATTGACTTCTGATTCATTGACCTTAATTAAAAAACACAGAATGGAAAATTATCAATATATTTGTGGTGGCAATAGGTACAAAAAAGAGGGGTGAAAGAAAATCATTGAATGATCCAAACTTTTTATCTAGGTAACATATATGATAATGATGTATACATGAAAATTTGTTGTCTGGCTTAAATTTACTAAACTTGTGTATACATGAAAAGAGGAGACGAGATAGAGACAAGGAAAAAAGTTTGTAAGTAAAAGAAAGGTAAGAAAAAGACAAAAGGAAAAAAGTGACCTTTAATAAGAGAAATGTGTAATGAGGAATATTTTGAAAAAACGTAATTTTCTCTTAGAGATTACAAATTTAACAAACATAAAAATATTTAATCCAGTTAAAACACTACTATTTCTACACACACACACACACAAAATATATATATATAATTATAATAATATATATATATATATATATATATATATATATATATATATATAATAAAAGGGTAAGATTTATCTAATATTCAAATATATACTTAAAATTAATGATAATAAAATAATAAAAATTACGATAATGATAAAAAATAATAAATCAAAAAAATATAATCTGGTAATTAAAAATAATTATTATAATTATAATAATAATAGGAGACTGTAATAATAGCAGTAGTAAAAAATAAAAAATTCAAGTTAAAACAGGAAATTATATTAATAGTCAAACTAAAAGGAAACGAAATACAAGATATAGGAAGATTAATCTATTAAGTCTACAAATAAACCTATCTAAATTCATATAAGCATCTGTATATAAAAGTATCTAGATATTATATAGCTGTTATCCAGAAAAAATTGGATACATGCATACCCACATATACCAACACATGGATTAAAAACACTAAAACAAATTAACAAATATAGAGCACCATATCAACACTGACATTGATATACAGGTCTAAAAAGTGTTGATCCATTTAAATGTCATATCCAATGCTAGGAATTGATGTCCAAACTTTTATTGGGAAGAATGTTATAAAATTGTTTGTTTTAAAGTGTTGTTTATGTCTACATTTGGATTCAAAGATTCAGCAAATCTTCTGGATTTTTGTCTTTGATTATAAAAATTTTCCAAAATGTGTAGATAACACCAATCATGGAAGTTTCCAGGAGTTCTAGCTCTTGATATGAATCTCCATTCCAAATGCAGGGTTAGTCCTTTGTCCACCAGTTCCCAATAGTGTTTGGATAAGGTAGTCTGGTTTTTTAAGGATCAATATTTGAAAGAGTGTCTGTGGTTGTATAGACACTGCTTGCAATTTCCAGCAGATATACCTATGTATCATATTATTATTTTTTTTTTTTTTTTTCAAGCTAATATTTTCTTTGGGGAGGATTGTAGCTTCATATATTACATTCTCATACATATATTGTACATTCAACTCTTCTACAATTAATATATATGGGTAGTTGTGTGTGTGTGTGTATCCAGATAAAACTATAAAACTACAATAATTAATGACATGTATGTACATAAATATGTCTTAAAATAATTGTTGGACTTTGTCCATTTCATAATGTGTGACGTCATATATATATATATATATATATATATATATATTATTTAATGAAAAACGGACCACTTTAAGGTACCATTACAATAATTTATTTCACCAAAATCCTTTTAAAGGATTCCGGATCATCAGGTAACACTTTTTGGTGAAATAAATTATTGTAATGGTACCTTAAAGTGGTCTGTTTTTCATTAAATATTAGCTCTGGATTCACATTGAGCTCTCAGGATTTCATCCTCCTTGGAATTACCCATACGGTTTACCAAGTTCTTCGTAACTAGCAGCAAGCAGAAATATTTCTCCTCCCGATGATGGCCATTTCGGCCGAAACTAGTCGAAGAATCTAAATGAAATAATAATAATAAAAAAAAATGAAAGAATATAAATCTACAACCCAGTGTGTCTGAAGATTTTAATTTTTTAATATTTTTTATTGTTCAAAAAAAAAAATATATATACTCTCAATATCACCCAACCCACTTTTTTTGCAAAAAATTTATTTTATTTGTATTTGTGAAGATATTTTAGGATCAAAAATACACAATAATTGCATTAAAATGCATTTTTTGCCATGTAAGTATTTTGAAATTGCCAGAATTAAGAGGTAAAAATACATGGGTATAATTATTATTCCCATTTGTTTTTTTACTTGTTAATTCTGCTGATAATTTCAAAACCTATATGTATTTTTAAAATTTCTATTTCCTTGACATATCTATAGTAAATAAAAGCGTAACTTTAAAAAAATAAAATATTAAAACAACAAAGTAAATTTAAAAGAATAATATTGAATACAATTATTTGAAAAAAGTTTAATATTTATTTATTCAAATATTTGAAATGAAAATTGTAAAAACACAACAGAATAATTTCCTGTAGACATATTATTTTTTGAATTTTCAGTAGCTTTAATACAATCAGATATTCCATGAACCTATAAGCCATCTTTTTCAATATTTTTATCTGAGAAATTTTAAATTACCTATTTTAATAACTGGTTTACTTTAAATACATGCATTTTTTTTTTTTTTATGTTTTTGTAAGGATGGTAAGTAACTATTTCATTTCTTGTGTTTACATATAATTTTACAATATACTGATAATATAGTATAAGTGGAATGTCTATCTAATAATGATTTTATGATTTAAAAAATATTTCCTGTTGAATTGTTTGAGTGGGATCAGTTTGCTACATTAATTTGATATATACAGAACTCTTACCATTTTATTGAAATTAATAATTTTTAAAAGTTTAGATATTAAATTTTAAAAATTAATGCAAAAACAAACAAATTACTCTAATTATGCACAATAGTTTTAAACATGCTGGGGTGGAGATCAAAGCATTTTACTAAACTATTTAATTAGGCTTTCAAAAATATTTTGTTTGAATTATTTTTCATTATTAATAAAAATTTTACTAAATTTAAATTTTCAAAACTTATTTATGCTTTCAAAAATATTTATGTTTTTATATGATATGTAATTTTTTTCTATTGTAGACAGCTCATAAAAGATAGCTTATAACTTGTATGAATGTGTGTGAAATTATCTCGAAAATAGGAAAGAACTCCTATTCATTATTAAAGTTAAAATTACTATGGTTTAAAATGCCTACATGAAAAACTACACATTATCAAGTTTCTAAATAATGAAAATAAACATGAGTTAATGGTTTTTTGCCGACATTATCAAATTTTCGCATTGAATAATTAGAATAAAAAACAAACCATTAAATAATAATTACAAATTTTAAACTCCATAGTCTAACTAAAAAGTTTACAAACCCTACCCAATCATATAAAAAAAAAAAAAAAAACCCCTTTATGAAATCGTCAAAAAAAACAAATTTAGCTAATTATGTCAGTTTTATATACACAAAACCCTTTCAGGATTGAAAAAAAAATAAAAAAAATAAATAAATAAATCTCCATAGACACTTAACGGTTAACCAGACTAGACGATGTCATCTTCCACTTTAAATTTAGACACTCTGACTTGACCTCTCTGAATGTAACTGAAATATTGATACAAATTATTAACCCTTACGCCCTTTTTTTAAATAATTGCTCTAGCTGTTACCATAGTAATTTTAACTTTAATAATGAATATGCTTATAAAAATGCATAAATTCAAGAATTAGTTATTCCAAAAATTTTGCTTGAAGATGGAACTTTAATTGGTACTTTAATTTAATTCAAATAATTATATTGAAGTTTTCAGGTCTTGTTTTGAAACATGAGAACTCTTATGTAGTGAAGGAATCATATTTTTAAATAAATAATTATCTATATATATATATATATCTATATATATATCTATATCTATATATATATCTATATCTATATATATATCTATATATATATATATATATATATATATATATGAATTAACAATATTTTTTTCATGAAATCAATCTGTTTTACTTTACTGACAAAAAACAATATAAGCATAAAATACCTTTTTTAAAAAGCAATATGAAACTAAATAAATTATTTTAAATGAAGTAATTATTTTCTGATTTAAAAAAAAAAAAAAAAAAAAAAATTACTGGTGTTAATTTGATAAATTACATAGACAATATATTTACTTTAATAAATAGTAGAAGGTCCATATAATTATTTTCTATTTAAAAAAAAAATTTGTACATAATTCCCTACAACCATCTGTCATGACACTTGACAATCTCATTTGGAAAAAGGGAAACCTCCAATCATATTCTTGAGAAATCAGACCTCTGAGTCTTTGCAACGGCATCAGATTATCAAGACGATGAATCAACATTTTATTGAATTTCAGCATAGCAATGAAACCTAAGATGAAATTATTTCTTCCGAGCAATGCTGGGTATTGCTTTGTGTGTGTGTATGTATGTATGTATGTATGTATGCATGCATGCATGCATGCATGCATGCGTGCGTTTCAGCTGGGTGTTGATATAGATGTTATGGGTAGAATCTCTGACTGATGCCAAATCGGTTTACTTTCAAATCAAGCTCATCTGTATCTCCCATCCTTCAATTTTACTTTTCTACAGGCAATAACATCAATTCTCATTTCCAACATAATTTAGTTGCAAATGTATTTAGTATTCTAATTCATACTGTAATGAATTAGAATACTAAATACATTTTCAACTTTTGTATTTTATTTATTATAAAGCCTTATTAAAGAGAAAAGTAATCCAAATAATATAACAAAAAATATTTAAGATAAATTTTTAAAAATAAATAGTGAAATAAAGATAGAAATATTAACCTCCAAATTACAGTAAATATAAATATTTCTAATAAAACCGATATTATAAGCTAATATATCATTGTGTGTGTATATATATATATATATATATATATATATATATATATATATATATACACACAGAAAATTTTATCAATATTGTTTGCTTATTACTAATTTTTTTGTTGAAACAGATTTGAATAATAAAATCTGATATTTGACTTTTTTTACCACAGCTGAGTATACAACAAGTGGCTTACTCGTGACAATGGGAGCCCCTACATCACTGGAAGATTTCTACCCAGCTGTTGTTGTCTCTGCCCTTATGAGAATCATGCATAAAGCTTGTTTCAGTTCAGACCACTTCCTACTGATTCAGTCAATTTCATTTATCTTCAAAAGCCTTGGTTCCAGAAATGTACCTTACTTTGACCAGATTGTCAATTCTTATGTGACTGTTACCAGAAAAGCTGAAGCTAACCATAAGGAGGTAAAAGTTAAAAAATCTCAAAACTGAATTAACTCTTTAAATGGAAAATTTTGCATTTGAATTCTGTGAATTAGATATTATTTTTTTTGAAAATTCAAACATTTACAAGATTTTATTTTTAAACAGTTTTAATTTTTTCTTAATTCATGAAATGCCATTAATGTACTTTCTCATGTTAATTTTGTTAATATATGCATTGATGAATTTGATAAGTTTTGTAAATAGTAAATAATATAAAAGTAATAGAAACTTTCTCTCATATTATTTTTATAAACCACTCTCTTAAAGTATATCATTGAGTATATCATTCACATTATTGACTAAATAATGACAGATCCTATTATAAATTTTCTTTTTAGCTCAAGATTTTTTAAGAAAAGCAAAAACAAGAAATTGATTGAAACAAAATTAAATACTGATAGAACTAGGTCAGAATAAAGAAAAGTATTTTTAATGATTGTCATATTTTCCAGTTCATGTTTCAACAACTTGGATTTTTAGTTGGTTTTGCTAAACAGCATGTTCGTAATTTTCTTGGTGAAATTTTTCTGTTGATCAAGGTAAGTTGCTTTTCAATTTTTTATTAGATAATTATTTTTTAAACTTTTGCTAGCGGGGTTAAAGTAAATTAAGAATAATTAAGTGGTTCTTTGATTTTACATTTTTATGTAAAAACTTGCATTTTACTGCAAATATGGAATAATTAATGTTTTTTCTTTTTTTTCTTTTTTATAACAATAATCAATTTTATGAATGAAATATTTGTATACAATGTAGTTAATTTTTTTACTTATTTACTTATAGAATGGCTGATTATTTCAAATTGCATGATTTTTTAATTTAAAAAGTAATTCCTGCATAATCTTCAACATATCAGACAACTGATTGTCAAATTTGTTTTGCTTTCATCTTATTTCAACATTGCTTGTAATATCTAAATTGCACATTTTAGGAAAACTGGACAATGAAAAGTCAGTCACAGAATATTTACTTGTCATTGTTGGAGCAGTTGGTGTTAGCTGTAGGGTCAGAAGTGAAGCCACACTTACCCCAGATTGTGCCTCAAATCTTGCGCATTTTGATGCATGACACTAGCAAACAGCGTGAATATACATTGCAACTGCTTGAAGTCCTGCAGTTATTTGGCTCTAGCCTTGATGATTGTCTTCATGTCTTGCTGCCTTACATCATCAAACTTTTTGATTCATCAGATGTTCCTCTCAATGTGCGCAAGTAAGACTGTTCTACTTTTCATCATTTGTCAGTTTTTTTGTTTTTCACATTTTAACTTAATGAGTTCTCTCTCTTCTCAGTCTCTAATTTATTGCATGAATTTATAATTATTAAATGACTCCTTTACTTTCCTATTATTTTTGTGATATATTTCTTCTAGTGTTACTATCAAAAGGTGAATTTAAACATGCATTTTCTTTTCTAAAATATGAATTAGTAAATTTTTATATTTTTTCTTTATTAATATATCTTTTCAAAGTTACAATTGAATCAATGATTATTTTAAGTATCTTTGTTGAAAATATCTATTATTTAAATATCTTTTTAATAAAAAAAAAACAGTAATGGTCTAAACTTTTGTATTTTCCGTTACAAATGTCATTGAATATATTTGTGCTTATTTTATAAATGTTATTTTGATATTTGATACTTCTGTCCAATTTAAGAGTCAGAGCCCATAGATATGCCAGAAATATATTCCTTATCAACAGGTTTGTGAGGCAAGAAAATTTGTTTCCCATGTACTTGTCAACACAGAAATTAGGCTTAGTAATCTGATCAATATATGTGTCAATGTGCCAGAAAATTCTACAATGGAAGTATGAATAGTAAATTTACAGTCATTCACATTGTTATTATGGTGAGTGAAAATGATTTTTTTTAAGAAAAAAAGGGTATGGAAATGGTTACTTATTGATTTCAGTTTTTGAAATAATTTTGGATATTTCAGTAAATTTTCTATTAAATACTTGGAGTTCAGTGTATTTGGGTCAGTGATAGTCTACACTCAAATCAATAGAACTGAAACAGTTACAGTCAATATAAATGTTTGCATGAACAGAAAAAACTCTAACTGAGAAAGTTCAGAGAATTTTTATTCTATTTAATGTTCATATTGCTGTACTGATTTTGATGAAAGATTGTTTTGTTTCAGAATGGCATTGGAAACAGTTGATGTCTTCACTGAAGACTTGGATATGACTGACTTTGCCTCCCGTCTGGTCCACTCCTTTGTCCGCACCATTGATTCCACTCCAGAATTGATACCCACAACAATGGACACAATGTGCTCCATGATGCTTCAGCTTGGACAAAAGTTTTTACTCTTTGTTCCTATGGTTAGCAAAACAGTGGCCAGACACAAGATTAGCCATCAGAAATTTGAAGTTATCCTTGCCAAGATCACAAAGGTAGGCTCCAAAGCATATTTTATATTCTTATCTGTAGAATGCTTTCAAAAACTGCCACACTTTTTCATGGTTTCCTATTTTTGTCTTTCTGAACATTTCTTTTGTAGATTAATAATAATTTCAATTTTTTGTCATACTCTGAAAGTAAAGTAGTTAACACCATGAAGGACTGCCAATTTTGACCTGGGATAACCTATTAAAATTTGCAACAATTTTGAGACAGTAATACTAATTGAACTTGTCTGCATCTGAGCTTTAGATTCTAATGCATACTTTGATATGTATGGTGATATGGTTCAGTGTCATTCCATGGAGAGATACATGTAATTTTGTTTCAACTGGAACCATTTGAAAGGGGTCATATTATGAGTGTTCAAGAGGCCAGTTGGGCATTTTGAAGAATTGCTGTGTCGTTGGATGTGATACATTGGTGATGCTTTCATACTGGCAACAGTGGTCAAATGACTATTCATACACTTATAGACCAGGTTTTAGATGGCTGCATATTACAGATGCTTGTCAAGATTCACACATTGTAAGGTCATTAGTGACAGTATGTACAACATCCACATCATAGATCAAAGCAAATGTGACCTCCAGCCTGTCAACATGGCCAGTTGGGAATTGTTTACTGGCAACAGGATGACAGGCGTGCATGCTACTATAAGCAAAAATTCCACTTATGCCACAACACTCTTGTGCTCATAGCTTGTAGTGTTTGTGCGTGTGATGTATATTTTGCTTATGAATCTTTTAGAAGATATTTATCCTGACACAAACCCAATCCCTGGCATTATGGTGTGGGGTGCTATAAGTTGAACACTTGCTTGTGGAGGGAACATTTAAACAGTACCATGTATATTCAGAATAGTGTTCAACTCATTCTGCTGTCATTCTTCCAACAAGAAGGCTATGTTCTTTTCTAATTGTCTAATGCCAGTCATATGATGACTGTGCTACTCCACGTTTTGACAACTTCCCTAGTTGAACTGATCACCAGACTTATTCTCTACAGAAAATGTCTGTGATGTGATGGGACAACACCTGATATTTAATTAGCCTACCTACGTTTCTTATATCAACAGGTGAAAGCAAGTGTGTACAATCATATGCATGCCAGTGTTAACACCCATTGAGGATATACAGTGTATTAATATGGTATCTTGAGTATTGTTGATACATCCCTAATTTTGAGATGCATTTATATGTAGTTTTGTATTGATCATTTACTGTAATCTAGCTATATTAACTGTGTTTAATCTTGGCCCATTGAAACACATATTCACTATTGCAATTTCATATTTGTGTATATTTCTATACTATACTCTCTTTTAATGTTAACACATTCAAGATATATACTCTATAATTATTAGGCAAAAAAAAAATTGTTTTTTTATCTCATTTGATTTTCACTTTCAAAGCTTATTAATGTGCTATATTTTATTCTTAAATCTTTTTCTTAAATTGTTGATTCAGTTGTAAATCTACTTGTTTTGTCCTCTTTTTTTTTAACAGGGTGGTGGAATTGGAGATGAAGATTTTGATGGACTTCTGAGCAGACGGCGCCAGAGAAAAAGACGTGACTCAAATCCAGAAAACCCCTCTGAGCTTCCAATAAGTAAAAAGCTGCATGTATTCTTTAGCAATTTGCAGAAGGTGAGCAAGAGATAAGATGGTTCAAATTCTGGCATGTCATATTGTTTCTCCAAGGAAGTAGTATCATTCTTTCATTTAAAACATTGTATCTAGCATTTAATGTATAACTAATGTTAAAATTTTAAATGTTACAATTGTTATACTCTAATCAAAAACTGATGTTGTTAAAACTAATTAACTATTCAGCACTAAATTTATCTTAGAAATTTGTGAATTGAATTTGTATTATCTGTGAGGTTAATATTAATATCTTTGTTTTTTTTCCCCCCACCTTTATTTTTTTTATTTTTCTCAAATATTCTGATAACATGTTGTGAGTGAGAATCCTCAACTTTTCATTTTTTTGACAGAAAAGGACTACTAATTAGTGTGATTAGTTTTTTTTCCATTAGGCTTTTCTTTATGAAAGAGACATAAATTACTTGTCTTTTTATCTTTTTCAAAGGTCCTTACTCCAGCTCGACGAGTATCCAAAGAAGACTGGAATGAGTGGTTACGCCAGTTGAACATTGAGCTCCTTAAGGAGTCCCCAGTGCCATCACTACGTTCATGCTGGGCTCTGGCTCAGGTTCATAACCAGCTTGCAAGGTAATAATTCTCTAAACATTCATATTATGAAGGCTTTGTGTCTCATCAATTATACCTTATGAAAAGAAAATATTATGTTGTATTTTTCTGTCAAGTAGTAGGTGAAATGAAAAACAATTGTAATAAGTACTGGAGTTGAAAATTAAACTTTATCAGTAAACTAAATTATTACTATCTTAGCATTTTTTCTTTCAAAATTTTGTAAAGCAAAATATTTGACCTCTTCATTTTTCAAATCTGGAAATTCTGTAATTTGTAAACACTCATTGTCAAACTTAGAATTTGAAACCTTAAACTTTTAAATTAGTAACTCATTTCCAATTCTAATTGCCTTTTCTCATTAATTAGCCCATCTAAAAAAGAATTTGTAACTTTTCTGGTTCAAGTAGTATTTCTTGAGTATGTTGGTTTGATTTTCAATTATAATTTTTTTTTCAACAGCCATCTAGATACTTCATAGATTGTATGCTCCATTGTAAAAATCTGTAGTGCTCATGATAGTGCAATGCTATTAAACTGAAATTTTAGAAATTTGACTTGTGTATTTATTGTTTGTAAAAATTGATTCAGTCAGTTAAGTGTCATACATGTGATATATGCTTGGGTGATCATGTTTTTGATTCACGACTGATTAGGCAGAAAATTTTCTGTAGTAGACTGATTGCCAACTAATCCTATAGTTAATTTAGCTGCATAAAAAATCCTTACTAGAAATCTTTTGACTATCTTTATCATAATTTCACTTTTGAGATTTTTTTCTATTCTATTTTTAGAGATTTACTCAACCCTGCCTTTGTGTCCTGCTGGACCAACCTCAGTGAGAGTCAACAGGATGAACTAGTGCAATGTCTTGAGAATGCTTTGAATTCTCAGGAAATTCCTGAAGTGACCCAAACTCTTCTCAATTTGGCTGAATTTGTGGAACACTGTGACAAGGTAATATTTTGTTCATGTAGAGTTAAACAAAAAAACTTGTACTACATTAGGTTTAATTTTTAGCATATTGAGTAAACTCTAAGAATATTTGCTTTCCTAAAGTTATATTTTCATCTGTTTTCTTTGCTTTCAGAATTTATCAAAAATTTATCTAAATTCTGGTTTTGTAAATATTGGATCAAAACAAAATTTTGTAGCATAAAAATGAAAGTGAATTTCAAAGAAAATTTAGATATTTGTATGTAGATTTATTTATATGTGCCATTTTGTTCCACTACTTTAACTACCTTTGAGGCAGCTTCATGATTCCATCCTCAGAACTGGACCTCTTTCCAATGAAATGGTTGAAGTTGTTTTTACAGGGTTCCTGAAAATTGAAGTTCTCAGTAAGAGAATTTTGTAGGATTGGACATAAGTGGTAATCTGAAGGTGCAAAATCAGACGAGTATGGCAGGTGTAGTAGAACATCCCAGCCTAGCTTTACTATTTTTTGCTGGATCTGCTAAGAGAAATCAGCTCTGGCATTGTGCTGATGGAAGATAACACTCTTCCGATTGGCCAATTCCAGATATTTTCATTGATTTCTGCCCTTTTAATTGGTCCAGTTGGGTAAAGTATTTGTCTGAAGTCACCATCTGATTTTGTAGAAGACACTCATGATACACAGCATTACTTTCAGGCACAGTTTGGTTTTTTGTTTTCTCCAGGACCTTTTCCACTCTGCATTTTTGTAAATAATCCATTTTTCATTGCCTTTGCATCATTTGTTTCATTTAAGGAGAGCATTACAGATAGAACTGCAGTCCGTAATTTTTTTTTTTTTTTTTTTTTCTGCTAAATCATGATGCATCCAAACGTTGCGATTCACATATCCAAGGTGTTTTCAAATGCCTTACAATGATTATATGAGCTATGTGGAGTATTTCTGTGATGTCTGGTGTCATGTGAGCTGGTTATTTTTAATGAGTGCTTTCTTTTGTTCATGACTGACTACAGGCCTGCTGGAATGTACTTGATTTTACAAATCAGAATTTCCATTTCTGAACTTGAACCACTTACTCCTTTCTAGAAATTGTGTAGATGAGAACAGTTATTTTCCCCTGCGAAACAAGCTGGGACAGAGTTATCTGCCCTTGGCATAGTATATAACGCGGACTACTGATATACAGTATCGGACGTACTCGTCACACTTTACATAAGTGACACACATCCTTTTTGCTGTTTGTACAGTTTTTTTTGCTTTCTTGGAATAAAAGAACATTAAATGATGGAAATGCATTTAATTTTTCTCCGTTTCACTTTTAATCTAAAAAAAAAAAAAAACATTCAAAATTCACTATCTTCACACAAATTGTATAGAATGATGCACTGAAATGTCATCTTTCAAGCTCACCTGTTCAACCTCCTGTTGAAAAATGTTACAAACTTTTGTTCCAACTTAATAGAGTAAATGATATTTAATATATAAATGTTCATTTTTTTTCAAGTAGTCTACTATTCATTTTCCTATAAAAAGCTTGTTAGTTTAGATATTTACAAAGCTTATTTTAATCTGGCACAAGAATAATGAAAAAATAAGATAAGATTTTGATATGTCCATCTTCCTACCTTGAAAATTAGCTATTGAAATCTTGGCTTTCATCTAAGCTCATACATATACCACTGCCACTAATGGGCAGATCTGTATTTTTTGTGACACAAACTAATAATTATAATTGACTGAAAGTTTCATACTAATATATTGCTTTTCTTTTTATCTGATATATGTAAAAATATTTTTTGCAAATTCTGTAGATAATAGGTTCAACAATAGAATTGTTTAACTTTTTTTTTTTTTTCTCACATTTTCAGCCTATTGGTTGTATAATAGCTTAGAAATTTTGTCATTTTAAATTTTTTTTTTTATTGTAAAATAATTTTAATATTTTCTTGTTTAAATTTTAGGGACCCTTGCCACTTGAACTCAGAATTCTTTCTCAGAGAGCTATGCGATGTCGGGCTTATGCAAAGGCTTTGCATTATAAAGAGGATGAATTCCACCGTGCCCAGACAAGAGAGACTCTAGAGGCACTGATCAGGTACACTTCTCTTTTGAAAGTAAAACATATTTATCCAGTTAGATATATTTATTAATTTGCTCTATATAACAAGTAAATATGTGAATTTTACGAAATGTTCATAAATATTCTTTTGCTTTTCTACCATTTCACACAAATCTTGTGAAATGTTGTTAATTCAATTTTTTCCTTTTGCAAAGTGTAATATTTTTTCTTGCTAAAATCTTAAATGTTTTTTGCCAGCCTACTAGATTAATTCAGTATTTAAAAAAAAAATAATTACATTACTTTAAATTCTAGAATACTTAAAAGTATTACCTATTAATAATATGTAAAATTCTTTTTTTTCTTCCTTTAATACAAACACAGTTTGACTATTTTATTAAGAACTCTTTTTAGATGATATATTTTGCCACTTCTAAAAGTAGTACTTAATTTAATATTTACTCAGTATTATTGGATAGTTTGTCAGTAGGATAATTTAGTTTTTCTTTCTTACTAACTGATGATAAATAAACTATGCCACCACCTCCTTAACACAGATGTTATGTTAATGTGTATCATTTTTTTTTTTTTTTTTTCAATTATTACTGAACAGTTCTACATTGAAATAAGTTATTTAGTTGGCATATTGAAGAAATATCATGGTTATTGCACTACTTATTCTGAAGATGAAATGTTCCATTTTTAAATTATTTGCATTAAGCAGTTTTCATGTGAATACCTATAAACTCAAGCATATTTTCAGTGTATCATGGCCAATCTATTAGTGTGAATAAATGTTATTTTCCTAAGTTACCACAAAATTATTCTTACATTATATAAGTAGTAGTAAATTCAATTTATAATAAAATGTTTTCTTTTCTTTGCACTCTATTTCCCTGAAAATGTGCTTTAAAATGCTTGTTTGCACCACTGTTTTAATTTTATCAATCTGTATTTTTTTTTTATAATTACTTTCAATATGATTTTTGTACAGTGGACTATTTAAATTGGATTTTGTATAAAAAAAGTATTTCATGTAATTAATGTTCTTTTCAAACCTATCTGTTTAGTTCACTTAGAAACTGGAATTGTGTGAACACAAATCACCATGCTGAGTTCATATTCTGGTTGATTAGGTTTTATTCACTTTGCACTAATAGCCTTGGAAAAGGCATGAAAATGGTGGGTTAAATAGCAGACTGGACTCTTAACTTTGGTAGGGGAACCAGCCTAGGATAAAGATAATTTTTAATTCAAAACCAGCCTGAAGAGAGATGGCCTGTCTTGTCCTTCATGTTCTCACTGCTGCTATGGTTGTAGTTCATTTGGTGCCCCTACAGTCTTAATGAGTTATGGGAATAATGATTTTGATTGTATACTATTTTCATATTGCTAGCAGAACTTGAAAATAATACCCTCAACATTATGATAATAAATGTACCTTTACTCTCTGGGGTTTGAACTACTTTTTGAATATTTTCCTCATTTTGTATGGACTGCAGATGCTCTGAATATTGTGGCAGACTTCTGATTGTTATTCTCAAATGTTCTGTCCTTGCTTGTTGAAGCTGATGTTATGCTTACAGAGTAGTTGTTACTTTAAATGGTGTTTCTCATGTTTTGGTATACGTCTGGGTTGCGACTTGGCAGTTCATTGTAGTCAGTAGATAATCTCTTTCTTGACACTGTGTGGGTTGGAGGAATTGAAATTCAAGTCTGGTGAATGTTGGCTTATGATATACAGATGTCTTGAACCAATCCTTCTGTGAGAGCTGCTCCATACAATATCAGGACAATATTGAAAAGGAGCTTAACTCTTCAGAGATCTCTCTCTTGAACCAAGCGTTCCAAGAAAATGTGACCAAGAACTGTGTATTCCATCTCATACAGTTGTTGCAAGGAATACAAGGGAGAGATTAGCTATCTCTGAAAAGAAAGGTGGAAAATAATGAGAAAGCTGTAAGACATTGAAATCAGGCATGGCTTATAATATCTGGAGGGAAAAGGGGTGGTGATCCACCTTGTGGAATAAAATCAAAACAATAGACAAAAAAAAAAAACAGCAATTAAGATAACTGAATGAATCAGTATTCACTGGCAACCTCCTTGATAGTGTCAAGATGAATATCATCTTGGAGTCTATTATTAAAAAAGAAAAGACCTTCATAAAAATTTCTCCACCTGAGTAGGGACCTAAGGTGCAAAATTACACCACTGGACAAAGGGGATCTGGTAGTACTGAAAAGTTAAATACTCTGGTTCATTTACAAATGGCACAAAAATGTATAAAACTGGTAGGTATTGACTGATATGAAATATTCTCTAAGCATGGATTGTTTACAATCTATCTCCATGGACTGAATAATGGATTGTTTAAAATTAAAATTCCAAGAAGGTTATTGAGTATGGCAACAGATACCTGAGGAAAGCTAAAGTATAGAAGGGTTTAAAATTTTGTGGTTATAACCACAAAGATGAGAATTCTAGTTTAATGGTAAAGAAATATAAAGAAATATAATACTTCCTCATCTCAAAAATTGTGCATAGGACATCTGTATAAATAATTTCTAATTTTTTCTTTGGATTAAATTCATTGTAATATTTATGACTGATAATCATGTATATGGATTTTTTTTTTCTTTGGTTTCAGCATTAACAATAAACTACAGCAGCATGAAGCAGCAGCTGGTGTTCTTGAATATGCTCGCAAAAACCGTCTTGCTGATTTGGTAAAGAATTTTTTTTTTTTTT
The DNA here is from genome assembly GCA_963932145.1 of Acanthosepion lycidas. Taxonomy (NCBI): domain Eukaryota; kingdom Metazoa; phylum Mollusca; class Cephalopoda; order Sepiida; family Sepiidae; genus Acanthosepion; species Acanthosepion lycidas. The sequence goes on along the minus strand of OZ010571.1, from coordinate 75,540,688 downwards.
TTTCTGAGGATAATTATTTTAATTTAGTTAATCTTTGATATTGTTGCATTTTAAATTGTAAAAGTACAGGGTGCATCAGGTAATTGATAATAAATTTTAATATAAAGAAAAATACATTTTCAATAGAAAAAAATTGTATTTTTTCAAAAAATAGGTATCCCAAACCTCCTGAATTTATACTGTGAAAAGGGGGGTCAAAATAGTTTTAATTTTTAAGTTTAGCTGGTGTTATCTTGCTTATTTCCAAGATTATTATGTTAAAATTATTATGTAAACAAAATTTAATCTTTTTTTTTTTTTTTTATACAGATACAACTCTTTTTCAGGTGTGATGATAAATTTTTTTCAACTTTTCATTAAATTATGTCACTATTTCACTTTTTTGCACTGTGAAAGCTGAAAATTTTATAGTAGTATTTTTCAAACTTATACTCAGTTGTGTGTCCCTACATATATGAAAGTAGTCACCATTATAAGGAAAAAAAGGATGCTATTTAGTGGGCTTAAGATAAGGTCTGTTGAATGGGTGAAATACTAGATAAATTCAACTCTTTAATAAGTCTTGTTGAGCATTGTTTCATATTTTTAATAATCAGTTGGTTTCATATTACTATGACCATCAAACTCTAAGTGCACAGGAATCATCCATTTAATGTGGAATCTTCATATCAACACATAGAAATTTGAATTGGTTTTTCAAAAAATGCATAATTTCACAAAATATTCCTCCCAAAAATGTTATTACAGAGAAAAGAATTGTTTTGTTGAATTCCTCATTAGTAAAGCTTCAAGCATGTACCTCCAATAGATAATTTTTTTATGACAAGTTCAGGATGTGGTTAAACTGCACTTCTATTTATTTTTACATAGTCTAAATAGAGGTTTTAATTGATGTAGTAATTTAGCTTCATCTTTGTTGTGCTATGAAGCATAAGAAGTTGCAATGCATTAACTGGTGAAATGAAACTTATATGATGAGCAAAACAAAATTTCCCTTTTTGTGTCATTCTTTAACTATTTTGTTTTTATGAATGCAATTCTTCTTTTTTAAGCTGGTCTGATCTAATAATTGATTCTGTTACTATTATATCTCTTACTTTAAGACTATTCACATGTTTGGCACTTGCATCTTTAATTATATGTTGTTAAAATTGGTTCTGAACAAATAGCACAGAAGATGGAAAATTTTCTGATGAGGATCTAAAATTTGGCACATGTAACATTAAGTTATCTACTCTTCATAGCCTGCTAAAGATGTCTTCACAAATATTTGGTGCACTCTCTAATGCCTATGAAGTAAATTAATGAGATTTAAGGTTTGGGAAGCTTGAATTTCTTACTCATAACTTATTTCCAATTAATTTTATACATAATAGTTTATTGGAGTTCTAGCCCTCTAGACGATTTTCTATTTTACTTGTGGAGTTAAGTTGCTTTCCAACAAATTCCAATAATGTTTTGATAGTGCCGTTTGGTGCTTCTTAGATTTATTTGTGAAGGATTGGCGATGGTTATAAAACCGTTACTTCCAATTTCCCGCCGATATTCCTATGTATATCTTCTTCTGTTTAATATCTTTTTGGGGGAAAATTGTAGCTTCGTATATTACGTTTTCTGCCATGCATATTCCCTCTACTGGACAAACGGGTCCTTCCCTGCAATTACAGGTAGATTTGTTCTTTTGGTTTGCATTAAGATCTTTTTGTAGTTGATTGTGAAATTCACTTAAAATTTTGCTATTGTGAGAGCTAATAATTTTTTTCTACGTTGCTCATGCAGGAATAACTAATTTTTAAATTCATTTTGTTGAACATTGTTTTCAACAGTTCATCTTTTCTAAAATGTTTGTCTATTAGTTTAAGAAAGTATTTCTCTATATTTATATTTTTGATTTTTGGACTTAGTGGATGTGTTATTACTAGATTTATATATATATATATATATATATATATATATATATATATATATAGTTCTATTAAAGCATAGTGAAATATAACTTAAGATAATGAGACTACTTTAATTTACTTAATGCTACTAAACTGAATTACATTAATGTATTTTCCTAACATTTGTATTAAACAGGGATTTGCCATCCAAGTTGATGAAATCTGAACTTTTTGGATCAGTAAATTCTTATTTTATTCTGATTTGATATTGAACCATTTTCTTTTAGATTGAGGAAAGCTGGTATGAAAAACTGCATGAGTGGGAAAAAGCTTTAAAAGCTTATGAAACTCGGCAGGAAACTCATCCTGATGACAAGAATTGCATGCTTGGCAGAATGCGGTGCATGGAAGCTCTGGCAGAATGGTTAGTTACTTTCATTATGGAATTTGGTATATTTCATTGTAAAAAAAAAAAAAAAAAAAAGTGAATTTAAAAGTTTTATAATCTCTTTTAAATATTTCAATCATTTAAATTTATGTAATATTTATCTATCAAATTGTATTGTATATTTAAGTATTGCTTAGTGAAACTTTTAAGCATTGCTTCAAATTTTTAAGTACAATGCAAACATCCCCCAAGGCACTTTCTGCAATCCTACTGTCTCTCTCTCTCTCTCTGATTTTTATTAACCATCTACCAAGAAACATTTACAGATGATTATTCAGTATTTATACACACAATACCACAGTTTATGGCTGCACTTCCAAAAACCAAGATGATTAGAACCTTGCAGCTGTTCTCTGAATGAGCTCTCACAGCTCAGTAAGGAAATAATTGGCTTGATACTTTCAGTACCTCAAAAACCAAGCAAGTATTGTTTCATTACTACCTCTCAGACAGTTTTCTCCAGTTGCAATGATGGTTTCACTCTCAATGAAGCCCCGAGCTTAAACATCTGTTAGGTACATACACAGGCCATTACTAAAGAAGCTGCAAAAATGGTTGGCTCATGTTGACTCACTGTATGACAGTTGACAGTATGAATGTTGACAGGAAGTATCTAACTTGGGTACCTCCACGAAATTGCTAAAAAAAGAGCATAGCTTGATGAAAAAGATGCCAACCTTGCCGAAAACAAAATTTTATTCTCTAAATGCTTATGTTATTATTAAGAGGAAAGACTAAAGTTTTTTTTAATTATTTTAAAAAATTTTTCCTTCTTTTTAGAACATTCTAAATTTTGATTAAAAAAACCTTTTTTCTATTTGTATCAGCGGAACTAGTAAATAACATAGACAATTTTTAGCACGTTTTTTTGGTATGACACACATTAATTTGAAAAATTGTGCAAAAATAGAAATAATTGTCGGATGTTAATGAAACGTTCAGGAACTATTCACAGATGATCAAAATTATCATAAATATGTTTTTTTTTGTTTTTTTTTTTATTTTTTTTTTTTTTATTAAAGTCATGGTAGAAATATTTTTTAAATATTTATTCCCCCCCTAACTAATTTTATGAAAACGCTAGAAATTCGATCACATCGGGTTTAGTGATTACAATAAAGCACAGGGCTTTGAGGAATGCAAATCATGTTTTTTTTTTTTTTTTTTTTTTAATTGGAGCCAACGTAAATCAGCTCTGAATTGTAACATACAAAACTCAATAAAACAAAGATATTATTTAATTTCAAATGCAAATACAAAAAACGTGCTAAAAATTGTCTATGTTATTTACTAGTTCCGCTGATACAAATAGAAACAAGGTTTTTTTAATCAAAATTTAGAATGTTTGCTTTTATGAATATGGACAATATTTTCTGAAAGCAAAAAATTTTTTTCAATGAAAAATGAATTTTTAATACAATTATTTGTTATTTCTTTAATTTTAATAGATTTTACATTTAAGTTGTTAAAATATTATAAAATTAGTTAAAAGCCCCATCGGCTTTCCTAAGTGTCCTTATGAGATAGATCTTTTTTTAGCGTGTTGTAAATTGTATCATTTTGACTAATCAGAAGATCCACAGTAATTAAGAAATGTAATTTTGGGCTGTAATTATAAAGTACGGAAGACCCACCAGAATATAATTAAGTTGCGTTATTTGAGTTAAGCATTGTTCTCCGCTGTTAAGGCCTTTACTTTTGTGAAACACATGTGGAGAAGTTAATTTGATTTTTCAATTTTAACTGAAAAGGGTACCTACAAGTATCAGTATCATCTTATGAAATTTATATGATGTTATTTTTATATTAATCTCAGTTATGACATTTTTCCATAAATGAAATATCAAAATTAATAATAAAATGAATGCAAATACAAATAACAGTAAAATGTAATAAATGTACATAAAATTATAGTATTTTATGTACAGTTCTGATAAAATTTCATAAGAAAGGTACCTATAAATTAATTAGATACATTTCTTAGGAAATATGAAATTTAATGTCACTCTTAACAGTCTTATTTTAATTTCTTTATATATTTTCCATAAAGCATCATAAATGTAAAGTTGAAAGCTAAGTACAAAAAAAAAAAAATTAGACCGCTGAAAGTTTTCGTTAAAAATAACGAGGTAAATAATTTGTTCACTTAAATGTAAATTATTTCATTTTTCTCCTTCCGTAGAACAAATTAGCCTCATGGAATTCGTAAATATGCCATTCATCACCTGTCGAGAGACGTGAAAGTTTATGACCTGCTTTGTTTTATTTTCAAATTACATCTTTTTGGTACAAAAGCTAAGCTAAGTTAAGTTTGGTTCAAAATATTTTAAATAAACATTATAATTTCTGATTTTCTTAAAATAAGTTTTGAAAAAATGATAATTGATATTTAAAAGAATTTCAAAGTGAGATTTCCAGTTTTTTTTTAAAATGGAAAAAAATGGTCAATTTTGCTGACTCAAAAAAAAAAAAACTAGATTTTTAACGAAAATTTCGGACGTGTTAGGAACGATTAAAAATGGAAAAAAATCCCCCCCAAAATACTTTGATCTTTCCTCTTAATAACAAACATTTAGACAATAAAATTTTGTTTTCGTCAAGTTTGGCGTCTTTTTCATCATGCTATACTCTCTCTCTTTTTTTTTTTTTTTTTTTTTTTTTTTTTTTTATAGCGATCTCGCGGAGGTACCTAATCTAACTCTTACCAGGCTTTATCTGGTAAGAGTTAGATACTCTTTACCAAGAGTTGAATTAGCCTAGAAATGGAGTATTGCTGCCATATCTGGACTGGAGCAGCTCAATCCTCACTTTCCAGCCTTCATAGAGTTCAAAATCATTTACATGGTTTTGTGTGAATGACTTATTCTCCATACAACAGATGAAATGTTTCAAGTCTGTCACTATTTTGTTGTTGTTTCTGTAGCAAATGGAAATGTTCAGACAAGCTCCATTCCTTAGTTCTACCAGTTCAGCCCTTTAAAGTCAGAACATATACTACTCCCACAGAGTTGAATCACCCTTATTTCCTCTGTGTTCCAAATTTAAAAATGAAGTTCAACTCTAATAGCTTTTCCCAAGGACTGTCATTTTGTGGAACAGATTCTCACATGGTTGCTTCATTGAACACTACAATTTTGACATCTTCAAGTCAAGTGTCAGTTATGTATCCCCTCTATCCTCATAATCTTCTCTTCCACTCATATCTCACACCTCATTCATCATTATTATTCCAACTCTAACCCTCTATCTTGAGTGGCTCTCAATCCTTGTATTGGGTGAAATTTATTTAAAAAACAAAACAAAAAACACTATGAATAACTCTTACATTGCATAATAAAATATCATGACTTATTGTATATATTTTTAATAAAACTGGATATTTAAGCTGAAATTCACATTTATCATATATCCTGAAAATTTTACCATCATCAGTGGGTTAATACCAATTTTTTTTATTTTGGTAACATTGACTTGCATAATAAAATCTGACAGAGTATGTATAGAGATAATAAAATTTGTTTCTATAATGTTGACTCTTTTTGCAGGGGTTCTCTGAACCAACTTGCAAGTGATGCTTGGCGTTCAGCTAATGATGAAACCCGAACAAAGATGGCTCAACTTGCTACAGCTGCAGCTTGGGGACTTGGTCAGTTTTTATTAGTATTTTTTAAAGAGATTGTTCTTCTATACCTCTGTGCGTATGTGTGTGTCCAGCTAAAACTAAAAAAAACTACAGTAATTAAGGACAAAAACTCATTCTCACCCAAGTTTTGTAAAAAAAAAAAAAAAGAAAAATTATCATGTGATTTGTATTTACAAAAATATTTTAAAATTAAAATGTATTAGAATGCATTAGAAATTCTCAGAATTAAGTAAAAACAAATGGTAATAATTCTTATTCTTGATAAGGATTACCATTTTCATTTTTTTTTATTCTGCTGATATTTTTAAAACACTATACATGTATGTTTTTATATATATATATATATATATATATATATATATATATATATATATATATATATATATTATTTTATTTATATATCTATAGTAAATAAAAGCTTGACTTGAAAAAAAATGAATATTAAAACAACAAAGTAAATTTAAAAGAAGCATGATAAATACAATTATTTGGCAAAAATCTATGCACCCCCATCAGCAGACATCAAAACTTCCAAATTGTCAGTGATGTATTTCAAAATTTATGGGCTTAATGAAACAAGTCATATTAGTTCTCAAAGTGGCAGTTTGGTAGCAGTGGCAAGCCTTTCAATTGTAAACAAATATGGAAAATATACATTAGCGTGTGCGTGAAAAAGTAACTGTGAGAAATTTATTAGTTTGTTATTTTGATTAATATATCTATATTAAGTATATATTTATTTATGCCATATATACATATTTATAGTATTTACATTTTGATCATAACTAGTGGTAGTTATTATAGTGGTTTTATAACTCAAAAATACCTTCTCATCTACCCTCTCCTCCTTTAGTCCATTGATGAGGGGTTTGTCTGTATATGCAATCTCAATATCACCCTAAAGGGCAGTTGTTTGTGTATGGTATTTTCCTAAATTTTGTTATTTTGTAACATAGCAAAAATACAATGAAGTTTATTTTTTTTAAAGATTGAATAAAAAAATCATTTTCCATGAGATGGCTGAAAAATATAAATAGTCAATAATAAACTATTATTCAGAGATCTTCTGAGCAATGTCAGGTATCCCTGCTAGTATATAATTAATATGAAGTTATATTTTTATTATTTTTTTTATTACTATTTGAATGTAAACAGAAGTGAGCAAAATATATATATATAAATATAAATATAAATATATATATATATATACACACACACACAGGGTGTAGCAGAAATGCCTCCCACATAATGGTAGGACATTAGTGACAATAGTGTCTTCATCTTGCTCATGTTTTACCATTATGTGGGAAATATATCTTGCAGACCCTGTATATATAAATGTGGACACTATCCGACACCAAGCCATAGCTGTTTGAGGTTTCCTATAGCTCCATTAAACTTAAATAATGTCAATTCAGGTTTGCTATGATAAAAAATTTTCTATCCCAAGTAAAAATAATCACAAAAATAGCAAGTCATTATGTCACAGCTTATTTTCTCTGAAAAAATGGATTTTCATACTTTTATAGGGGTAAAATATTGAAAAATGTCTGTTTTGTCTACATCTAAACAAATATCAAGGAAACTTTTGATCTGAACCCCATGAAACTAGGTCTTTTCTGAAAGCAAAGGATATATTCTTTCATTTAAAAGTAAAATTGACTGGTGTAACTGAATCAAAGAAGTAAAATTATGAAAAAATAGTGAAAATTTTGCATTTTTTTTCTAGTTCTAAACAAAAACTTTCCCCATTAATGGGAAATTAACCTTTTTTTTTTTTTTTTTTTTTTTTTTTTTTTTAAATCAGCCTAAATCATAATCAAACTATTTCAGGCATAAAATTGAGAATTTTGAAGAGAATCAACATTCCTAGGAGGTCAAAATGCGATAGTCCATTGGTAATTTTCAATTATATGACACCCGGCCACGGAAATCTTTAGTAAAAGGCGAAAGATTTATCTGCAATTCCTGACAACCAGAAACCAAAAGTTTTTTTTTTTTTTTTTTTTTTTTTTTTTTTTTAAGAAAATAGCAGTGATAAGGAAAATTAAGCCAAATTGACTTTGACATGTCTAGGTCGAAGGTAAGCCAGCCAGCCAGCAATAAATGTTTAGAACAAGCTGTTATCGTCAGCTTGTAATCTAACACTTTCACCCTCAGCCCCTCAACCTCAGATGTCTTACTCTCCACTGTCTCTAGCCCAACTCTTGTTCAGGCTAATTCTCTTCTGTCTCTCTCTTTTGCCTGCCTCTTCCGTCTCAACGCTTGCCCTTTGGTGTTTTTCAGCATAACTATGCGTTTATATAGATAAGCCAGGCTGGTTACAACTGACCCTCGGCCCTACTACCTCGCACGCGATTATCATGGGGTTCTGGCTGCTTCAACCAAAATCATGTGAATTCTCAAGTTCCTTCTAGCTTACTCAGCTCTATTTCAATTTTTAATTGAAGAAAATTATTTTGGCCATTTCCATTGTCTACTAATGACCCAGATTCAATGGCCTAGATCAAATTTCCCCATCAGTAAACAAAATGCTCTGATTTAATTTCACTATTCCAAATCTATTCTAATTTCACTAAAAAAAAAAAAAAATATACATTTGTGTGCGTCCCAAATTCTCTCCATCACATTTCCTCCCCTACCCATCTGTCATTTACTAGTAAATGACACATGAGCTTTCATATCAACAAAATATGAGAAAACCCAGTCCAACATGCTTCTTACTAAGGTCTACTTAAACATATGTCTCTTCCAGCATGTAAAGGTAGAGTCCTTAGTTCTTCTTAGGGCTCATTATGCCCATTTACATTTTCATTGTCCTTACGACACATATGTACATGCAATTTCCATTTAAAGTTTACTGTTTTGGTGTTCTTGTACAATAGAACCTTTTCACATAGTTCACTAGTTCAAGTGTTCTTTCCTTTTTTTTTTTTGTTTTTCTTTTGAAGTTTGCAACACTCCATACCAATTATTTCAGTCTTAATACTAAAAATAAAAAAAAAAAAATGAACTTACTACATAAATCTGTCTCTCCGATTTTGTCTCGCTTTCACAACAGCCTTTGTTGAACCTTTTGTTAGTTCATGTCCTTCCACGACAATCGTGGACTCTTCTTCAATATCAGTTAGGGGTCCCAATGCACTTGGGTCAGACCTACCTTGGTAAAGTGTACTAACTGGAATCCCTCCTTCACTCAGGCACTCCCGTGCCAGTTTATTTTGCCCGGTCGACAACACCGCATATCTCTTCAACCACCACCAAACCAGCAAGGCTACGACTATCATTAGTATAATTCCCACAATGGTCAACCAGGTTATTATAGCAACCCAATTCTCTCTCCAGTCCGAATTCGGTGTACCTATCTTATCTAACTCCAACTTCAACCGTCCAAGATCAATCTTATTGATTGGCCTTAACAACGCCAGCATCTTTTCTAGCGACATCTTAGGAATCTCTTTTACAATGGGTTCCCACAATCCCATCCATCCATCCACTGGCATTCGTTCCTACCAGCTCTAACAAAGCCTCATTCTCTTCAAACTTCTCTTCTGCTTAGTAGTAGGGAGGTAAAGAGAGAGATGGACCATGAGCTCCACAACCAATGGGTAGCTCTACAAAAAACAAAAGGGGAATAACTCTTATCGTAGTGGTGGGCTTCCCTTCACACACCTTAGATAATTCGATCTTTTCTTGTGTTGCCACTGCCCAAATTCCATCAGAGACACTGGTTGCTTTAGGTAACATTACACTAGCCAACACCTCTACCTAACAATGATCTCTAATTCCCTTCTTATTTTTCTTAAATAAATCTAGTACATACAGATTGTGACTACCTGTCACGTAAATTGGACTTACAAACCCACAGATACCTAAGGCATCATTCTTTCATTTTTCTGCTTCTCCCTTTGTTAATAGCATAAACTCTGTCCTGGCTAGGTTTAGGGCAACAAATTCCATCTCTACGTTGTACCTAGCCACCGCTCCTATCTTTGGCCTTAGTTTTTGATAGAGAAGGGGAAGATTCATCACCTGATAAATTTTAAAGGTACTGTCTCTGTCCAGTAATGGAACTAGCACTAGCAATTTGTCATCTTCCAACAAGGTAGTACATCCCAAGGTGCTATAATACCTCCATAACTGCTGGGTGGACTCTACAGGTAATCTAAGGTGATGGTAGTTTGGCTTGTATCTCCAGTAGTACTTCCCTTAATTGTTCTGGTGTTATTATACTCAGACAGGTGTCTCAGTAACAGCATGTCAAATTGTGCTCTCAACATCATTAAAAGAGCGACTTGTTTGACGTACCTTGCTCATTACAGCTAATAATTGAAAATACCTTTGCAAAACCCCCTCTAATTGCTGTAATTTGGTTGTTACAGACGTGGTTACATTTATTACTTCTTTTCTAAAAACCCGTAGGTAAGAAATCAACCAAATGATACTCCCTCTATTCTTAGCCAATTCCAGCCTAGTAACAGTGAGTATAGATACGCTCTCTTTAACCGACTGAGCCATTGCTTGTTGCCTCTGTTCTACCACTTTTAATTTCCTCTTAATTACCCTCACTTCGTCTTTGGAGACTGTACAAAACAACACGCTAAATGCCTTTCCCATTATAGGTAATACTGTCCTCTTTTGCCTGGTCCATAACAACTTTATTCCTTTCAAATAGTAACTCATATCCTTCCATTGTCTCTTAAATATTAGGGATTCCTGAGCTAAGGGGTATAATATATGGTGGTATTCCGGAATCTGTAAATATTCTCCGGTGATTTGTGTCCTGGCTGTATCTAGTTTGTCCACTTCGGTCTTCAACTGACCCAGTGACTTCTCATACGGCTGCAGGTCTATCACCAAAGTTATCAACCACTTTGATCTAGTTATAATCACTTCGCTAGTCTTCTTAAATACAGTATTCTCACTGTGTTCCCAGGTATTAGCTACCACAACTAGCATCGTCAGTACCATGAGCCTCCTCTTGTCCATGTCTGCAAAGAGATGGAGAGAATAATTCGTCTTACTCAATCGTTCTCTTATTGTTTTTATCGGGTGGTTAAATCTTTGAGCGATACCTCAAGCACCGACCCACACCACCACCAGCGCTATGCATGCATGAGGGCCGTCCACACAGTTCACCAGCACTGATGATAAATGCACAGATAGTCCCAGACCGTCACTCATTCACCATAGCCTCTGTACTAGTTTCACTTAATCCTTGGGCTCGGATTGCACCGCTCCCCTCAATCGCCGTTTTAGTGGTAATTCCTCATTAACACTAGGTGCTTTTTCAGCCCGCAATTTACTCTGCAATTGAGCTAACGGAATTTCATCCTTTTCTTCCTATTCACTCAGTTCTTCTTCCCTAAGGTTAGGTTCAATCCCTGCTTCCTCAGAATGTCCCACTGGGGTCCGACTTACCTCCCTCAGCCTTCGAAGGGTAGTTGGGCTAATTTCAATCTCCTTACTCCCTTCACTTTCACTCTGTCTCTAACCCTTCGGGTTCTACCAACATAGTTTTCTTCAGCCTTTTCTGTTGAGTTTTTGTTTTGTCTCTTTTCCATTCTCCTATTTCAGCTAGCTTTATATCATTCACATGCATTCTCTTTACCTGTCCAGTCAATTGGTCCAAGATCACAAAGGAAACTGAACCCGTCTGCTCCACAATCCTACAGTATGGACTCCATCTCTGGTCCAATTTACCTTCTCTCATTAGTATTTCATAATACACTGGATCACCTATCTGGAAGGAAACTTCTCTATTTTTATTTACCCTATTGTTTCACCTTTTCTGGGCTCTTTGAATCCTCCTCCTCACCTGCGTAAAAATTTTATGCTGTTGTTCTAAAACTATTTGGTGATGATCCTCTCCTAAATACTTCCTCCTAGGTCGTAACAGATTGTCTATAGGTAAGACTACATCCCTGCCATATATCAAGTAATAAGGGGAAAATTTTGTTGTCTCGTTCATTGAGAATCTCACAGCTGCTAATGCAATTTTCCCTATTATCCTCTGTTAGTTTAGCTAACACATCAGTGAGGGTCTTATGAAATCTCTCTACCTTAGCATTACTTTGGGGGTGATATGGAGATAAGTGCTGTATGTTTAATTCTCCCAACATCTCTCTCATAATCTGATTCACATTCTCCGATCCATTATCGGTAACCAACTGTTCGGGGGCCCCATACTTAGGGAATATTTCGTTCAGTATTATATCTGACACTGTTCATGCCTTCTTTCCTCCCGATTACCGTTCAGCAACCCCCTCAATTTCTTCCTATAATGCTCAGGAGCTGTTATATCTTCATCCCTTATTTCATTGCTACCTGTCTTATTCCCAGGCCTATTCTCATTCCATACTCTCACCTGTTCGACTTCTCACACTGGGCATGCCTGTGCCAGCTCCTCTCCCTGCTTTATTTTAATAGTTTTATTGGCAGTATTGGTTAACAGTAAGGTGACGGTCCCCGACCTCTTCACCAATGAATCACACACGGTTATTTTCCCTTCACTATTATCATACCTATCAGTAGGGACCACTTGGTACAGGTCACTGTTCAGCACTCCTTCTGTTATAATCTTGCCCTTCCCAGACACAGTAGTCCTAGGGGGAAGCTTTATATCTGTCTGGGCCACCACTGGCAATTGTTCATAATTATCCTCTTCCAACAGTATCCCTACCCCATCCAATGTTAGGGTGGCAGGGTCAAAACAGATCTGTGCCTTATTCTGCCTAAGCCAGTCACTCCCCAAAATTAGCTCACCACACAAGTCAGGTGCCACATAAACTTTAAGTTTACATCTGGTTCTTGCCAACTGGAAAGGTAGCCATATCATACCCCTATCCTCATCCTGCTACTATTAGCCTGACTTATTAGTAAATCAATGGGACTAAGCTTTGTTTTCAGTCCCAACTGTCTAAAAACCTTGGAGCTAACCAGTAACACTGAATCTCCAGTATCAACAAGGGCCTTCACCTTCTTGTTTCCCAGCAACACATTACAGGTGAAGCCTGGCCCTTCCTTCAGCAAACGGTATACCTGTACCTTTCTCTTTCCCATATGTTCTCTCTCTTCTTCTCACTTTCTTGACATCCAAGACATGGGAGTCAGTGACTGGAGTTCCCCTTTTTTCTAGGGGCTCCCATTTCTGTCTCGGGGGGGGCCCTCCTGGGTGGGGTAGAGCTCGAATGACTCTTTTCTCTGACTAGCAACCCATTTCTCCCCTCTATTCGCGTTAGGATTGCTCCGTTCGGTGTGGTCCATCCTGTGAGGACAGGTTCGTCTCGGGTGACCCACTCCTCCACTGCGCCAACACCTTCGCTCCTTACAATTTACCAAAAAGTGCCCGACCACACCACATGTCCAGCATCTCAGAGTTCTTACTTGCACTGGGTCTACACTTTCTCTTACTTTTTCACAGGTGACCCATCGGTGTTTCCCAGACACTTTTCCTTCTCGGTAGGGGGCACCAGCGTATTAACTTGCTTTATACCCAGTTTACAGTCTCCCTCTGCCGTACACCACCGAGCCGCCACTAGTCATGCAGTTTGGCCCCAAAGGCCTTGGGTAGCCTCTATAGTCTGTCGGACAGTCGTGGGCCCGATGCCCACCATACTTGCAAGTCCAGCACTCCAGCCCATATCGGGCTGGTGTGGGCTTGTGAAACCCATAACGCAGATCCCAGGCTTCCAGTCCTCTTCCACCTCTTCTTTCGGGTCCCGTATCTGGATCCGCACCCGGTCCTTTTTTTTTTTTTTTTTTCATCACTACTTCCTACCGACACCCCCTCTTATTCTATCCCAGAGTCATTGCCTGGTCCGAGCTGCCTCTATGGCTGTGGCCAGGCTGACTGGTTTCAACTTCAGAACATCGCCCCTCAGGTCCCTGTCACTCAGTGCATCCACATACACATCGGCCAACAAGGCCTGAATAGGACCACTGTCCCAAGTCCTCAACTCCGGAAAAGCTAATGACGCTAGCCCCGCAATTCTTTCCCCCAATTCCTCATTCAGCTCTCCTTCTTGTTGCTGTAGCTGGAATAATTTCCTGACTGCCTCAATGGCTGTATGCTCACTTGCGTATTGCTGCACCAGAGCGGATTTAAGCTTGGTCCACGTCAGGGCCGGGTTTTCTTTGTACCATCGCCCTATGAACTTGGACACCTGCCCCGCTGCGGCGTCATAAACTAGGAGCACCATTTTTGGGTCCGAGAGGCCATAGATCACCTGCTTCTTCTGAATGGACAAAATCCATTCGTGCAGGTCTGAAGTGTTTCCTTTATAGGTAGGTAGCTTCATGCTACCTACCAGCCTCCTGAAACCCATCGATATTTCGGGGACTCCCACGTCCCCAAGGTCATCTGTGGCGTCTGATCCTGCTGCGCTCGTCCTAGCGTCTTGTCAGCTACCACTTTCCCACAAGAAGAGAGACCAATAACAGAACAAAAAAAAAAATACTTAACGCAGTGGTGGCGCTTGAACTGCATACAAAGTTGACAAAGTCAAAACGAGATCTACAATATTACTGGCAGATCTAAGTGCAATGAGCAAACAAAGGAAACCAAAAAGTGATTTACCTGAGGTCCACCGCTCTGTGTTTTGTTTCTTTTTCCTCCTTCTTTTGCTTCCTCCTCTTTTCCTCCTTAGGTCCCTTTTAGACCAATATAATCCGAAGACTAGTCTTTTCTGGTCTTACTTGGTTCTGACTGGACATAACAAATGCCACCTTCTCTACTCTTTCAGATGGCTGTGGTAATTCCCACGGGTCTATCCTGGTTAACATGGCACCAGTCTAACACTTTTGCCCCAACCCCTCAACCTCTGACGTCTTACTTTCTGGTTGAGGTGTCTACTCGGTCCTAACTGAACTTAAGGGAGTGGCCGTAGGTCCCCTGAGCATCCGTAGATTATTCGATCGGTCCGCTGGTTTAATCCTGCTTCCTGCCCACGTTGTGTTTGGTTTGATCCAGAAAGCAGAAGTGATGTTCATCCATTCACGGTCAACTGAAGATGTAGACACGGCTGAGGAGTCTGCGCTAAGAAATTTAGAATGCAGCAAAAAAAAAAAAAAAATTAATATCTGCAGAAAGCTGGACAAACATCGATTCAATGATTGAATTGGTAATGTCTTTTATATAACAGAAAAGAATAGTATAGAAAAGAAAAAAATGGGTTACAGAAAAGAAAAGTCAGACGTAAAAACGCATACACTAGATTCTGGACAGAGAGAGTGTGTGTTATGATTAACTTGTTGTTAAATCGTCTCGGAACAATATACGACTCTTGTGATGGGGGGGAATAAGATTTCTGTGCATGGTTTAAGTTTATAGTGGTGTTCCTTCTTAGCAGTAGTAACAGTAGTAGAAATTTTCGTGGTAGCAGAAGCAGCGGTACTTATATCAACAGTACATGTTAGTGGGCGCTTCATTCCAATCTCTGACGTCATTTTCTCTCCTTCTCCAACTTGACTCTCCACTGTCTCTAGCCGAACTCTTGCCCAGGCTAATTCTCTTCTGTCTCTCTCTTCCGTTTGCATCTTCCGTCTGAACGCTTGGCCCTGCTACCTCAACCTCAGATGTCTTATTCTCCACTGTCTCTAGCCCAACTCTTGTCCAGGCTAATTCTCTTCTGTCTCTCTCTTTTGCCTGCCTCTTCCGTCTCAACGCTTGCCCTTTGGTGTTTTTCAGCATAACTATGCGTTTATATAGATAAGCCAGGCTGGTTACAACTGACCCTCGGCCCTACTACCTCGCACGCGATTATCATGGGGTTCTGGCTGCTTCAACCAAAATCATGTGAATTCTCAAGTTCCTTCTAGCTTACTCAGCTCTATTTCAATTTTTAATCGATGAAAATTATTTTGGCCATTTCCATTGTCTACTAATGACCCAGATTCAATGGCCTAGATCAAATTTCCCCATCAGTAAACAAAATGCTCTGATTTAATTTCACTATTCCAAATCTATTCTAATTTCACTAAAAAATATATATATATATGTGTGTGTGTCTCCCAAACTCTCTCTCTCTGTCACAGTAATAAAACACACCATTCCCAGATAAGAGCAAAGAATGAAAAAAAAAAAAGGGTGGGAGTCAACATTGGTAGGGCTTGATATAAGGTTTCTTTTTTTTTTTTTTTTTTTTTTTCAAACCTATGTTTGAACAATGGCTTGATGTGTTTTGTTTTTAACACCTTGTGATCCGGGTGATGACAATGATGTTTTTTTTTTTTCTTTGCCACATGTCTTTCGTATTTCCCATCATTGGGCCCTTTTAGCTGTTCCTTTTATTCAATAATGTTTGCACACATTTAAAGAGAAAGGGATGAAGTTTGAATTATATTTTTTTTGAAGTGAAAATAAATATTTTCTCATAAAAAAAAAAAAAAAAAAAAAAGGTGATTTTTCTCAGAAAATTGGGCATAATTTCTTAATGCTAACCCCCAAGTGACATTTTTCACAGCCAAATTGAAGATTAATTACCAGTGAATAATTCCATGCGCAAACAATAGCCATCTGGATCCTGAGAACCTCCAGAAGTTTACTGATTGATCAAAAACTTGTGCATAATTGTGTTTTTTCACGGTCAGTTTCCATTATTTTGTTTTGATGATGTCATTTTCGGATAGCCAAGTCGTCAAGGATTCAGGAAAACAGTTTGGCACAGGTTTGTTTTAAGAACTTTACATTCTATGAGGTGTTTAAAATGTTACTGATAAATGGGATTTTTCACTGAATATTTCATTTACATGCCATGTTTGATTTTCCTATATGACAAAAACAAGGGTTTTAAATAACTGTGAAGCAGCAACAGTCTGTTTTATGCTTGGTTGCAATTTTCAGGCCTGAGGAATGCATTCAAGCAAGAAACAGACTGTTGATGCCTGGTGTTAACCTCCAGTGTCCACTTTTATATTTACATACACTCTCTGATATTGAGCACTTTTACCCATAAATATAGCATACCTTAAAACTATATTTTTATCATTCATATATATATATATATATATATATATATATATATATGAATGATAAAACTTTATAGTTGGAGTAAATTATTTAATTTGAATATAGAATATCAGAAATTGTAATATGAAACCACCATTTGAATTTTTACAGTGTCCACATTTGATATTTTATCAATTTGCTAGAATGTTAATTTTTTCCACAATCAAAACTGTCTTGTTTTGCTTTTTTATATTTTTGATATCTTTTAGGCAATTAAATGAAAAAACTTTTTTTTTAAATTCAGGTGATTGGAACAGTATGGGAGACTATTTGTCATTCATTCCAAGCAATACATATGAAAACTTCTTCTTTCGTGCTGTTTATTCTGTTCACAATGCAAATTATTCTCAAGCATGTCAGGTAATTGATCATGTGCCATTTAAAAATATTTGAAAAAAAAATGCATAAAATAAAGGGGAAAAACATCATAAATTACCACTTAATTGATGTAATAAATCATTGAAGTCATCAACTTAATATTGCAATCTTTATTGTTATTACATATCTCTTCAGATACTATATTTGATGTTTATTTGATTTATATAAAAGTTAAGTTTGCCTCAAACATTTTTCTGAATTGTTTGAAAATTTATTTTTTGTTTGTTTTAAAAAATTTTTCTTTCTTTCTCTCTTTGTAAACAGTTCATTGACAAAGCCAGAGATATTCTTGATACTGAATTGACTGCCATGGCAGGAGAAAGTTATGCAAGAGCTTATGGTGTAAGTGAAGTTTTTTGTACTTTTTTTCCAATGTAAGTTTTCATGATTATTTCAATTGACCAATTCCTCTCATATCTGTTTTTATTCTTCTTACCAGCCATTGGTAAATGCTCAGATGCTGTCAGAATTAGAGGAGGTTATTCAGTACAAGTTAATACCTGAGCGCCGTGAAGTTATAAAACAAATGTGGTGGGATCGATTACAAGTGAGTCTTGTCTTTTTATAAAATAAGAAATTACAAAATTATTTTATTAAATAACCAGATAAATATAATGAACTTTGGTTGACCATTAGTGTTTTACAAAGTATGCTTTTTTTACTGATAGAAATTTTGTAAGTTAAAATTGAATGACCTTTTAATTTGGTAATGGTTTGTCAAATGTACTGAAAAATAAAAAAATAATTTCTCTTTTTGTTTAAATTAGTTTTATTGAAAATCTTTAAAGGCAGTAGTAAATTATGTAATATGATTTTATTGATTCATTTCTTTTTGCTTGATTAAGGAAATATTGTAAGGAGACATTTGTATAGGATATATATATATATATATATATATATGATGATTTAGAGAAATATTAATCGGCAATACAACGATGTTCCACTATGAAAATAAAAAAACACAAACTACAAATTCTGGAAGCCCTTTATATAAAACATTTCAGCCAAAAATAAATAAAATCGATTATGAGTATAGTAACAGTTCTAAAATGTTTATAACAGCAAGATTTTTTAAAATATCTAAATTGTAATTGCTAAAAACTACAAGTAAAACAATATTTTAAAATGTGTAATTACAATTTTTAATAAGAATTTACATAAATTAAGTTACCTCCTTTTCATATTGGTAAATTTTTCAAATTTTAGTGTTTATAACTTACATTAATTCTTTTTCATAGCAATTTACCCCTGAAGATAATCTTGGATGAGATTGAAAGTATGTGGGGAAAATAAAAACTATAAGAATAACTATAGTATTTTTCTTACTCCGTTTTGTAACGACACTAAGAAATTGATCCTTGAACTTGAAGATTAAAATAAAAATAGACATAATGTCTAGATTATTCAACCAAACATGCTTGAATGAAATATGATATAATTTGAATGTTTTTGTTTTTTTAGCTATAGAATACTAAAATGCATTCCTACTGAAAAAGAATTAGTGTATTCACTTCAAAATGAAAAAAGTATTTTTCAATTTTCTATTGTTTGGTGACTTAAATTTTGGGATTAGATGTTTTCTATGTAAAAAATGTACTTACTGCTTTAAATAATAAAGTAAGTTTAAAAAGTTAGTTAATCCTTAAAAGAAAACTATTCTATTTAACAAATATTTTTTATTCAAAAATTGATTGACTTTGCTGTGTAATTTATCTGCTATTAATTGGCTTGAGTAAGTGGCTACATTGATAGAGAAATATTTTGTATTAATAATTATCCCACTGTAATGGTGTATATTGAAAAATATTTTGTCTGTTCTCCGTATTATGTTTTCTTAATATACTTTTTTTTTCGTCCCCCAGGGCTGTCAACGTGTAGTAGAAGATTGGCAGAAAATTATTCAGTTACGATCTTTGGTAATAAGTCCACATGAAGGTGTGAAAACTTGGCTAAAATATGCCAGCCTCTGCAGAAAAAGTGGACGATTAGTATGTATTGATAATTGCATTGTTTGTTTTAATCTTAAACCTACTGAAAACTGTGATGACCATTTAATAGTGCAGATGCGATAACTAACAAAAAAAGTTATTGATCTTTAAAGCAAAATAGTATTTCCAATTCATTTTTGAGATCAGTAATCTATTTGTTGCAAGTCACTATTTTAAATCCTCGTTTCTTTTTTGTATGTGGAATTTACTATATTTTTTTCTATTACTACTTTTACTACATATTCCCAGTGAAGTGCATTAATTATGCATATTTTAACCAGGTTTGCTTCAAAAATATTTCATTATTTATTTTCTCTTGCATGGAAGAATTTCTGTAGTTTATTTTTTAGTTGTTTGTAAATGATTTTATTTATAACAAATTTGTTTTGGAACATCAGAACAGTTGATCAAACCGCATTTAATAAATCCCTTATTAAATGCGGTTTGATCAACTGTTCTGATGTTCCTTACATATTAATCATTAAAATTCCTTCCAATTATTTAAATGTTCAAACTACAGTTAATCTAGCAAATGAGAGATTCTCTGGAATATATATTGGCCTTTAAGTATTGTAAAAATATTTATTTTGTTTATTATAAAATGTTATTTCTTTTTAAAATCCATATGAAAGGAAATATTACTATTTGATTAAAATGAATGAGAAAGTGTTATATGCTGAAAGTTGTTCTTTTTTTTTCCCCCCTCGTGGCTGTTGTTCAGCTGGATTTATATTTTTATGCAAAAGAGTGTCCAAGTTAAGTAAATTATTTTCATCCTGTTTAGTTTGTGGGCACCTATTATACTTGTCATATTTTTTGAGATTGTATAAGAGAATTTAAAAAATTTTTTTTATTTCATCATTTGGACCACAAATTATGTTGAGGAAAATTAGAATAAACAGCAAAATGGTATGGTTTAATGGTGAGGGGAAACATTGCCTGGGTAAAAAAGGTGAAACGGGTGGTAAATTTGCAGTAAATTTCCAGTGTTGTCTGCTTCATGCCATTATATTTGGATGGAAACCTGATACTTTACTCAGAAATAAGGAAAATTGAAAATTGGTCAAAGGAAGCATTCACAGAGAAGGTATTTGTTACAGATGGCAAGCTGGAAAGGATGAGACACATCATGCAGCAGGTAGATTAGTATGTGTATGACATTACAGTGTTGGTGGCGTTAACTGGATTTGCAGGAAAGGTATTGGAGAGAATAGTCAAATTTGTATTTGTATTTTCTGATTACATTTTGATAGGGCCTAACATTAAAATCATGGGCATGGGATATTTGGTAGCAATGACTAGCATGCTACTAATGAATAAATCTTGTGGTAGTACCATGGCGTTCTATACTCCAGGCCAAGTCATGGCGCAACTGAGAGCCAGAACTGGAGGCCTATTGAAAAATGTAGGATTTTCAGAAATTTTACAAGAAAATGAAGTCAACCACTTTATGAAATACTTAGGATAACATTTTTATTCACACCTGAGGATAATAGGATGCGTTGAAAGATAAATAAATGAAAATATGTATTTTTGCTATGAACACTGATAATTATTAAACAACACAAAGGGGTAATTATGATTTCTGGTAAAAGATATATTGAATCAGAAATTTATATTATTTACAGGTGTCATGAATCCTTTATTCAATCTATTCCCTGTGAGTGAATAAAGACTTCGGTTTAAATTTACATTCCAGTTACTGAGTTTGACAAACAGAACCCAAGAAGGCTGGAAGACATCAGCCGAAGTGTGTATATAACAATCAATCATTGCAGAAATATAGACAAATAAAACAAAATCATTCTAGGAAAGTTTCAAAACTTTTAGAGCTGGTTCTTTTTCTGATCTAGGTGTGCCATGTTTGCAAAAATTTTTCAAAACTATATTTGCAAAAATAGAAGCATGCTTTTACTCCATGTTGAAAAAATGAAACTCAGAAATAAGCATAAAAATGTTACTTAATGATTTATCGCAAACCTTTTTCTTTATTGTATGGAAAAGGATGAAACAAAAAAATAAACATTGACAAGTGTGGTCAGAAGGAACTTTTAGTTTTCCACGGTCAATTAAATTGGCATATTTTCCATACTTTTCATAATAAAAATGGGTTTCACATTCACTGGGTTGATTATCATTTCTTGTAATATATCCAGCTATGTACACAAGAGCCATTTTTATTTCATTGGAAAAAGATGGTTCTCAATTTTCCAGATTGTCAAATATTTCTGAACCTTTCTCACAAAGTTTATAATTACAAGATGTACATTGGTGACCTGGATTTACATCAAATTCATCAATATTTACATTTTGATTTAAAAGTAAAGATGTCTGCTTAATATGCAGCCTTTCAATACATTGTTGAACATTTATAAAATAGGTGCCAATTCTTTTTCTAATGGATCAGTTGAAAATTGCCCAAGTAATACATATTTATGACTTGTAGCTAAAAGGTGCTGACATAGACTAACAATTCCATTGCAAGTATGATGTATGGCAGTAGCAGTGTTTTGGGATAATTGTTTTTTACAATTACCTTGACAGCCAGCCATATTAAGAACCATTTTACCAAATTCAATGATAAAATCAAGTCAGGTGTCATTTGGAGATTTGATTTCAGCTTGTAGAGGATCATTATGTAATTTATCAATTTGAAGGCATTTAACATTTAAAATTTTCCACCATGTCAAAACCAGGTTTATGAAGAGTGCAGTATCATTCTTACCTGCACTTATTTCAGACTGAGTGAGAAGTGCATTATATATTTTTTCAGAAAACACTCTGAGGCAAGTAGAAACCTGTTGTCTTTCTATTGGCTTTGGAGCAATGGAAATTTCATTTAAATCTGAAAGTTTGACTAGTCTTTCAGATTCAAAACGATATAACTGTTTAAGATGTGTCCATTTTGCAACTCGACTTACTCCCTCATCAAAGATTAGTTCTCCTGTTTTTTTCTGTCGGCCACAAATTGCGCATATTTTTCAACAGATGAACAGAATCAAAAAGCAAATGTCTATTATCTTCAGTTAACCAAGGTTTTTCAGGAAGTGTAGGATATAATTTTAAAAAAGCTTGATTTACGCGGTTGCCATCACATATAATAGCCTTTACATCAGCTGGTGCAGATGTGATGGCGTGGACTGTTAACTCAATTTGTTCAAATAAAAAAGTGGATGTTAATTTTGAAATTGGAATCAATTTTGTAAGAAAATTTGGACCCCCATTGAGACATATCAACATTATACCAAGTACTGTTTGAGCAAGTACAGATGGATTGTCAACTGATTTACCAAATAGTTGTTTGCCATGATATAGCAACATCTTTTTGATATATACTTCATCATGGAGAATTATGCACCCTTTTTGACTGGTATTAAGAGTATTAAATATAGATAACAAAAAAGATTTTTCATTAAGTTTTGAAACTTTTGACGTCATCCTTCATAATGTTGCTAATGAGGGTAATTGAAAATCATATCTAAATTCATTATACAATGTCCGTGATCTTGCATAGTACCCAAAAGCATGCACAACTATATCTGAGCTGTATTTTATTCCAACCATTTTGGGAGCCATTGCTAAAAATTGTTGACTCAGGATATTATTCTTGTGATCAAAAGCCATAGAATTTAAATATCGGATGATTTCTTCCAGTTTTGACCAAGTATCAACTGTATTTATACGATTTTGGACAGGCTGCTAATATAACACTTAACTCCATAATGAAATGTTTCAAAGTGCAAATTGTTATAAATTTTCAACATAAAGAGAGGAATACCATCAATAGATTTTGATGATTGAACAGTTAAAATATTTTCGTCCAAAAATGCTACAACTGGACTGGTCTTTTTTGTTGTTAAGCAGACTTTCTTTCAAATTTGTATAATTAATTTTATCTAATTCTAAAAAAGCATTAAGTTCATCAGCAATTTGATTTCTAACAGTACTGGAGGTTTTTTTTATATTCCTTTGAACAGCTGAGGGTGTTGGTATTTGACTACTTGGCACACCTGGCCATACAGATGGTGGATTTTTTGAACGTATTTTTCCATTAACTTTTATGGTATCAAAATTTGAAGGCCAATGTTGTTTACTTTAAAACTTTATATTAAATTTAAAAACATTCATAAGTAGCCTTTCCTTTAATTTGGTTATTTTAATACGCTTTAAACTATATAAATAGGAATATATATAACTTTTTTTTACCTTAAAACAAAAGTAAAGTAAAAATAATGCATTTTTTTTTTTTTTTTTTTTGTCCTTTAACAACAATATCAGAAAAATATTAAAATAATATAAATAAAATGGTATTATTATACTCGTCTTGTAAAATAAATTTTGTAGTCAAAAGGCGTAAAAAAGGAGACCTTTCTGAAGAAAAACAAAAAAACAATTAAAATATTGACATTAACTGCATGTAATAAATTTATTTTTGTTATTTTTTTCTTTAATTCTAGTAAGTAAAAGAAAAAACTTAAGTTCACCAATTGGTAACTAATGTAGTAAAAATAATCATTTATTCTTTAACTTCGGAAACAAAAGTGCAAAGAAATTCGTTTGTTTTGTTTTTTTTTTTTAATTTTAATGGAAATGTTGGATAAAGTTTTAATAGAGAAATGTTAATGAACCTTTCTCTATTAAAATTTTATTCAAAACTTTTAATAGAAAAATGTTGACTTATGCTAATTTATCATGGTTAAAAACTTGAGAAAATTAAACTTTAATTTCGTTGACGTTATGTTTTCACTCATACTAACAATGTTTTTTTTTAGCGATATCAAAAATAAATATCAAATTAAGTAAGGACATTGAATTTATGAAAAAAAAAAAACAAACATTTTTAATTCATTTTATAATAAAATAGTTTTCTTTACGTCTTTGAAGAAATTAAATTCTGTTCAAATTCGTTAAACGTTTTGTTTTGCTTCTTAAAATAACACAAATTACTCAAAAAGAATTGCATTTTATCAATAAATAATTCTTTAAAAAAAAAAATGTTGAACAAACTTTAAGAGGGAAAATGCCAAAAATGAATTTAACTTTAATTTAAAAATGTTAAGGCTTTTTAAACTTAAGTAAATCTTTTTGTGCGAGTAAATTTAAGCACCAAAGTTTACTTTTTACAATTTAAATATAAATAACGTATGGACTCAAACTAAAATAATCATTTATACTTACTTCAAATAAATAAGTTAAATGATATTCCAACCAAAGGTAAAATTAAAAGATTCCTTTGAATTTCTCGAGCCAACAACATAAGAGTGAGTACACAGTACGCAGCAGTTCCCTCAAACTGAAACTAAAATGATCTAATTGTCAGCTGGCTTCCAGTCTACTGAGGTAGCAGTGTTACACAGAGGCCTGTTAATATAGAATGCCATGAGTAGTGCACTCTAGGACAGAAAGGCAATATGCTGCAATTGGTGTGGAACCAAAAGTAGAATCAGGCATTGTTACAGGTATTGGGGACTATATATGGTTAAGAGTTGTAAAAAACTGAAACCCAAGTTGATATGCTACTGGTATAGCTAGGTGGACCACACAGCAACCTCTTACTATTAAGGTAACTGTCAGAGGTGGCTCCTGTACTGGTAGATCTACCCGCTTTGATCCAATAAAAGTTATGTACATTGTCAGTAGTGAAAAAGCTGGTTGATAGAGGTGAAAATCCTTGTTGATAGGATTTGCACAACAATGTTGACTCCTACATTGCTGGATAAATGGAATATGATGAGTAGAATAAGACAGATTAGATGCAGAAGTACCAGTACTATAAAGCTTGTTATTCATGGGTTGCAACTGGCTTTTTTTTCATTAGCTCTTATGTAGATGCTATTTAAGTGGATGAGATTGTGGTTTCAGTAGTAGCTGAGGTCATGAGTCACTTGAAGGAAGTTCGATTGACTGCAAAACTTCAAGCTCAAACTGGAAAATCATAAGGCAGGCAAGGTAGTGGATGAGATTCAATGAAAGACAAATTGAGCATGATGTATAACTATGAAATGGTATGAAAGTGAGACATGAATGCCAAGTTGTAAATAGATGAAGTGATCTTTAAAATCAAGATTGGTGAATGTGAATACTTGAGGGAGGAGCAGGATGAGATAGAATAGGCCAGCAGGAAAGAATATAAGCTAAAACAAGCAGAAGGTTGTATTCTTTTTTTGTCTCTTGACTGTTGCCAAGTTGTATCTATGGCATTTTTGTGTATGGCCATGTCTAATGAATGTGCCTCAAGCAGACATTACTTACTAATATTTGTAATGATTTTTAATGTTTAAGTTAATATCATTTTTACTATTACCATCATCATTATTAAACAAAATGATTGAAGTAACTCTTCCAATATTTTTCAACATTTAAGAGAAGAGCATGGTTTAAGAAAACTTATACTATTATTACACTTATTTTTCAGGGCTTATCTCATAAAACTCTGGAAATGTTAATGGGAGTGGATCCTTCAAAGCAACCACATAAACACCTTCCCACTGACATGCCAATGGTGACCTTTGCTTACATTAAACATATGTGGTTGTGTAACCAGAAGGTAAATAAATTTTTTTTTTTTTTTTTTTTTTTTTTTTTAAAGTTTTAAATTGTTTAATTAAATTATTATTTTTTTTGAATTCCATAAGAACTGACTACAAATAAAACTCAAAAGCTAAAACAAATTTTAGTAACAGGAATATTAAAGGAATTCACCTTGTATAAATTTTGATTTTACTGTTGTAAACTAAATTGTTTGAAAAATTATGTTCTTTGATATATGAATTTGTATAAGTAATATACAATAAAGTGCAATTTTTTCTTGATATGTGAAATCTTTTTTTTTTTTTCAGGGAAAAGTGTAATGGTTATTAAAGCATTAATATTTTGGATATAGATCTTAATGGCAGTGATCTTAAAAATAAACTTCTATTAATTGTTAATATTAAATGCATAATAAACTTGTATATTATTCAATATTCTTTTCAGCAAGACAGCTTTACAAAGCTGCATCTTTTTATCCAACAAACACTTCTCCAGAAAGAAGCCCATCTTCAGAACAGTGGGGATACTGCTGCTCTCACAGAGATTCGCAAACTTTTATCTAGGTAATTTCATCTGTTCATATGTTTACAATAATTTACTGATTATAATTGACTAGTGTAAAAATATAATAGAAAAGTTGTATGTAAGTTAGTTAAGAGATATTATTTTATAACTGTGTCAAATAGTCTTCTAGGGATAAGTAATAAAAAAGCAGATAAATCAAAGAAAGAAATAGTTGTTAATGGAAGATTGTTAATTGGCATGGTTACTATAGGGTCTTTTCTGAATTTTGACATAGAAATGGCTCCCCACAAATCATATTCAAAATGCTGTGGTCATAACGGTTGGTTTGTCTATGGTGATACTGACTGGTTCATTTGGCATGTTTGGCTTTTAGGGCAGGAAAGTAGCAATCAAATTTGAAGTTACCTAACACACTTAACATTTGGGATAGCATCACCTTCTTGTAATGCTTTAATATAAATGGTCTAAATTTATCAATTTTTGTGTAGAGAATGTCAAACAAATTGCACATATTCAAAAAATCATTCCACATCTTGATCACACGAAAATTGTAGCTGTTTTTTTTTTTTTTTTAAATGAATATTTGATTTTTAAGTGATCTTTGTGTCAAGAAAGTCAACACTGGTGAGAGAACTTGTGAAAAAACAGTATCTTCTGTATAAAAATCATCAGGAAATTTTAGATGCTGTTTTTTTTTGAGGCTGAGGCCACAGGTAATTTACTAGATTTGTCTGTCTTGGCAATGGGATGCTTATTTGTATCGGAAGCAAAAATGGTTTCAATGTTGCAAAAAAAAAATCTTTAACATAAATATGAAAAAGTACTACGAGTATATTTTGGAAAATAAGTTAATGTTTTATTAAAATGTTTTTTTTCTTTAAATATTTTTGGGAATTATAAATCTAAGACACTAAGTAGTTTTGTATCACATGAACAGGATCTAAAACCGTAGTTTATTGCTAAAGTGGATATGAGAGGATAGACAGATTTAGTAATGGGTATTGGAGTAGAAATTGGAAGAACAAGACAAAAATGAAAATTTAAGTTTAACAAATGAAACTGTTACAAGGATTTTTTTTTTTTTTTTTTTTTTAGAATGTTGTAAAGTTTGTTAAAGTCAAATGTCTCTTAAAGGAAATGAGTGTAAACTCGTAAAAGTCTTTGTAAGTAAGCTCTTTATGCTTTGATGAAAGATAGTCATGTTCTTTAAATGTAATGAAAGAAATGTCTTCCTCTTCCAATTTCTACATCAACCTCTTTTAATTAATTTGTTTATCCTCCATTGTCCACTTTAGTAGTAAACTATAGTTGTCAGCCACAACTCATCTGCTATGAAGCTACCCAGTGTCTTTGAAAATTTATAAAAAATATTTAAAAATAGATCTATATAAGGCTGGGCAAAAATTTTAGGGGAAATGTAATAACCACTTTTATTTTAAAAATGTAATTAAAGTAAAAAAAAAAAAAAAATTATTCAAGGCATATAAATTTTTAATAAAATCTCGCATATCAAAATATCAGTTTGATTCATCAATTGTATTGTATTCTAGGTGCTATCTGAAACAAGGAAATTGGTTACTGGAATTGCATGGCATTGATGATGTGTCTATTGCTAAAGCTTTAGAGAGTTTCAAAATGGCCAAAGACAGAAATCAGAATTGGTATAAGGTAAAATGTTTTACATTTAAACTTTTAAAATTGATAAATTGAAAGACTTTCAAAAAGACATTTGTAATCACTATTTGTCAGATATTTGTTCTAAATTCTGAATCTTGAAATGGATTGGAGTTGATATACATTCTTCTGGAGATTTTATGTTTAAAATTTTTCAAACTGGTGTTTGTAGTTGTAATTGTTAATTCATTTTTTTTTATTTTTTTATTCTTTTATTGATTACCTGTTATAATTTAATTTATTGCAGGCTTGGCATGCCCTAGCCCTTACCTACTATGAGGCTGTCCTCTACTATAAAAGGAAGGAAACCTCAGCTGCCAACCTTCCAAGTGTGTCGTGTCAACCAAGTGCTGAGGCAATGACAAGACTTTCCGAACCACCTGCTGACCTTGTCAGCAATGTCAGAACTCATGTAAATAGAATATTGATTAATTTGCCTTTTTTTAAGCATTTCCAATTTCTTTTATCATCTTTTTGAGTAGATTTAACAGATTTTTCTTTTTAGGAAGAATGATTTTCCTATTCAATAAATCAAAATATTTTTACATTTGCATAGTCTTTTGTATATGAAAGCCTAATCAAGAATTATTTTGGTATCTCACCACTATAAAACAAATGTATTCAGAAAGCTTTGTGGAAAAATAAATTTACTGAAAAAATTTTTCAGGCATCAGTGCAGAATACTGCCAAAATCCTTGCTCACTGTGTTCCTGCTGTACGTGGCTTATTCAAGGCAATTGCCTTATCAAATCAGAACAGTTTACAAGATACACTCAGGTAAGTTAGATATACAATAATGATTGGACTATGAAGTATTTATTAAATGAATGCTTTTGAGATACTGTAATATTTAATGAAAGGTATTTCATAAATGAATGTTTTCTTTTAGTAGCAAATAATACCTAATCTTGATAAATTTAGCTGTTTTATTCAATAATTTTGTATTCTAGATCCATAGAATTTAAAAAATTTTTACCACTTTTTGTTCAATAAAAATACAGAAAGTGGTTTTTACTGACATATTGTACTTGTTTGCATTTAACAGGATAATTTAAAAAAAACTTAATGAATTTTTTGTTTATATATTTGAAAGAAAATTACTTTTAATTATATACTTAGATTATTGACCCTGTGGTTTGACTACGGCCATTATCCCGAAGTGCATGATGCTCTTGTGGAAGGTATAAAAACCATGCAAATCGAGAACTGGTTGCAGGTTTGTTGTTTTGTTTCTTTTTAATTTGCCTTTTGTTTAATTATTTCATTTTCTTATGAATTTTTAATATTGAATAGATTTATATGATATATAAAAAGGTTTATATTTTGCAGTTTTTAAATTTCTAAATAATTGTGATATAAGTTTCAAGAATCATATTTCATTCATTTTTGAGTTCATAAACTATATTACAAATGAAGTAACATTTTATATCATTAAGTGGATTTAATTTTAAATGTTAGATTAGGTTGTATTTGTATTTCAGTAGTTTTTAGAAATTTCAAAATGAATTTCCTCAAATATGCATTAAATATATGTTGTAAATATTTTAAGCTTGAGTTTATATGTCCAGATAAAAAGCACTAACCCTTAAAATGAGTTTTATTTAACATTCTTAGGTCATACCCCAGTTAATTGCCAGAATAGATACTCCTCGGCATTCAGTTGGTCGTCTTATTTCCCAACTGCTTATGGATATTGGCAAAGCCCACCCTCAGGTAGGAAAATCAGCTGTCTTAAAATATGCAGGAACATGCATAACTTTTTGTTTAAATTTTGAAATGAAACACTTAACTCTTCAGCTTTATCTCATTTCTGTCTGGGTTAAATTTCATACATTTTTAAATGTAAATATAGACAAAACATAAATTATTTAAATGTATCAAAATTTATAATTTTCCATATACACTCACTCTCTCTCCCAATATATACATACATATATATATATATATATATATATATACATTATTACATGCACACACACACACACACACATATATATATATATATATATATATATATATATATATATATATATATATATAATGTGTGTGTGTAATAATTTTCTTTTTTTTTTTTTTTTTTTTTTTTTTTTTTTTTTAGTAATATTAAACCTTTTTAAGCTATTAATAGCACCATTCCATTATTTGAGTTATAGGCATTAATGGGTTATAATTAGAAACCTATAGCTGATAGATTGTATTTCTATAATTAATAATTTTATGGTAGACATCAATGGGTTAACAAAAATGTGTTTCTACTTTTGAAAATCAGTTTGTGCCATTGTGAGTTTTTAACTACTGTATTTCATTATTGTTAAATAATAGCTTAATTATGACCATTTTGTTTATGATTAGAAAAACAATAATGTGTTTTACTGTCATGGCTTGTATCTATTTGACATTTCTAAAGACCACATTTTTAAAAATGTGAAAAACTTTACAATATGTTCCTGCAGGTGGAGATGTAATTTTCTTGTTTGATGTTCCAGGCCCTCATTTATCCTTTGACTGTAGCCTCCAAATCAAGTGTGTTGGCCAGACAGTCAGCTGCTAACAAAGTTTTGAAAAGTATGTGTGAGCATAGCAACACTTTAGTAAAGCAAGCAATGTTGGTAAGTAAAAATATTTTTGATTAAAATTTAATCTAGATGATGTAAAATAAAAAAATTCTTTCTTAACTGGAACTCCATGTTCAAAATAAATTGTATCCAGGTATTAAAAAATTTAAATAAGTGGTTGGTAAAATTTTTATGTCAGAAAGTGTTATTTCATGTTCATTTTTCTTGGCATGTTTTTTATGGGATGCCTCAGGCATCAGGAATTGACCCTGACCTTCCTATTCGAGTTAGATGGGTAAAGCACAGGTTGGTGGAATGGCTCCTGAAACTGAACTTTGGTTAATTTTTGTCCGGTGGTCAAAGTGTTGAAAAGTGATAATTTACTAAGCTTAGCTTATTTTGACACAAAAACACAAGTATGGAGTACCCAGTCAGAACAAGTCACTACTTGGTTATGACCAACCAGACTAGCCTTGCTAACCATTACACTATACTGAGGCATCCATGCTAGTGTTTGAAGAATGTAATTTCTGACATTTATATCTGAGTTAGAAATATCTTAACTCTTTTGACTGATACCATTTTATTTGTTTAGCTGTTTCTTTGCTGCCATATCTACCTTACAATTTCATTTCAGTTTATTTTTTTAACATGTTGGTTGGTAAGTATTTTCCTTGATTTAATCTTGAAGCATCAGGCATTATTTGAATATGAACCAAATCATTCCTTTAAATTAAACATGAATCACCTTGTGGCATATTCAGCCAGTAAACTATCCCTTGTTCAAAATGTGACACTTTCCCATATTAAACAGCCTTTGTATTTTATACCTTGTAAGTATCACATATACATCTATTTACTCTCAGTATTTGGTGATTGGATGTAGGTGGAGTGTATGGTTAGGATTTACCCTATATCAACAACTTGCCAAGTTGTTTTTTCAATATTTAACTAGTCTAACCATTAAAATCCATTGTATTAAAATGTATTTCCACTGCAGGAATAATTTTACTCTTTTGTTTTCTAGTTTTTTTTGTTTGTTTTTTTTTTTTAAATCAGAATCATCCCAAACAAGGCAGTAATGCCACCAAAAAACAAGGGGTGTGGAAGAATTAGGAACAGAAACATTAATGATGAGCAGAGAGAAGAGAGTAATCAGGTGGACAGTCAATAGTGATTGACATTGCATTTACATTTCTGCAGATTAAATTTGGCTGGAAAGCATGCTGCTCAAAGGAACTTCCAAAGTGAGAAGTGCAAGAGACAAAACTGTTAGCATAGAATTTATGGCTACATCTAGCCAGCTCAACTGTAAATTGATGAATTAAAAAAAACCAAAAAAAAAACCTAGGTATCATAGTGAAGAGCTCATTCAAACAATTACCATGGAAGTATTTATAGAAAAGACATAGAGAGGCAACCTTATGGCAGTGGGAAAGTGTCTGGAATTGAGCTGCCAGATCAGGATCATTAATATTGCAGATTCTTCTTTGGATCTTAAGGAACTCAAGATAAATAGCAGGGACACCAGACTATATGTGGCAGCAACATTCTAAGCATGGATGAATGGTAGACTTATTGATATGTAAAATAGATTCTGGAGAGAAAAAATTGTCTTGCCCAACATAGTGAACTAATTTTCTTAGCAATTCTGTGAAATTAAATAAAAAATAAATCATGCCCCTTAAACAAGTGATGTTAAATAAGAAATTATGTCTTTGTTTGACCTTTAGTTTTTTTATTTAATAGAATACTTAACGTATGAACAAAATGTATATTATTAATGTCTGAATTTTAAAACAAATTCAAATTTTGTCATCACAAAGTTGAAACTCATGAGAATATGAAAAGTTTATTGAATGAAGTTTATATTTTATGAGATGATTCAGAACAAATGAAAAATAAGAAATTTGATGCAAGAAAGCATTTTGTAAGGATTTTCTTTATTTTAGTATGATTGTAAATTTATACAGAAGTAATCTAGTTTTTATAGTAGATTATCAAAAAAAAAAAAAAAAAAAAGATAAAAGTAAAATATTGATATGTTGCCACTATTTGGAAGCGTCTGAAAAATTCTTTTCACCAGAAACTGTAGTGTGAAGTACCTGAATCAAAGGAATTGTGCATTGAAACATGTGCCTATAGTGTTGTAGCTATTAGCACCTGAAGTGAGATTGGCAAGCTGAGTTCAATTTCTGGCTGAGGCCATTGCATTCACTTTTGCACAAATACCTTTGAGAAAGGTATGTATCCATCTCTCCTCCCTCCAGTTATGGGTTAAATAGCAAGACAGACTGGGATTTCTAGTTTAGTTGGCAACCAATCTAGAAGGACAACTCTGAATTCAATTCAGTTGTGTATGTGGCTAACTTTACCCTGTAAAATGTACTTCTTACTAAAACCATAGCTGCATGACCTAGCATAGTTTCTGTGGTTCTGTTTCAAATGCCATGTACTTTTCAACAATTTTTCATAATATGTGTGAAGCGTCTAATTTTAATGTTTTTGCTCTTTTTTGCACAGTTTCCGTTTTATAGTTGAAAATTTTCTTCTCATTGCTTATGCAATTTTTCTGATGTTTTGCTGGCAATAAATTGTTCTGCAGTTTGGTAATCAGTTTTGGCCTTACTTATTGGTGGAGGTGTATATATCTTTAACATCAGTATGATCTATTTAGAAGTGAGTTGATTTTCCCTGTCTATATTTAGCAATTGGAATTATCAATAAATCTTCTAACTTGTTTTGTTTAGGTGAGTGAAGAACTCATCAGGGTAGCTATATTATGGCATGAATTATGGCATGAAGGTTTGGAGGAAGCATCACGACTCTACTTTGGAGAAAAGAATGTCGAGGGTATGTTTGAAACTCTTGAACCTCTCCACCGAATGATGGAAAGAGGACCACAGACACTAAAGGAAATCTCATTTAATCAGGTATTGCATGATTTTATTGATTGTTTACTATGATACAGATTTTATAGATGCATTGTAGAAATTGTTTTTATTTCATGAATTATGTAAAATTTAAATTCTACCTAACATGCAAGCATTGTAAGGAATATATTTCATTTAAGATTCATGACAGTGTGTATTTTTTATTTTATTTAATTCTTTACCTTAAATTTCAAACTTTGGAGAATTGGTTAATCATTTGGAAAATGTTTTGTTTTTCTTCTGTTCTATGGATAAAAAAACAAAAATGCTCAAAATATTTCATCCTCCACCTTTCTCTACTTGCTCTGTAGGCTTATGGCCGGGATCTGCTAGAGGCTCAGGAGTGGTGCAAGATATACCAGCGCTCCCAACAAGTGAAAGATCTTACACAAGCCTGGGATCTCTATTATCATGTTTTCCGGCGCATCACTAAACAACTCCCACAGGTAAATTTATTTTTACTTTAAAACATAATGAATACTTAGACAAAAAGATATTAGTTATTCTTTTTAACTGAAATTTAAATTTTCTAAAATATACCATTTAGCATAATATTAGAGTCTGATAGTTTACAAAGTCTGTTCAGAAAAGACTTCTAAAAGCCTTGATTTTGTATAATATTTTTATATTTTTTATAAAATTATTTTAATTTGTGCAGCTTACATCTTTGGAGTTACAGTATATGTCTCCCAAACTTTTGCGCTGTCAAGATTTAGAACTGGCTGTACCTGGTACATATGATCCCAGTCAACCTGTTGTATGCATTCATCATGTTCAAACAACTCTGCAAGTGATTACTTCTAAACAACGACCACGCAAATTGAGCATATATGGTAAAGTCACAGCTTTCGTCACTTAGTTTTTTTTACTTAAAATCATTGAAAGGCAAATATAGTTTATTGATGAAAGATATTTGCTATAAATTGTAAAATTGATTCATTTGTTTTGCTTTAGCATTATATAATTTTATTTTTAATTTTATATCATTGATGGATATTTAATCACTTATGTTTTAAAATCTAGAATTGAAAATGTGTTGGCAAAATTCATGTAAGTTAATTTAATGATCAAGTTTTAAAGCTACGAACCAATGCATTATCAAAGTTATTGCACATAAAACCCTTTTTAATAATTCTAATGTTTCCAATTACAGGTAGTGATGGCAAAGATTATGTATTTCTTCTCAAAGGGCATGAAGATCTTCGGCAAGATGAAAGAGTCATGCAATTGTTTGTATTAGTCAATTCCTTATTGGCCAACAATCCTAAGACATTTCGACGTAATTTGTCGTAAGTTCCTACCTTTTTGTCAACTTTAACAAATTATAATGCTAGTTGGAAAATGAGTAATGTCAATAAAATAAGTTCAATTTTTAATTTAATTTTCTTTCTTTCTTTTTTCTGATTTAAATATCCAATGAGGATATATTGTGTGCATGTATGAGTTGCATTTTTTAGGTTTTTAAACAAATAGTAATTAAGTCAAGTAGGATTTAATTATCAGCCATATTAAAATTACAGTTTGAACTTATTTATTAATAGTATTTGTTACTTCTTGTTAAGTTAAAAAAGAAACTCCTTTCATGTTAGGAACTTGGTTAATTGAAACTTTTTATACAAACCATAGTGGAGGAAAAGAAAAGGCTGCTGCTGCTATTTTGTTCCTACTAAGTTTCTTCATAAAACTGAGTTCTAAACGCAGTTGATTAATAACTTTAAGTAGAACAAATTGATAAAATTTTTCTTTTCCAGAATTACCCGCTATGCTGTGATCCCATTGTCTACAAACTCTGGTTTGATTGGCTGGGTGCCCCACTGTGATACACTACATTCTCTCATCAGAGATTACAGAGAGAAGAAGAAAATCCTACTCAATATTGAACATCGTCTCATGCTCAGAGTATGTTTTCATGAAATTGCTTTTGATTGTCTTTATTGATATTTTAAAATTTTTCGTTTTAGAAGATAAAATATACCAATAAAATTTGTATCTTTACTTTGTAGTACTTTTGTACTTATGGCCATATCATATTGAAACACTGGTTCTAATTATTAAAATTACAAAATGTAAACCTTAAATAAAATAATTTTTAAAGTTTTATGAAAGTTGATATTATACAGAGGTATGGACTTACAGCCATATCACATCAAACGCCAGTTCTCATATGATCAACAAAGTTAAGCAATAACGAGCCTGGTCAGTACTGAGATGAGTGACTGCTTGGTCATACAAGGTGCTGTAAGCTTGGATGTGCAGATAGGGGATATCAGAGAGCCAAGTTTCAATTCCAGTTGGGTTTGTTATATTCACTTATGTACAAATACCCTTGGCAAAGGTATGAATCCACTTCTTTTCCCCCATCTATAGGTTAATTAGTAGGCCTTATATCAATAAATCATTATTATCTCCAAAAATTCTTACAACCTAAAAATATTTTCTGGCTTTAAATAACCTGCAAAAGATTAAGCCATAAAAACAAATCAATCAACAAATCTACTTTCTGTACTGCATTGTTAAACCTGATTAAACAGCAAAGCCTTAAACTTAACCTCTCTATTCCATCAACATATACAACATTGTATCTTTTTGAAGAATTTATATTATTTTAAAAATTGTCATAATTTTTTAATTTATTGATAATCATAGTTACATGAATCATTTTATTTTTAAATTATCCTCATTTATATAGTAAAAGATTAATACTCTTCTTTTTAAATTTTAACTTACTATTTAGTAATTGTATTTTTTTTTTTTTTTAAATTTTATTCATTGCAAATATTCTTAATATAATATATGATTCTTTATATAATATTCTTAATTATACATTTTTATTAAAACAAAAATTAGCAGAAGAAAATTCTAAGTTGTGTTAAATTATATGCAAACTAGGATCCAAAGTTCTAAATTATTCCTATTAGTGAACCTTGCCAAGTTGATTCTGCAATATATTTAGGCTCATTGTTTAGCATTTGTTGCACTTTATAGTTGCACTCTAGGTTAAATTGCAGGCATGGGGGAACATTTTTTTGAGTTGTCAGCCCAATAAGAGAGGGCTCATCATAAGGTGGACTACACTAAAAAGATTCAATGGTAAATTTTATTTGAAGGTATTTCAGCCACATTTAGTACAGAAGGCCATCTGTCTTAGAAATGGTAATTTTTTTTTATTTATTTATTGAAAAAAAGATTTTCTATAATTCAAAAATTGAAGTCTTGTAATATCACTGAAAGTATGATTAACACATTTTTAATTTATTCATTTAAAAAAAATAAAAAAATTTAAAATATGTATTTTTTTTTTTTTTTTTTTTTTTTTTTCCTGAGAAAAAACATGAATATTTTCTGCTTACATATCTTCCTTATTGAAAATCATCAAAGGTTTAAAATGGTGGTGGGGGACTTCATCATTAATAATATATGTGGTTATGTATCTGGCTATATTTCTGAGATGAGGTATTATGTTCACTATTTACATTATTCAGACTATTGTCCTCATCTCTGTTGCCATATTTATCACAACGTTTTGGCTGTTGTACGCTCCGGCCTTCTTCAGGTGGTTGGGATGTTGAACTGAACCCTGTGGTAGACTGCTCTAGTTCCATGTGCCATGTTTAATGGATGTCAGTTATCAGTTATCTCCTCTTAATTCCTCTCTCGAAGTTCTCCACTCCCTTAACCGGGTATTGAACTTACACTCTTTGGGTCTTGTCACTGGATCTAACCAACACCTTTATCCACTGTGCCATGTGTACTTTTCTGGGTATTATAAACCTAATGTCATCAGCAATCGTTTTTTACCAGTGCTCATATTGCAATTTTTGTTGTTATTGCTTTTCTCTGGCACTCCTTATTACTGGTTCCCAGAGTGTATGCATTTCTATGCTTGGTCGGCTCAGGAGATTTTTGTGGCCTACCATATGTACTGATTCCTTATGTTTATGAATTTTCCAATGGTGTTCTTTGACTTTGATCTCAACCTGATCCCACAGAGGGTGGTGATCTCCCTTCTCTCTCCATATGTGGTCAGCCATGCCTGATTTTTCCACTTCCCCTCGTGTTACAGCTTTCTGATGTTTTTGAAGCCTTACCTTAAGGTGGCGACCTGTCTCCCCTTTATATTTCTTTCTGCAGCTGCAGGAGATAGTGTACACATATTCGTGTTCTCCTCTTACTCTTCATGGGTCTTACTCTGGAGAGATATCTGTGAAGTGTCATCCAGTTTTTGAAGGTTGTTTATCTGATGACCCTTTCACATAAGGCAGGTAGACTGTTTTCTGAGTGTTGCTGTCCTCCTCTTGTACCTGCCTATCCCAGTTTATTGGGGCTGCTGCCATGTACCCAGGGTTGTTGTTACGTTGTAGGGTACTACTTATACTGACCAATTCTTTATCAAATGTCTCTGGGTTGCCACTTGTGACTTTTGCTCAGTGTTGTAAGCAGTGGACGATCCCTTTCTTTACGCTGTATGGATGGTGGGTGTTGAAATTGAGGTACTGTCGGGTGAATGTCTGTTTATGGTATACGGATGTCTTGAACCCATGCTCTGTTCGAGATATTAGAACATCCAGGAATGGGAGTGTGTTGTTACTCTCTTTCTCCATCGTGAACTGTATCAAAGGTCTTACTGAGTTCACATGGTCCAGTAGAACCAGGAAGGTTCTACTGGACCATGTGAACTCAATAAGACCTTCTTAGTGTGGCCAGAGTATGAAGGTGTCGTCTGCGTACCTTAACCATTGAGTTGGCTTTCGAGGTATAGATTCTAATGCCCTTTCCTCAACATATTCCATGTATATATTTGCCATTGCTGGTGATCATGGCGAGCTCATTGCTAAGCCCTCATCCTGTCTATATATGTGTGATCCCATTCCGAAGTGTGTTGTTTGTGTGCAGAAAGTCAATGTCTCCATCAGATTGGAATACTGTTCTGTTCCTCTAGGGATGAGTCGGAGGCCAATCTGTCTCTGACTACTGAGAGTGCTTCCTCTGTGGGTACCTTGGTGAACAAACTCACTACGTCCATGCTCACCAACTGGTTGGATAGGATGGGAGCATCTTTGATTATTATCACAAAGTGGGTGGAGTTCCGGACATATGATGGAAACTTTCCAATCAATGGGTCAATTATATCTACAAAGAAGCGACTTGGAGGGTGGCACACAGAGCCTTGGCAACTAACAATCGGTCTGAGTGGAATACCGTCTTTGTGAATCTTAGGGAGACCGTATATGTTAGTGTGGCAAATAAAAAAAACAGCAACCGGCGAGTAAATTCAAGCTCTCCCAGCTGGTATTTCAACCTTGAGTCGTTCCTTCTTGAGTTCTGTCTCAAAATCGCACTAACAGACTGTTCTTGCCACCAACCGTGAACGTCACTCGAAGAACTCCCCACACTGGGAAAAAGTAGTTGCTTTTATATTTGTCCATATACCCATAATCCCTTGCGTCTTCCTGTGATCCCACAATTTATTGCGTCCATGTCCCATAATGCATTGCATCTTCATTACATAAAAATGCAATGCAAGTCCCCCCTCATTCTTTTACGTTATCTGGCTGAGGACGGATTACGGCAGAGCGGTAAGTGCTTTTTTTCTCCCTTATTTCAACTGCAGTAGCTTTACATCCTAAACAAATATGGGCTCTTTTTTGGCGGGGACAAGGCAAGTCACGACCAGTTGTGCTCGTCCCAGGTTCTGTCTCATGTTCGCCACAGTTAGGTAGCTTGGTGTAATGCTGCTATAACTGCCTATATGTCTTAGGTGCAAAGTGATCCTTGTTCTTGATTAGTATCTGTGACAGTTTGTGTTCTGTTTTCATTGTAGGATACTTTTTTACTTGCTGTAGCTAGTATTGCTAATGAGGTCTTCCAGCTTTCTTGTATAATCTGATCTGTCCATCACTACAGTCACATTGCCTTTGTCAGCTGGTAGTATGACGATATTTTCGTTCCTCTATAGGGATCCGATTGCCAGTCTCTCGAGTTTCATGGTGTTTGACTTGGGAGGTTTGGTCTTCTCCAAGGTCTGTCTCACCTTCCATTTCAGTTCATCCACCTCAGCCTGAGGGAAGTTCAAGGCCACCTCCTTGACTCTAGCAATGATGTCCAAGTATGTCGCTCACCTGATGGTTGTGGCGAAGTTGAGACCCTTATTCAATACTGACTCCTCAGAGGCACTCAGCTGATATTGGCTGATGTTGATTAATTCTTTCACTAGTGGGTGCTGGACCTTGTGCTTTCTGATCTTTCAATCTGTTTAATTTTTGCACTTGGCAAGTCTTGAATTCATGTCTGAAGAATTTATCCAGGTCATTTTGGATCTTTTTCCGGTCTTCATTGGTAATTCTGTTGAAGAAATCCTTGAGCATCTGGGAGATATGAGCTTGTAGTCTCTGTTTTATCCAATGATTGTACTGGATTCTCTCTCGGACAAGGGCATGTCCTGCTTTTTCTGCGACCAGACGGGCTCTCCTTGAATTGACGGGAAGTCTTGTGCCAAGCCTGAAGGGATGAGTTGTAGATCTCTGCATCGGTGTAGGAATGTCAGATGGTTCGATACCTGTGTCAGTTTCTGGTAGGATTTTTCAATTTGTCTCCATATTTTTGGTGTATTGGGTGTTGACCATGTTCACCATAGTCTATGAATATAGAATACAGTGCAGTACGTAATCTGTTCAATGAAACCACGTTAAAGATTAACACTCACAAAGGTTGGCAGTGAGTATTCGGAAAAAATAACATGGCCGCTTTTATACACATTGTATTGAATATTTTGAGCCTTCTGATTGGTTAACCCTTCTATTGGTGAACTATAAAATGAGTCAGCTCATTTTGGCTGGCTCACTAGTACCCAAAAATTCCATCATTGGGTCCATGCCGATCCTTCAGTATCTGTCTATATTTCTGAGATGAAGTATTATGTACACTATTTACATTATTCGGACTATTGTCCTCATCTTTGTCGCCATATTTAAGGCAATGGAGAACTTGGAGAGGGGATTAACAGGAGATAACTGATAACTGACATCCATTAAACATGGCATGTGGAACTAGAACAGTCTACCCCAGTGAGCGAAATAAAGGGTTCAGTTTGACATTCCAACCACCTGAAGAAGGCCGGAGCATACAATGGCTGAAACGTTGTGATAAATATGGCGACAAAGATGAGGACAATATTCCGAATAATGTAAATAGTGTGGTTATGTATGACAGTATGAGTGAGCAAGTGAGGACATAATGTAATAAACAGAATTTTAAGAAATGCTATTTTCGCATGAAATTATACATGCCATTCAGAAAATCAAATTGCTGGCAAGGTGCCCATGACTTGCGTATTTATTTCTTTATCAGTTATCTCAAATGAATTACAAATCTTAAATACTGATTTGCTTCACTCTGAAGGCACACTGTATTATAGAATATGTATTAAGAGTAAAATTTCATTGAACAAATTTTGAATCCTTTATAGTTTATTGTTAAACTTGCTTTTGATTTTGTTTGATTTACAACTTATTAGATGGCACCAGACTATGATCATCTGACATTAATGGAGAAAGTTGAAGTGTTTGAACATGCTTTGGAACACACCCAAGGTGATGACCTTGCAAAAATCTTGTGGTATAAGTCACCAAGTTCAGAGGTATGTGAATTTTCTTCTTTTTTTTTGCATGATCATGAGTATCATTAAAATCTTAAATAAATGCTGACTTCTTGTATATTTTAATTTCAATCTTGTTTAAATCTTTATTCCATGAAATATTTTCCTAAGGTATAATTAAATGTGAAAGAATCAAGGAAAAAATGTCAGCTAGATTTTTTTGATATTTTGGTTTTCATTCATTTTAAAGAATCAAAAAAAAAAAATCAAATTTGATGCTAATAATCAGAAAGCTTCCGTTGATGAAATTAGTCTTCATCAAACACTGTCATAGGTATGATAATAAATTACATCCGGCAGCAAGGGCTCTAATTGGGAGGTGTTGAAGAGTTTGGCACCACCTCTTAATTGCTGTTGTTCCCAGGTCCTACCTGACCCAGGGTGGTAGCATCCATTAGGGTTCAAGCTATGGGCAAATAATTTAAACCCAATCTGGGATCAGATGTCAAAAGAATATAAATAAAAAGAAATAACACATCATAAACACACGCACATACATTTTGACATTCAGCATACCTATTCTACCAAAAGAAATAAAGATAGGATACACAATAACCAAAGTAGAGCTATACATTCCTAATCCCTGTAGATGTAGTGTAAGAAATTTGGTCATCTATGAAATCATTGTATGAGAGCATCAGTCTTTCGAAGATGTGGGGAATTTGAGTTTGATCATGAAGAGTCGCCCTGTGAAAGATCTTTATGCCCAAACTGCAAAAAAAAAACACACTCAACATATTCTAAAGAGCGTAACATGTGGAAAAAGGAAAAAGAAATAAGAATAAAATACATGCAAAACATCTTGTTCCAAAAAGCCAGAAAACAGGTTTAAATTCTTTCACTCCCAACATCCTATGCCAATATTGCTAAAACATCAAATCACCAAAATGACATCCAACAAAATAATGCAATAAGAAACCAAGACCTTACAACTATAATACATGTAAAAAGTCTAATAGAACTACTGAAATTTAGTATATGACTCGTAAACCCAATTCCCATAGTCAAAACAAATCCTATCGCGTAAACCTCAAATAAAAAAGAATCTATAAGTACAAAACAAATAACTCTGAAAACCTCAATCCAAAGTACAAAAATCCTTCAAGAAATAGAACCCTCCAAACATTCACAAGAGAATCAAAAAGTTCATAAAAGAAATAGCCCAGTACATCATTGAAGTGAAGAACCAAGAGAAGTGGACATCGATGAACAAAACTTTATCCTATCTCAAACAAGGGAACGGTCATCATCCAAACAAAGATCATCAAAAGAACCTAATAGAAAAACAAAGGAAACACGATCAAACAAACAAGCAGAAACAAGACCTTCAAAGAACAAAACATGACAAGAAAAAAAATGCTAACAAATCTGGGAGCATAGAAATTATGGACACTTTACACACTAAACATAAACTGGACAAGCAAAAACTCCTAACACCCTAATACATAAACATGATGCAAAAAATTATACAGCCTAAATTAAATATAAATGAACTACTACTACTCATAACGAATCAAGTTCCTGATGTCATTTGCCTTCAAGAAACTTTCCTAAAACCTAAAATGATAAAATAAAAAAAAATATGCTCAATATAACTATATACATGACACTCAACAGAAGGCATTTGGGGGTGTATCGATACTAATCAGAAATGACATCCCCACCCCAAGTAAAATACTTCTAGAAACCAATCTCCAAGCAGTTGCTACAAAAACTACCTTACATAGAATTGTTAACATCTGCTCTTTTTACACCTCACCGCATGATCCCATAAAAGAAACTGATCTAAATAAACTAATAGAACAACTACCAAAACCGTTCATATTATTAGGTGACTTTAACAGTCACATTATTATATGGGGATTCAAGAACTTATACAAAAAGGGAAAAACCTGGAAAATGTAATTGAAAATAACAACTTATGTTTACTAAATGATAAGTCTAATACATATCTATATCCTGCATCAGGTACATATTTAGCTATTGACCTATCACTGTATGACCCCTCTATTTTTATGGTTTACAATTGACAAGTTCTTGACAATTCATGTGGCAGTGATCACTACCCAATTATACTGAAGAGTTCAGAACCAACTGAAAACCATCTACTTCGATGTAAACTAAAAGAAGCAGATTGCAGGGAATATTAAAAACCAATGCCATCAAAAACTTACCAATAAAGATGGCAAAAAAATCTATTGAATATTCCTCTGAAACATAAAATGCTATCAAACCTTTTGGTCTTTACATGAAAAATCTCATCAGCGAAACACAAATAAATCCAACCCTAATTCTTAAAACCACCAACTCAAAAAAACCCATCCTGTCAATAAAATACTCTTTGATTCTGTGAAATCTTACTAAATACTCTAAAATTAATTCTAACTTATCTGATTACATGGAAGAAATTCATAATGTTCTACAAGCCCACCCAAATCATATGCATATATACACTGATGGCTCTAAAATCTTGGACAGAGTAGGACTGTTCTGCTATCCTTAACAGCATAACAATGCAGAAAAGATTGCCTGACAGAGCCTCAATCTTCAGTGCAGAAGCCTTATCTATTCACTTGGCTTTAAATATTATAGAATCCAGTGGGTCAGATAGATTCAAAATTAAAGGTGCCACACACTGACTTCTGACCCTCCATAAAGAAGACCATTAAAGGAAAATGGCAGCAATTATAGAACATCTGTGTAAACAATAAACTTCTCAACATCCAACCGATCATCAGTGAAAGACAGTCAAGTTACAGAAAGTGGTTCTAGCCAGACTCTATATACAACACGCATACATAATCCACCAACATCTACTAAAAAAATGAAGGACTGCCAAGATGTGTCCCATGCGAGGAAATATATACCATTAAACCATCTATTAAATTGCTGTTACTTCCAGCAAATCTGCAAATCAGATAACTTAAAGGATCTGTTTGAAAATACCAATCCAGGTAACATCATAAATTTCATTAAAGAAATTGGGCTATACAGGAAAATAAAAAAAAAAATAAAAAAT
Source organism: Acanthosepion lycidas (assembly GCA_963932145.1). Classification (NCBI taxonomy): domain Eukaryota; kingdom Metazoa; phylum Mollusca; class Cephalopoda; order Sepiida; family Sepiidae; genus Acanthosepion; species Acanthosepion lycidas. The sequence continues at coordinate 75,496,446 of OZ010571.1, read as the reverse complement.
TTTTTTACCAAATCTGCTTACCTACATTGTTTTGTAACCAATTTTTGAAGGAAGAATTATTTCGAGCAATACATTTGACTCTCGAGAAAATCCCCCTATACAAAATATGTCGATTAAACCTGATCTACAAAATGATTCCTTACAAAGAATATGTACTCTATTCCTAAGAACCTATCTCGGCATTTGTTGTGGCCTGTTAGGGGCCAGAAAGAAAGACACAGAAAGAAGGTAGGTTGAACAAGTGTATTGAAATAACAGAACATATATACAAAATAAGAGTGTTATCACTCAGCAGATAGAAGTGTCTGTACGAACTGTCATGTTACACTGTGTCCTGACTGTCTGCCTTAGGAAGTCTCGCAAGTTAGTATTTATGAAGGAGGAAGAGTTCATTCTAATGTAGATAGGTCACCACAACAGCATTAAAGAACCCTTTGAGGTTGATCTGTTGTTAAACTAAATAAACCAAACCAATCATCAAACACAGTTGCAAACAAAATTTTGCCTTTGACTTCATCAAAAGTAATTTAGTCAACTTAAATCTTTGCAATCATATTGTAGTGCTTGCTTCACAGGCCTATATTTTTAAAACTATGACATAATAAAAATATTTCAGCTACACTAGATCCAAATATTATTTAATCACAGATTTTAAATTGGCTGTATTATTTTTTTGCCTTAACATGTATATAAATTCTATAAATTTATAAAATAAACTTAAAATTTATTCATCTTGCATCCATCATGAATAGACTTATTTTTGGCTTGAAAAATTTATGTTTATCATACAGCATCACTTTTTTTTTTTCTTTCTAGGTTTGGTTTGACCGCAGAACAAATTATACTCGTTCATTAGCTGTGATGTCTATGGTTGGTTATATCCTTGGTCTTGGAGACAGGTACATATTTCTGTACAGATTATGGTCTAATAATTATGTTATTTCATTTTATCTGCAAAGGTGTTTTGATTTTCTTGATTTCGTTTTTACAAAAAAAAAAAACTTCCATGAATACATTAATACTGTTGTTTGTGCCTCCAACAAATAAAAAGTGTATTCATCTGATGAATTTATGCCAGTCGGAAATTATTTCTATTTGAGGGACATGAAGTAATTCTAATATTTGGTCAGATTTTGGGAAGTGGTTTAGGCCAATAACTTTTCAGTGCCTCCATTCCTATATAAAATATACACATGTATACACTTGTCATAAAGTGCACAGATACTTCACTCTCTTTCTAAACAGAAGTGGTGATCTCCATGCAAATAACCCAGTCATTTTTTTTTTTACAGGTTTTATACATATATATATATATTAGTGGTTAATACACACACACACATACATACATATATATATATATATATATATATATATATATATATATATATATAAAACTTTCCAAGAGGATAGAATCCAGTTATAACTCAATGTCCAGGACAGAGTAAGGATATAATAAAAAGGCTAAGGGCATTTATAAAAGATAAATAGATACATTGTATATTTGTTTAGATGAGTGTGTGTATCTAACTGTATGGAGTTGTGTAAGGTTTTATGTATATATGTTTATGTGCATGTATGTGTACATATGTCGATGTATATATACGCAGGAGTGTATGGAGATATACACGCATATATGTATGTGTGTGTGTAAATATAAATATGTTGTTGGGTATATATGTGTATATACATATGTGTTTTTGGGCATAGAAATAGTAGGTCCTTGCTAGATTAAAAATTTGTTAATTTTTATATGTTTATATTAAATTTGTAACCTGTAGGTGATATTACTTTTCTCAAATTTTCTTGATTGCACACCGGCTCTTTTATAAATGCCCTTTGGTTTTAGTTGCCAACCCCTGCCCCCATCTTCCCCCTTTTTTTCTTTTCTTTTTTTCTCTTTCTTTTCTCTCTCTTTCATCATCTGAATTTTAAGTTTAGATTATATCGTCTTTTATTGTGTGTAGTGTCACCACAAATGTTTACACCTGTTTCTGGTGTCGGTTTTTAATTTAATTTAGGTCAGTGATTCAGTAATGAATTATGCATCTGAAAATAATTTGTATTTATCTGTATCTCACTCATTTAAACTGTTATTTAACTCCTCTCTTTAAAACTTCTCTCTGTTAATTTTAATCCCCACCTTCACTTTTAGGCCTTCCTGTTCTTCTTTAGAACACTCTAGAGCTTTCATTAACTTCTCACTCTAGAGCTTTCATTAACTTCTCACATTCGTCCCCCACTCTCATACATACACTCTCACTAAATTTTATTTTTTATTCCCAGAGTTATTTTTTCCGATTTCTTTTTGAATTTGTAGGTCTGATGAATTGGGTCGTAATTATGATTCCAATGTAATAAATTATAACCATGGAATATTAGTGTTTAAGTCTTTTTATTATATATATATATATATATGTATTAATATATATATATATATATATATATATATATAATATATATAAACTGAATTTGTTCTGGATAATACATATTCCCAAAAAAATGAGTATTATGAATATTTTGCTGATTTGCTTTGAAAGATTTTCTGGATCGCTCCAGATTGATATTAAAAAAAAATCCTTCAAATATTGTTATTGCATAAATAGTACTTTATTAATATAATACAATTTTAAAGTTATGCTTGTGTAAAGCTATCTTTTAAAATTCTAAAATTTTATTTTATTTCACCTCTATATGGTTATGGTGATGATAATGTTTGTTTTCAAAGTTTTTCTGTAATTATTTATGTATTTCTTTGTAGACATCCTTCTAATTTGATGTTGGATCGAATGAGTGGTAAAATTATCCATATTGATTTTGGTGACTGCTTTGAAGTGGCAATGACACGTGAAAAGTTTCCTGAGAAGATCCCATTCCGATTAACTCGTATGTTAATTAATGCAATGGAGGTAAGGTTCAATATTGTTCTGATTCATATTTTAAATACCCATTATTACAATCAACTAAATTTTCTTTCATATAGGAATTTGCTAAGCATCATATATTTGTATTTGCATAATATAAATAAATATATTATACATTTGTTTTAACTGTGCATTCATCAGAGGCTTTTGACCATTGCATTTTTTACAATGCAATTCAAAGATTGTTTTTTTTGCGTTACAAATTCCAGTATGACATTCTTGATTTTGTTTTAAGTATTCACTGTCTTGTATATAAATGAGAAAAATAAACATTTGAGTTGTATAAATTATAAAGCCTTTTACTCTTATGTTTTTAATATTTTGTAATGCTATTTATAAAGTATTTAGTGCCAAATAGAATTCATTAAACTATTTAAAATTTTCAAAATAACAAATATTTGATTTATTCCAAATACAAGAATGATAACAAATTTTTCCTTCTAATCTTTCTATTCTTTTTCTTAATGCTATAAAAACGGATATATTTATTACAATGACAGGAAAATGGATAAGAAAAATTATAATCACCATAAAATGGCAGTTAAAAAAAAATAGAAATAAACTAAGAGTGGAGAATAGAAAAAGCTGATAGGTTCTTGTTCCTTTCTCTACAAAATAAAATCAAGGAAATAAAACAGTTGATCACTATACAGCCAAAAAGGAGGACATGAAATGCACATGTATTAATAATATACCAACATATGTATATGAATATTATAAGCTGATCACATTGTGATTCAACAACCATTTTTTTATTTACACAAAGAAGGCTGCTCAGATTTTATATAGTTTCCAAACCTTTTGCATGAAAGTGCAAATTCTTTTTCTTTTTTATTTACAGATATCTTTTATTTTACAAAATCTTTAAACCTATTAAGCATAAAGATGATAAAGCTTAAAAAATGATACAGAAAAAAATTTGTCTAAAATGTTATGTGCTCGAAGAATTCAGTTAAAGCTAGCTATTCTGGCAATAACCAAAATTAAAGAACCCCTTTTTTTAAACTAATTTTCAGAATATACACATGTTGTACCTTGTGAATTTATATCAATGACAATGTGAGAAATAATACATATTTTTTTATTTGTACATGTAACAAAAATATATTTTTATTATAAAACTGTTTTGATATTTTTTAATCTAAAAGGAAAAATGACATGTATCTGTGTGTATTGTTCTTTTTTTTTTTTTTTTTTTTTTTTTTTTTTTTTTTTTTTTAAATATAAAATTCTGTTTTATTCAAGAATATTCTTGGATAAAAATTAATTTAACAATAGGTACTTTTTTTTTTTTTTTTTTTTTTTTTTTTAAAGCCTAGCTACAATCCAACCAATTATAGATATTTACATGTATTTGATTCTGTTTTGTATACTTTGAAACTAAATTGCTAAGTGAACTAAATTGTTTTACTTGTGTGTACTTCAGGTAACTGGTATTGATGGCATTTACCGACATACTTGTGAAAGTGTAATGTCTGTTTTACGAGAACACAAGGACAGCCTTATGGCTGTTCTGGAAGCCTTTGTGTATGACCCATTGCTTAATTGGAGACTTATGGATGGTATGTAAAATACTTCCTTTGCACTTAATTTCACATACTTAACTATTGACTTAAAATCCTATTTAACCATAGTTACATTGTAAATTATCCATTGCAAAATAGATTCATTAATTCAAATTTTAGGTTAGTTATTAGTTAGATAATGGATTTAAAAAATAAAATTTATTTAATAAAAAAAGTTTATCATTATTTTACTTATTTTCAGAGCTGACATGTTCTGTATGTTTGCATAATTTTTCTTATGATATTGGTGATATGATTTTTCCTTTTATTGGGGTATATTCTTATAAATTATTAAATATTAATTTAAGCTGTGAAATTTGTGGGATTTGGCTTTAATAATTATAAAACTGACTTTTGCTGAATGTTTTTTTTTTTTTAATCATTCTTGCATATTAAGAATCTGGTGAGACATTGTCTTTATTTTTCTTGGTCAGTCTCTCTCAGACTATACTATTAGCTTTTAAATAAGCGAGTTCTATAATTATTTATATAATGTATATACAAGAAGACACTATAATAATTATTACAGTGCTCTGCTTTAATTATTCTTGATGAGTCTCAGTGCCGTTTGCATTGCCATCATGTATGGTCTGTGCAGCCCCTTTCCTGCATGATTAAGTTATGACTATTAAAGACTGTGTGACTAGTTGTGGTAACCTAGGGAAGGTTACTGAATAGAATAATTAAACAATGGTTAGTAATGAACGATAATACTTAGGATATGAACAACACATAAGATTTGCCGACAGCGCATAGAAGTAGTAGTCAACTGCTAGAAGTGAGTCAAGTGAATTCCACAATGAATCTCCAACATACAGTACTTACTACTATATTTAAGTGAATGATACCCATTATCGTCTGTAGGTACGGTACAACACTAGTGCTGGAACATTGACACAAAATTACAAATAGCTTACAATTATCATTTAGTGTGTAAAGTTGGAGGCAATGAGAAGATTTGGGAACTGTTACATGCTGTTTACACATTCATTAAATAGAAAATGGAAGAGAATTCCTTTTACTGTATCAGTTGTATTGCATGTCTCTGAATTTATGCTTTGGTATGAACAATAGTTGCGGTTTCTTAATTAAAATAAAATTATTTACAGGTGTCACTGAATCCTTTATTCAATCTTTTCCCTGTGAGTGAATAAAGACTTCGGTTTAAATTTACATTACAGTTACTGGGTTTGACAAACAGAACCCGAGAAGGCTGGAAGACATCAGCCGAAGTGTGTATATAACAATCGATCATCGCAGAAATATAGACAAATAAAACAAAATCATTCTAGGAAAGTTTCAAAACTTTTAGAGCTGGTTCTTTTTCTGATCTAGGTGTGCTATATTTGCAAAAATTTTTCAAAACTATATTTGCAAAAATAGAAGCATGCTTTTTCTCTATGTTGAAAAAATGAAACTCAGAAATAAGCATAAAAATGTTACTTAATGATTTATCGCAAACCTTTTCCTTTATTGTATGGAAAAGGATGAAATAAAAAAAAAAATAACTATTGACAAGTGTGCTCAGAAGGAACTTTTAGTTTTCCACGGTCAATTAAATTGGTATATTTTCCATACTTTTCATAATAAAAATGGGTTTCACATTCACTGGGTTGATTATCATTTCTTGTAATATATCCAGCTATGTACACAAGAGCCATTTTTATTTCATTGGAAAAAGATGGTTCTCAATTTTCCAGATTGTCAAATATTTCTGAACCTTCCTCACAAAGTTTATAATTACAAGATGTACATTGGTGACCTGGATTTACATCAAATTCATCAATATTTACATTTTGATTTAAAAGTAAAGATGTCTGCTTAATATGCAGCCTTTCAATACATTGTTGAACATTTATAAAATAGGTGCCAATTCTTTTTCTAATGGATCAGTTGAAAATTGCCCAAGTAATACATATTTATGACTTGTAGCTAAAAGGTGCCGACATAGACTAACAATTCCATTGCAAGTATGATGTATGGCAGTAGCAGTGTTTTGGGATAATTGTTTTTTACGATTACCTTGACAGCCAGCCATATTAAGAACCATTTTACCAAATTCAATGATAAAATCAAGTCGGGTGTCATTTGGAGATTTGATTTCAGCTTGTAGAGGATCATTATGTAATTTATCAATTTGAAGGCATTTAACATTTAAAATTTTCCACCATGTCAAAACCTTGTTTATGAAGAGGACAGTATCATTCTTACCTGCACTTATTTCAGACTGAGTGAGAAGTGCATTATATATTTTTTCAGAAAACACTCTGAGGCAAGTAGAAACCCGTTGTCTTTCTATTGGCTTTGGAGCAATGGAAATTTCATTTAAATTTGAAAGTTTGACTAGTCTTTCAGATTCAAAACGATATAACTGTTTAAGATGTGTCCATTTTGCAACTCGACTTACTCCATCATCATCAAAGATTAGTTCTCCTGTTTTTTCTGTCGGCAACAAATTGCGAATATTTTTCAACAGATGAACATAATCAAAAAGCAAATGTCTATTATCTTCAGTTAACCAAGGTTTTTCAGGAAGTGTAGGATATAATTTAAAAAAAGCTTGATTTACATGGTTGCCATCACATATAATAGCCTTTGCATCAGCTGGTACAGATGTGATGGCTTGGACTGTTAACTCAGTTTGTTCAAATAAAAAGGTGGATGTTAATTTTGAAATTGGAATCAATTTTGTAAGAAAATTTGGACCCCCATTGAGACATACCAACATTATACCAAGTACTGTTTGAGCAAGTACAGATGTATTGTCAACTGATTTACCAAATAGTTGTTTGCCATGATATAACAACATCTTTTTGATATATACTTCATCATGGAGAATTATGTACCCTTTTTGACTGGTATTAAGAGTATTAAATATAGATAACAAAAAAGATTTTTCCTTAAGTTTTGAAACTTTTGACGTCATCCTTCATAATGTTGCTAATGAGGGTAATTGAAAATCATATCTTAATTCATTATACAATGTCCGTGATCTTGCATAGTACCCAAAAGCATGCACAACTATATCTGAGCTGTATTTTATTCCAACTATCTTGAGAGCCATTGCTAAAAATTGTTGACTCGGGATATTATTCTTGTGATCAAAAGCCATAGAATTTAAATATCGGATGAGTTCTTCCAGTTTTGACCAAGTATCAACTGTATTTATACAATTTTGGACAGGCTGCTAATATAACACTTAACTCCATAATGAAATGTTTCAAAGTGCAAATTGTTATAAATTTTCAACATAAAGAGAGGAATACCATCAATAGATTTTGATGATTGAACAGTTAAAATATTTTCGTCCAAAAATGCTACAACTGGACTGGTCTTTTTTGTTGTTAAGCAGACTTTCTTTCAAATTTGTATAATTAATTTTATCTAATTCTAAAAAAGCATTAAGTTCATCAGCAATTTGATTTCTAACAGTACTGGAGGTTTGTTTTATATTCCTTTGAACAGCTGAGGGTGTTGGTATTTGACTACTTGGCACACCTGGCCATACAGATGGTGGATTTTTTGAACGTATTTTTCCATTAACTTTTATGGTATCAAAATTTGAAGGCCAGTGTTGTTGACAAATAACAGTATTGTTAGTAAAATTTAGATTGGTATTTGGAACTGATTTTATCCATTGCTCTCTCTCGTCTTTGTTTTTTTGGAAAACGATAAACTGGTATTTTATTAATCTCACCACACATAGTTTTGTTTTGCTGGCTTGTGTAATTTGTTTTGCAAGCAAACACACAGCATCAGTAGTATCTGAAATGGTAGATTAAACATCTTTAACAAATATTTCTCTTACTACTTCAATTTAGGAGTAAATTTTCAAGCTAAATTAATTATACTCTTAATTACAGCTTTTATCCACGTACCCTGCCCAAATACACACAAATAATTAAAACCAAAAATTTTAGAGAGTTGCCTTCAGCTTGAGAATCCACTTAATTTTAAAAAAAAAAATGGTTTGGAGGTATGGTTTTGTTTGAAGAATACTGTCAGGTTTGCAGTTTTGCACAATATTATTAATCGTTTAATTATCAACAATAAAACTGTTTTTAATCAAACAAAAAATAGTAATAGTTGCATAGTGCCATTAAACTAGAAATTAAAAAATTCAATTTGAAGTTGGTATTTAAATTTCTGGTACTTGTTAAATGTTAAGCTATAAAGGGTCAGCCATAAAAACAAAAAAAAACAAAACAAAACAAAACAAAAAAAACTGCCCCTCCAGACATAAAAGAGGAGATCGTTTTTGTTCCTAAAACTCCTCGCAAAGAGATTGGGAAGGGGGTAGAGGGCTTTTTGCAATCTTTTGAGACTATGCCTCCGATCCATCACTTCTGGCCATGTGCAAAAAAGGGCTTCCTTCTCAACTGGGTAAATAAAATAAATGACTGAACTAGTAGCAGTAATGCAGCATTGGTTTAAGATGGTAAAAAAAAAAACTTTGTGTAAAATTGCACGGTCAAGTTTTATTACTTTAAAACTTTATTATATTAAATTTAAAAACATTCATAAGTAGCCTTTCCTTTTAGTTTGGTTATTTTAATACGCTTTAAACTATATAAATAGTAATATATATAGCTTTTTTTTACCTTAAAGTAAAACAATTAAAAGTAAAGTAAAATTAATGCATTTTGTCCTTTTAACAACAATATCAGAAAAATATTAAAATAAATATGATAAATAAAATGGTATTATTATACAATGGTCTTGTAAAATAAATTTTGCAGTCAAAAGGTGTAAAAAAGGATACCTTTCTAAAAAAAAAAAAAAAAAAAAAAAAAAAAAAACAACAATTAAAATATTGACATTAACTGCATGTAATAAATTTATTATTGTTATTTTTTTCTTTAATTCTAATAAATAAAAAAATACTTACAGTTCACCAATTGGTAACTAATGTAGTAAAAATAATCATTTATTCTTTAACTTTGGAAACAAAAGCATGAAGAAATTCGTTTGTTTTGGGTTTTTTTTTTACTTTTAATGGAAATGTTGGATAAAGTTTTAATAGAGAAATGTTAATGAACCTTTCTCTATTAAAATTTTATTCAAATTTATTATTCAAACTTAAACTTTTAATAGAAAAATGTTGACTTATGCTAATTTTTTATCATAGTTAAAAACTTGAGAAAATTAAACTTTAATTTCATTGAAGTTATGTTTTCATTCATACTAACAATGTTTTTTTAGCAATATCAAAAATAAATATCAAATTAAGTAATGACATTGAATTTATGAAAAAAAAAACATTTTTAATTTACTTTATAATAAAAATAGTTTTCTTTACGTCTTTGAAGAAACTAAATTAAATTCTGTTCAAATTTGTTAAATGTTGTTTTGTTTTGCTTCTTAAAATAACACAAATTACTCAAAAAGAATTGCATTTTATCAATAAATAATTCTTTAAACTTTAATCAAAAAATGTTGAACAAACTTTAAGAGGGAAAATGCCAAAAATGAATTAAACTTTAACTTAAAAACGTTAAGGCTTTAAACTTAAGTAAATCTTTTTGTGCGAGTAAATTTAAGCACCAAAGTTTACTTTTTACAATTTAAATATAAATAATGTATGGACTCAAACTAAAATAATCAAATATACTTACTTCAAATAAATAAGTTGAATGATATTCCAACCAAAGGTAAAATTAAAAGATTCCTTTGAATTTCTCGAGCCAACAACATAAGAGTACACAGTACACAGCAGTTCCCGCAAACTGAAACTAAAACGATCTAATTGTCAGCCAGCCTCCAGTCTATCGAGGTTACGGTCATCCATCACCATGTGGGGATCACAATATTTTTCTCAGTGGTGGCAGTTACAGGACGTTCAGATCATGGGTCATCTTCAAGAGTCTCACTTCTCTTCCTAAATTCAGCCGCCCAATTTTCTACTGTTGATAAAGCTGAGATACCATTTGCTAATGTAGCAGCTATATCCTTGGGGAGCTAAATCCGATTTTTACAGGTACTTGATAACACCATAATGTCAAATTTTGCCCATTTTCAAGAGAATTTGTTACTTGTTACATTTGATGTCTTCTATGAACAATTAGATATCAGTTTACCTGGAAAGAAACAAGGCAGTTATTAATAAGCAAAGTTGAAATTAATGCATACAAGATTTCACATCTCTATCATCACTCCTTCATGGTTACCTTATGAACTTTTCAACTCATCCCCATATTTTGCATATTTGAAAAAATTACCTTAATATCAGGCTTATAGTTTTTTCATAAACATAACAATATTACTATTCTGTTTTTATCTAAGCTCCTGTAATCAGAACCTAGAGATAATTTCTGGAGTCATGCTAAAGATATAAGTACCTGTCTGTAGCTAAGATACAAGTACACCACTATTTGAAAATATCTTCTGAGAATTGTTTTTTAAGATAGGAATAAATCTGAATTTATGTATTCAGCTATTTGCTCCTGTATTTTTGTTTTGATCATCACTCTTTAGAAACAGTTTTGTTCTGCAAGAAGTACCTACATTTATGTACATTTTATAAATGTGCATATATGTGTATCGGTGAGAGAGTTATCTGTATGGAAAGTGGATTCAGTAAGCAGCGTTCAAATTCTGAAGTTTCATGTACAAATTTTCTGGGAAAGCTTGAATCTATCCTCCAGCTATGGGTTTAAATAGTAGATCAGGCTGGGAATTCTAGCCTTGGTTTGCAGTCAGTTTAGGAGAAGGAAGACTAATTTCAAACCTACACTGTCTTGTAATCATATCCAAATATGGAAAAGCCTGTAGAAGACGAAATCCAGAGTGCAGACAGCATTGACCCATCAACAACTCCTGCAACCAAGCTGGCTCCATTCCCTTGATTATTCTCGGTTTGCTTGAGAGGGGAGTTCTGTTGTCTTGGGAAAAGCAAGGCCTCTACTCTACCCACAAATCATTAGTGGCCTGCTGACAGCAACATCAGTGGTCCTCTGGTGGCAGTCATTGGTGGATTTCTAGTGGTAACATTGCCAAGACGAACACATCAGTGGTCCAACAGCAGGCCACCAGTATTAAACACTAGTGGCATGCCACCCAGTAGCAGATTGGTGGCTTGCATGTAGGGTACACAGTATTGTTCAGACTTTGGAGAATTCATTCCAGTCTTACCACTGATCAAGGTGCTACCATATCTCTCAGGATAGATAGATACTTCAGATATCCAACATTGCCTGGAGAAAAATAACTTAAAATATAACACAGGAGAAAATATGTTCTTAAATGTATTTATTCTTAGATAACATATCAAATGAAAAATAATTATTTACATATAAAAAAAAGTAGCTTTTACTGAAAAAAAAAAAAAAAAAAATGATTTAGTCTCTTAGTTTTGACAGGGCTTCTAGGTATACAACACTTCTATTGTCAGTCATACTTTCTTTTTTATTTTTATTTGTTTTTGTTTTTTTACATTGTACCTTCTTTTTTCCTTCAAATTTGTTTGTTACCTCTTATTTATTTTACTTGATAATATAAAATATTACATATCATGCATATTTGAAGATACATTAAATGCAGCCATTGCAGTAGTCATTTTAAGTGTGATTTTTGCCATGTTTTTACATGTTGAATGGTTAACACCAGTTTACATTGTATGTCTGCTCTGATCTTTTTTCAGCTAATGATAAACCAAAAGGTAAAGCTGAGACACCTGAATCAATTGCTGGAAGTCAGGAAAGAGGTGAGTGGGAATTAGAAAGATCCATAGTCTCTTTTTTTTTTTTTTTTTTTTTTTTGTTGCTATTGGTATTATTCCTTGTTATTGCTCCTATTCATTTGTATCTTTACAGACTTTCATTTTAATTAAATATTTCAGTATCTCCTTGAGTGGGGAATTGGTGGCTGTACTCAATCTTATATAAATCCTTTTCTTGATTTTGTTGGTTAAGATGAACAAAATGTGTATATATTTGTCATAAAATCATGGTGCGGCCACTTTCTGCATTCATTTGTGTTCTTTTGCATCTTCTATACAATGTATATGTTAATTGTTATTAAACTTTAGCCATTTTTAAGAAACAAATTTAATTGCTCTATTTCTGAAAAAAACCTTAGCTACAGAAGTGATAGATTTTATGTTTGATATTATTTAATTAAATATGCTTATTTCTTTATACACAATACTTTTTGGTAATGTTAATTTTCTGTTTCAGTATGATGATATTCTGAAACTGAATATTTCATATTTTATATTGTATTGAAAAATATTGACACCTTTGAATAAGATAGAAAGCTCATTGTTAGAGAAGAGATTCCATTAAGTCTTCTTAGGTGTGGGAAGAGGCATGAATACTAAAAAGAGAAACCTACATGACTTTCCTGATATTTAAAAACCCATTTGTATTATAATTTGTAATTATATTAATGAAAACTGACATTTTTCTCCACTTTTTTAATTGGAGAAATTGATTCAAATCATTCTTTCTTAGAGGAAATGAATGTTTTTGTTTTTTTATTTGCCTTTTTGGGCATGGAAAAGGAATAAAAGAATAAATAAACTTTTGGGGTCAAGTGACAACAAAGAAGATATTGATGATTTCCTGTTGTGGTAGTCAGTTCTGCCTGGCTGGGTGGTGGCTTCAATGCTGCCTGATTTTTTTCAGTCATGCATAATGCTTTGACTGGCAGATAGTTGGTAGGAGAAAGAGTGAAAGGGAAGATCTGATTTGTTATTCCATTATGACAGTTGGGCCTAAGTGTCACCTACTTACCCAGAAAAGTGTTAGAATTCTCACTTCTTGCTGTGGCATTGGTTCTCATTTTTCATTTCCTTTTGAGTTTGCAGCAGGCCCTTCCCTGTTTTTGGTGCACACTGACACAAATGAAAACAGATGCAACATGGGATAATTATTGGCTGGTCTGTGGAAAGCTGAGTGAGGGAGATCTGTTATGTTTACATAGGCAGTATGAGATAAATATTTCTTATGTACAAGATTTGTTTTATCTTCAGAAAGCAAAGACCATTATTTTTATTTTTCCAGACTCATATAATTTTTCTTTCACTTTATCAGTAAATTTTAAGACACCATGTTTTTCTCCTTTGATAATCACTAACATAATTTCCTGTAGTATTTTTTGTTTACTGTTTATATCCATTACTTTTCTAAGAAGTATTGAATTTTGTTTCATTGTATAAAGGTGAACATATGATGGAAACTGTTGACTTGCAGACTACACACAAGAAGACTAACGGCCTTAATGCAGGTGCTGCTGTCTCAGAAATGGTCCACTCTTTCTCCATTACAGGTGATTATGCGTTGAATATATTTTTAAATTATGAATAAATTTCATAATGTCAAATTTTGAACACTGAAAATTGACTAAAACAACCTGTAATAACTAACAAGTTGAGGATGTAAGCTTTTTTTTTTTTTTTTTTTTTTTTTTTAAATGTTATTTGTTTCAGGCTGTTGTAAAAATATTTTTCAATTTTCTTTTGCAAATTGAAAATTGTAAGTTAAAAGAAATTCTAAAACCTTCAAGGGGAAAGGCTTTTTTTTTCTTAAATGTTTTTTAAAAATCAAATGAAAGAACTCTTTATTAGGATTTTGTTATATTTTTAGCACTTAGTAAAATAATTTTAATGATAATCTATTTTTATATTTTACTTTTTAGCAAATCATAACTACAATCCAGTTTTTTCAACCTTGTTTTGATGATGGTAAACTGAGTCAGGCCTTGAGCAATGTTTACAGACTAAAAAATAATTGAAACCAGAGAAACTCATTTTTAGTAATGAGTAATAGTTTTAATTTAATATCTTAAATACTTGAGGGCAAACTGTCAAATTAATAGGAACTTTGATGCTGGCTGTTGTTCATAAGCCCACCATAATTTGGTTATACTGTAAAAATCTGCCCACCATCTTCAAAACTGTTTTCCTCTTTTGTTGATTTTCAAATTACAGCAGAATCAACTCTTTGCTGTTAATAGATTCAAACCTCACACTCAAATTACAATAGTCTTCCTGTTCAGTTTTATATCAAAGAAAACTACCGGCTGATCATTGTAACTAAAGCCTGCAGATAAAATTCTTGCTTTTCATGGCATCATTTCTTCAATGGAATATGTAATAGAGATATTTCCTGAATTTTTATTTATTAATAGAATTAATGCAAGTTATACATGGTAACATCACTGCCTATGACATTGAGTCATGTCAGTTTTATCTGGCTTCATTAAATTTTCTCCAGCAGTATGACATTTTGTTTTCTTCCATGTAACTTTTATCATGAAAATGTTATTCCATCTAAAACAGCTGGTTATTTAGTGTGTGACTGTTTTTGTAGAACCTGAGAGATGCATTCATATTGTTTGGGTGTTTCATTTCTAAATTACTGTAATGTTTTGTTGTTTTCAATGAACTGTAAGTACTCCCATATGACACATTGTGGCACAACTTTGTTACTTGGCTGAAACCAATTGAACTTTTCTATTGTCATTTTCAAATAAAAAAAACAAGTCACAGTTATGTGGATAATTGTGTAATGAAGAACAATGAATATGATTAGCTCAGTAATACTAACAGTGAATACATTCACACAGTAAATTTCAGAAGCTAGTATGTGCATCAGTGTGCACATGAACACTTGCAGGCCAACACATGGCAGTCAAAAGATCAGGTGTCATAACATATATATTATTCATTTACTTTGATTTTTCATGTTAAAACTCAATTTTTTTTACTCATATCTTTAGTCTGTGGAAACCCTTTGTAAAATAATTTATGTCTGTGCACTGGAGTTTGACATAATCCATCATATTTTTTATTTTTGTTTTTTTTATTTTTAGTAATGAAATGATTTTTGCAAATAAAAGCTACTTTTATTATAGAATTAATATTTTTTATATTTATAAAATATGCAATATTTTTTAAACTATAAATTATAGATTCTAATTACTTCTGATCATATTTATATTTTTATAAAACATTAGTTCTGTAAAAATCATTAAAACAAGATCTGTTGAATCTTTCAACTGAAAATATTGAAAAAATATTGACATGTTCTCATTTTGTTCTATTCAACTATTTTAAGGTTGCCTGAGTTTTTTATTTCTTTTTGTTCAGATGCTGTTCAACCTGAAGCATTGAACAAGAAAGCTATATCAATCATAAATCATGTCAAAGAAAAATTAACTGGTAAGTTATCCTCTAAATTTTTTTTGCCTACTTGAAATATTTTATAGATTAATGTTGTGATGCAGATATCCCTGAAAATATGCTGTATTTAATTAAATATATCTATCTTAAGCTCCTTTAATAGAAGACGTTTTATTTTACTAATAGGAATCTGCATTTTTTTTTTTTTTTTTTTTTTTGATATGTGAATTTCTCGTACTTAATCAACTCGGTCATTATTCTATGTGCCATGTCCCTTCATAATGTGGTTGATCATGGCTCTCCCTGTCTTTTGTAGCTCTTAGTAAGGGCTTTTTGCTTTCCCTCCTAATTCCAGTTCTGCCAACCATTTACACAAGCTCATTAGGTAGGTTATTCACTGCCTTCAGTATGTCCTGTTAGTGTCTGATTATCCTCGTTATGTGCACTATAGATTTCAATGATCTTCATTGTATAAATGTCCTTTTTGTTTCCATTTTACTTGCACATTAATTCCATGGTATTCTTAGCATCCTTCTGTAGAACATTTCTGTTATCTTAACTTTCTACTTTCTTATCTGTGAGGAAATTGTCCAGCATTCATTGACTTTTAGGAGGATCGATATTACATAACAATACAGCACTTTTTTCTAATGAAATTTTCCTGTTCCTTAATACTTTGCTTAACTTTTGGACAGGTCAAAATTAAATTATGTGTATTGATAACATCAGATTGAAGAAGGTTTAATTGTTTTGAAAAATCAAACTGAATTTTTTTTAAATAGTAGGATTTTGATAAAACAATTTTTGGTTTGTTTAATTTGATATATTTGCCATGAATTATGCATAAAATATTCTAAGATGTTTGTAAACTAAGTTGAACAGTTGCAAATAAGTTAGATTTAACTCTAATGCATCAGAGATTAACAACCGCATACATATCCTCATTATTAAAATTGTAAAATGGAAACCCTAAATAAAATGATTTTTAAAGTATAAATTTTAAAATGTTGATATCATGCAAAGGTATGGGCTTATGGCCATATCATGTTGAAACACCAGTCCTCATATGATCAACAAAGTTAAGCAATGTTGAGACTGATCAGTACCTAGGATGGTGTAATGGATAATGGCTCAGAATTGAAAATTGGAAGGCTGAGTTCCAATTCTAGTCAGGTTTGTTATGTACACATATGTGAAAATGTCCTTGGGAAAGGTATGAATCTGCCTCTTCTCCACCCAGCTACGAGTTAAATTGTAGAGCTTGTACCAGTAAATCATTATTATCTCTAAAAATTTCTTACAGTCTAAAAAAAGAATATTTTCTAGCTTTAAATAACCTGCAAAAGGTTGATTAGCCATAAAATAAAAAGCAATCAATCACTCAGAAAAAAAAAAACCAATGGGTATGGTGAAAATAACTCAATGGTGCAATACATTTCATAAAACTATGAACAGTCTCACTTGACAAACTTTGTTGTTTTATACCATTTCTTAATCTTTTAATCATTTTGTAAGCATGTTTTGTGTCTAGGTCGTGACTTTTCTAAAGAAGAAGCAGTTGAAGTTGCCAAGCAAGTGGACTTGCTTATTTGTCAAGCAACATCCCATGAGAATTTGTGCCAGTGCTATATAGGATGGTGAGTATTAAGTATTTTTTGTTTTTAATTGCCTCATAATTTGAAGGTTATTATTGAGTGTCAGCCAATGCAATCCATAACTCAGGCCTGGCAACTATGCAACTAGGGTTCACAACTGAGGGCAGACATGTGCAGACCTAAATTACTACTAAATAACAATTTCAGAGAATATTTTTAGCAAGGAACTTGTTAGTAATGTCTGCTAATTATTTAATTAGCAGTTATATATAACATTAGAAAGTGGTTTAAAATTATTGACTTATTTCCATAAATGCAAATGTACAAAGAAAGAACAAAAATAAGCTCCTCTACCATAAAATAACTAAATACGCAAAAATCACTTGATTTGCCATAAATTAGACATTTTTAGATGATATTGCCAAAAATAATGAGTTAATTTGTTTATACCAATTGATTGAAGAAATTATAAAATTGTATAATACATTCAGAAAGCAGTTTCAACATTGTATCAACAAAGTCTGAAAATGCTTGACAAAAAATGTGAATTTCAGAGAAACAATTACTTTGATAATCTTTACCAAATTTATTGTGATTTCTGTTACATGTACAATTTGCTTCACAGAAGATGACGAAAATACTTATCTCACTATGATACAATAATATATATTACCAGTAGAGATGGGCAGTTTAACTGAAAAACCGATTTTTTTTTTTTTTTTTTTTTTTTTTTTTTTTTTTGTTCAGTTTCAATTTCTTCTTTACACCATGAAATCACATTGAAATTTTTTATGCGACTAAAATTGTTCGATTTAGTGCTATTACTACTGAGTGGCCATATCCAAAGAAACACTAATGAAAAAGACTTTCTGATGTTGATAAAATTTAATTTTATTAACATTTATACCATTGTAAGAGAAAAAGATTGACGAAAAATATGTTAAAAACATTTCACTAGTTTTAGGAAATAAATGTAAAATCTATTTGTTTACAAAAGAAATGAAGAAGAGAAAAAAGGAAATATGACATATGACATTTGGAAATCATAGAATGTTTTCAAACAGAAAAGAAAGGAAAATACAACCTGATGTCTGAAATCTATTTGTTTCATTTTTCAAAAAAAAACTTTTTGTGGTAAAATTAAGTTAACAACAAAATAGCGAGTAAAAATAAAAAAAATAGTTGCCAGTTTCATCTTAATGTTAAATTTTATGAAGTCTGATTTTTTTGTAAGTAAGAGTAATAATTGTTTTCTAGTTAACCAATCATGAAATAAAGTTATAAACAAGAAAAATGAATGACTTTTTTTTTTTAAATAAATAAATCTTTTTTTTTTTTTTTTTTTTTTTTTTTTATCTAGTGAATACAATTAAAATTAAATATTAAAAAAATAAAGTAAGTTTTAATCTCATTTTTAAAATGTGTATATATATTTTCAAAACTGCAAGTCTTTTTTTTTTTTTTTTTTTTTTAACCCAAATTAAAAATTATTCTTTTTTAGCCACTAATGTTCAGTGGGTGTTTGTCACTGTTATGCCTATAAAATTCTTCTAAACAAGGAAAATTAATTCATTTTATTTTTACAAATATCTTTATGGTTTTATCTAGGTGAATACATATTTAAGATTAAATATTAAAATGATTAAAATAGTTTTTAATTTCGGTTTTAAAATGTATATCTAAAAAAAGAACAGGTGATACTCGCAGATTTGGAAATATACACATTAAAAATGAAATTAAAAGCTTTTAATTATTTTTAATATGTAATTTTAGGTGTATTATTTGCTAGATAAAAACAAATTTATTTAGGGGAAAAAATAACTTGTTGATTTTCCTTGTTTAAAAGAAATTTATTTGCAAAACCCCAGTAACAGTTGACTGGCATACCAGAAAAAAATTGCTATATTTTTAATTATTTTAAACATGAGGGGTTTTATTTTTTGGATTTTTAATAGTCACATCATAAACTAATTTCTGGAGAGCTATTCCATTTTATCTCTCAAACGTGTTGTCCAAAGACAGAAATATACATATTTTATGCAATGATTTCTTTCATATTTTACCAATTTAATAAATATGGTAGTTATTTATAGTTGATAATTTATTCAAAAATTTAATAAATAAACTTTAATCTAAGTCATAAATTCTATGACTAAATTACCTTTAAAGCCTAAAAACTGACTTTAGGTGAAAAATCCCTACCTTATTACCCACTCCAATTTGTGGTTTTCGGGTTTTCAATTCCAGTGGTCTTTACGCATGTCTATAAATTTTTATTATCCCTGCTTAAAAATCAAATGTTGACCCCTTACATACCAGTTAACAGACATCCACTATGACAGACATTTCAAAAAAGTCGAAAAGTATACGGGGTGTTTTTTATTTTTATTTTTTTTTTTTTTTTTAAACAACACGACAAAACATCTTGCAAATGTCATATTTGTAAACACAACATAGTAGCTTATCAAGGAAACACGAGTAATCTGTGAAGTCATTTGAAAAGATACAACAGGAAAGAATGTGACAAAATTCAAAAGAAAGTTGATAGCAGTGCCAATGTTCAACTTAATACAAGTCATCACTATACTACAGGCAAGCATTTTTGTCACTAATGTTCCTCTTTTAAATGAATGATGATTTCATTAAAGAAATTGGTACAAATTTTAAATGAATGATGAATTAATTAGTAAATAAGAAAATGGTACAAATATAGAACAGAGCCCATAGCGGAATGACTGTAGCTGATATTAGTGTCATAAAAAAAAAAAAAAAAAAAATATAACTAAAGTGTGACACAAGTTCTAAACTAATTATTTGATTATCTCCAAGATATGCACTCTTGAATTTTTGAGCTTTTCATTTTTTTTTATTTTTTTATTTTAAGGAATGCTTCCTTCAAATTATCAGCAGGAATCAGCTTTGTATGCTCTTTGGTTTACTTTTTTTTCCTGAAAAATGAACTTGCTTTTAATCTGAATTCGTAAATAATTTTCTTTTACATTAAATTATTTTGGGTATTTTTCAATAAATATGTTGCAATGAAATAAAAGCAGAGCTTTATTTTAATTAAATGTGTACTCTAAATTGAAAATGCTAAGTACCCCTTCCCCATATAATAAACTTTTTGGGTGAAGAAAAATTAATTAAATTTTTGGAAAGAGAATTCAATGATGGAACACACATAAAAAAAAAATAAAAAATAAAAAAAAATAAAACGAAAAAAATCGATATTATGATAAAGTCAGTAGGTCATCTTACATTTTTAAACTTAAGTCTTGTAAATAAGAAAAAATATTTATCCTTTTTGTTTTGTCTTTTTTGAAAATGTTTTTTTTTTTCTTTTTTTAATATATAAACTTGAATTTTTTCTTTTATATTAAATGTAAAAGAAAACAGTAAAAAAGATAATTTTTCATTTTTTTAACATTTAAAAATTTTTTTTTTTTAAGTTACACATTTTTTTTTCTCCGTTTTCTTTGTACATCCTTAGCACTAATATTGAATATTACTGGTTAAGTTTCATTCAAGAAATTAAATGATAAAAAAAATTTATTATTTATTAAGCTTTATTATTTTTTTTTTTTTTTTTTTTTTTGTTTTTTTTTGTTTTGTTTTTTTGTTTTTTGAAGTGACTTTTAAATGTGAATGTAGATTTTGCATCTGAAAATTTAATTTTTTTTTTTTTTTTTTTTTCTTTTAAAAGAAATCTTGTCAAAATAAATAAAAACAAGTCATTAAATTATGAAAATGTTTCTTGGCTAAAGTATGATGCTGGCTTCACAGCAAAGTTAAGTGTATGTGGTGGTGCTGGTGGGGGTGCTGTTGTACAACTTTACTGAAAATTAAAAACTGAAAAACTGAATCGAAAACTGCAGTGTCAAGGAAAAAAAAAAATAATAACCGGAACATAAATTGCCAAACCAACCAACTCTAATTACCAGTATACAAAGTTTGAATAATTAAAATCAGTTTACATTAACAAAAACACAAAATTAATTAATAGGGTAATTTGGGGAGTTAACCAATTAAATATATGGAAAAAGGGAGGAAATTAATAATAAAAAATCTGGTAAATATTTCTCTGAATGAGTAAGTATGTATATATTTTTACTACTTGAAAAATATGAATTTTTAATACTGTAGTCTTAATGAGAATTGTATAAACATTTTTATCTTATAAATAAAATTTTAATATAATTTCAGAACTTCTAGTGCTGGTTCTTGAGTTGTCTTAGGTGAATCAAACAAATAATAATTTAAAAAAAATATATTTGACGATAAAATTCCATGTTCTCTTTTCATATCAGAAACTAACATAAAGATTTTTGTTAAAGAAATTCTGCAAGTCTTCAATTTAACAACACCAAACATTATAAAACAGAAAAACACCCCTTGAATTGTGGTATCCAGTGTAATTTTTAAATTTCCATGATCTATATCTTTAAAAAAATCCATATTCTTGGATATAAAAACTAGTATTATTAAATATTTTCTCTTCTGTGTGACAATTTTGTTTTTGTAACAAAGCCTGCTATATACAAAAGTGACATTTTTAATATATTTAGGGTTTCTAGTTTCAAGGTTTAGTAAGTTATCAAATATTTGGCATAACATTTTGAACTTTTATAAAATATGCACCTCCAAAATTTTGTCTTAATTTTCCAAATTGAATTTCTAAATAGTCTGTGATAAATTCACCAAGCATAACAAAAACTGTCTATCAAATAGCTGCAAACATCAATTAAACATTTTATATATATATATATATATATATATAAAAAAAAGTGAACATAGAAGTCAACACTTGGAGGCGACAATATGTTTCATGCTATATGCAATCGTCAGGCCTGACGATTTTATATATATATATATATATATATATATATGTAATGTTCCATGGCTAAACTAGTCTATCTTGATAATGATTTCATTCTTTTTCCTTGCTTTCCTTCCATTCTTTTTGTCATTTTCCCCAAATTAGAAAAAAATAATTTTCCAAAATTTTAAGATTTTTTTCAATGAATTTAACTGTTTCTACAGTATCCTCCCCATTTAATAATGGGTGTGTTTTAATGGCAGCTACAGTTTGATCACAACATTTTTTAAACAAGGGGAAACATTCTGTTGCTCAACAGGTTTTGGGTAAACTGCTACATTAGTTAGTTTCAACAGCTTAACAAATTGAGTTTTTTCATACTCAAAATGACTTTTTACAATTTCCCATTTTGCTGTCATCTTTTTGCCTTCAGAAGTAGATTCTGTAATCCAACTATTCTGAATATTTTTAAAAAAGTGGCCATAATCAAAAAGTAAGTATGAGCCATTTTTAGTTATCCAAAACAGTGTCAAATGTTTTTTAAAAAGATTGATGGTTCCTATTGTTATTACACACAATTGCAATGACTTGACAATTGTTTGAGAGCATCAACAATATATAAAACTTTTTTTTATACAAAAAAAGTTGCATCTGGGATCATTTTAAGGAAAACTTTGTCCACCATTTAAACATCTTACCACTATGCCCAATACTGTTTTTGTTAATCCCTCAGAATTTTCAGCCAAACCAAATAAATTTCCTCCAGAATATTGTAGTGCAATTTTGGTATACACTTCGAGTAAAAAAAAAAAAAAAAAAAAAAAAAATGAACTTTTCTAATTTTCATAAATTTTACTAAAAATATCACCAAGGAAATTAAAGTCATCTGATTTTTAAATTTTTGATTCTAATTCTAATGTTTTCACACTGCGTAACTTAAAATGATTCTGAATAATGACTGAGATGTAGCAAAATATTCAAATACCCTGATAAGAATATTAGAATGTTTTGTCCCAATCCTTTGTGGTGGCATAACATTAAGATAACGAATTGCTTCATTGATTTGTGACCAGTGGTGAAACACTGATATTCGACTTTTTTGAAAGAGAAAAAATTGTTGTATATATCAGCATGGTAACATTCGAATCTTGAATTTTTGAAAATTTTAATTCAATCATTTGTATACCTTCAATGAACAAAAAAAAAAAAACAATATCAGTAGATTGGATGAGTAACTGTTTGATTTATAGCATGTAATTGCTGACACAAAATCCTATTGATCAATATTCTGATATACATTTTCAAAAGTGAGGATTTTGTCCTTTTTCTACAAACCGTGCAAACTCATTTTGCACAGAAGCAGAAATTTTATTGTTCTCGGTTTTGCTTGAGGACTGGGTAATATAGTTGATGGCAAATGATCAAATACAACTTTTTTTTTTAAATTTTTAAGTTAATATATTTATGAAGAATAATATCATAGACAAAATATTAAATTTTTATCAGTTTTTTTTTTTTTTTTTTTTTTTATAGTAGAATAGGAAAATTAGTGTAAAAATGTTACTTTTTTGTTTTCTTATGAAACAGTATCAACATATTTCACATGTTATAAAGAAAACAAATTATTAAAAAATGAATTTTATAATTAAAATATTTGTTAGGAAGAATAGCATGAAAAATTAACTTTCTGTGACAAAATTCTTAATGACATTTTTATTTTGTGAATTTCGTTGTTTAAAATTGCAAAAAAAAAAAAAAAGATATTGACATGACTATGTCTCTTTTTCATTTTTGTGGTATATTTTTAAGAATATTGATTTTTAGTATTGAATTTAATTTTTGTCATTAACTTTGTGATAAACTTTTTAATAAGTGTTATTTTTCATCAATTTTGCAGTGAAAAACATTACATTTTTATTTTTTTAATCATCTTCTATTTATTTACGAAGGACAAAGATCCATACATTTTATTTTTAAAAAAAAAAACAAATTATAAAAAAATAATTTATAATTAAGATGGTCATTGTTGAATAAAAATAGAGAAAAATATTAAATTTAAATTAACTTTGTGATAAATTCTTAATGACACTTGTGATTTTCGCATATTTGATTAAAGATAAAATATGCAAAGTTCAAATGAAATAAATAAATATTATACTTATTATTATCTGAAATAATAAACTTAAGTTAATCCAAACATAAAATCTTTTTTTTTTTTTTTTTTTTAAATTTTTAATTCCAGCAACCAACTTTTGCATGTTTGTTTGCCCTCAGTCACCTACTGGCCATAACTTGATTTTTGAGGCCTGAATTATGGATTGCCTTTTGGCTGACAGCCCATTTCTTGGTCATTCTCTTTCCATCTATCCTAATATTCTTTTGAACAGATTGGTGTCTGTATATGTTTTAATTTTTGGAAAAAGATAGCAGAAACAAACATCAATATTTGTATTTATCTATTTCGTAGTTTATTTTACTATCTACTGTTTTTTTTGTCTAATGTTTTATATATTTAAAAAAAAAACTTATTTTATTTATTTATTTTGAGCTTCTAATACACATAATGTATATAATGTTTATATACGTACATTATATATGTTCCAAAGATTGATATATCAGGTCCTCCCATAAGTTCTGTCCGAATTTTAACTTTTTGTTAAAATGAACGAAATTTAAAGAATATTTTATAATGTCTAATGGACCTCAACATTATTTTTATGTTTAGATGCATTTAAACTGATCAAATTTTATTAGGTTGGTGCAAGAATAATGACGTAATAATGTCGTTTTTTGACGTATTTTTTAACGTCAAAAACGACATTATTACATCATTATTTTTGCACCAACCTAATATTTCAGAGAACAATGAAATTAAATTTTGATTAAAACCCTGCTAACATGGAAGTACCCAAGAATCATTTGAGGCACAATGCTTTGAGTTCAAGAAAGGAAACTCAGCAGCCGAAGCAGCTAGAAACATTCACTCAGTTTATGGAGAGGAATGTGTGAATGAAAGAACTTGCAGAAGATGGTTTGCAAAATTCAGAGGTGGAGATTTCATCCTTGAAGATGAAGATCGAACCAGACGTCCAGTTGAGTTTGATGAAAAGCTTCTTGAAGCAGCCCTTGAAGAAAATCCTGCTTTATTTGGCAGTGGTTCTCAGTTCAAACCATACAACTGTTCATCGTCATCTTCAACAACTTGGAAAAGTTCCTAAACTTGGAAAATGGGTGCCTCATGAATTGTCTGAAAACAACCTCAAATCTCTAGTTGACATCTGCTCTTCTCTCCATTCTCGCCAACTTGTTTCACCTTTTTTGGATAGACTTGTGACTGGTGATGAAAAATGGATCTTTTATCAAAATGTTAAGTGTCGTAGACAGTGGCTTGGTAAAGGGGAAGGACCCCAGCCACATCCGAGAAGGGAACTTCATGGGCAAAAGGTTCTTCTTTCAATCTGGTGGGATCACCAAGGAATAATCCACTTTGAATTCTTAACACCTAATGCAACAATTAATGCTCAAATATACTGTCAGCAATTAGAGCGTTTGAACCAAGCTTTCTAGTGAATCGAAAAGAGGTGATTTTTCATCAGAACAATGCGCGATCCCACACAGCAAGAATCACGTCACAAAAGATCGAAGAACTTGGTTGGGAGAAAATTCCTCATCCACCTTATTCTCCTGATCTTGCTCCTTCAGACTACCATTTGTTTCATAGCTTACAGAATCATTTAGAAGAAACAGCTTTTGTAACACAGGAAGAAGTTAAAACTGACATTTGTGAGTTCTTCGAATCAAGGCCAAAAGAATTTTATTAGTAAGCTTGTTAATAGATGGAAGGAAGTCATAGATAATCAGGGAAAATATATTGTTGATTGAATCTGTAATTAAATGTAACATTTGGTCACTTGCTTTTTTTTTATTCAAAATTCGGACAGAACTTATGGAATGACCTGATGGGATGATTCCATGGCATGTCTCAAATAGCCTCTGGCAACTAAGTTCTGTTCCAAACTGGAGAATAGGTGAAGGTGGAAAACTGGCACCTTATAACCAGCTATTTTGGGTAGATGGAACTTGACAGCTCAGAAAGGCAGTCCATCTAGGAGAGGGATCACCAAACTTTTCACAGAGAGCCAGATAACTGAGAACAGGATGAGTGCAGGCCAGATAATCATTTTATTCAATACAATACACTGAATACACAAAAAATAAAAAGTCAACAAACATTTATTTACTAAAAGGTTATTAAGGCGATATTAGCGATAAAATAATTATATCACACTCGGTGCGCACATATCTGAATCTCACAAACTAAGCAGCTAAAAAGGTTAGTGAGATTTGTGAAACTGGCATTTACCTTTTAAGTTATTTGCTTTGGAATTGCTGCATCTAACCAAGTCAGTTCTTTTTATATGCAACACTCTTCAAACTGGTTTAAATATGTTGATGTGAATTAAATATGATTGCTGCAGCAGGCCTGTTATAACTTTTCTTAAAAACTTTATTGCAGATACTTGCACAAAAGTGTTCAGATATGAAGTCACAAAAAGCCACCAAATTTTTTTATTTCACTGATTTTCCTTATTATTGTCATATGCAAAAATCAGATTGGCCATATTTTGGCATTTTTACTTACATTTATTTTTATTTTTTCTACATAGTAAGTTTAGCTACAACCTCTTGATAATTCCATATAAATAATCATGTTTAGCTCATTTGTGGCACAGGGTGGTAGTGGGCCAGATGAAGTGACATTGCAGGCTGGATAGGCCATAGTTTGGTAACCCCTGATTTATGGGAAGGAAAATCCTTATTTTAAACCTCCACTGCTTTGTGGTCATATCGAAACACAGAAAAGACTAGAAAAGTGGAGTGGAGCCCTGAAGGTGGTTGGCTATCAGCGCTGACAACTTTCTGGCAACTTCAGCAGACATCTCCAAATGTAATGCCCAGTATTCCTTTGGATTTTGTCAATATGATAGAGGGCCCATGTAGCCTGATCAGTGCACGGCTTCTATATGCTATCATCCTAGCCTACACCTTGGAGAAATCACTCCAGTTCCACCAATAAAGTACCCTATTTTGACCAAATACGGTGCTACCTTTATCTCATAATATAAAAAGATACCTACTATATGTTTCCATTATATACTTAGTGCAATAGCAATTTATTATCATTCCTTCAATGAGATTCTCTTTTAAAAATAATACTGTATTGACTTGCATTTACTTTTTTGCATTGTATTGTCGCAGTATTTTATATGACTGCATGCATTCCCCAGAAGTGAACATTAAGAAATATTTTATTTCTGTTTTTGTTGACTCACTAAGGGAATTCTTTAAATTATTGTTTCAATTTAAATAATAACTGTTTAATTTTTTAAATTTAATTTATCTTAAAATTGTGTACATTTACATTAGTTTTTGATATTTTTATTTTTCAAGTTGTAATATCTCTCATTTTTTGTTTCTGCAGGTGTCCATTTTGGTAGTCTATTATGGCCAGTAAACATTCAGGTTCTTACCATTATTTGGTTAAAAGCATGGTGATGTGACATTGGTATCAGTGGCCTTGATGACAGCTGACCAGTTGAGACTGCCTACAGCAGAGGTGGTCTGTAGCATCAAACTTAGACTGCTACTCCAGAATGTACTCTGTCCCTCAGTCATCACATTGAGCACTTGGCTTATTATTGCTTAGGTGCATCATCTGCAGCTTGTTTTTGGAAACTTTTCATTGACTTTTTCCCATTGTCTACACCAGGACTGTCTTCTATTTACCAGTGAGTCTGGTGACTGGTTATTCATGTACAGGAAAGGAGAGAAAATAGCTTCTGCTTTTTTTTTTTTTTTTTTTTTTTTTTTTTTTAATCCAACTGTTTACATGATTTTTTCTTCTCGGTTTCTTTAGATCAGGAAGACACATGGAACTGTCTTTTATTGGCAGTTATTACTCTTATCACTTGAAATAGCTGCCATCTTAGCCTCTTGAACAGACAAATCTTTAACACTGCAATTAAGACAACCTGTAATAACTGTTTGTGACAGTGATGATGTAGCATCTTTTGAAATGTTATTGATTCCAAACTGACATAAGCAGCTTTCAATCCAGAAATGGATAATTTTACTTTTCCAGCCCTTCATATTGAGCAAAGATTCAGTGCTTTGTTTTGCTCCTCAACCTCTCTATTTGGGTTCTTTTAAAAGTTGGCCATGATAGCTGTGCAGATATTACAGGTCGCTTGGCTGCTGCAGATTGTATGGAACAAAAAATAGATTTGAGATGATAGTGGGCTGAGAGTTGTCATGGAAACCTTAGAGTAATGAACAGAAATGCTAATATCAACTGACAAACTCTAAATAGGTGTTGAGGCAGGAAGAGTTGGCAATAAACTTTGTTTCCATCCACTCTTCATTGCATTCATATAAACATTTGTCCTGCTGTAACTCTTCTTATGATGACAAAAATAGACATGATTGGATCCTGACACTTGCGGGGGGGAATGTCAATATTTGGGAATGTTAATTGGCTATCACTGTCAGAGGCAAAGTTGTTAACTATGTAAGTTATTTCCCCCACCTCCCCATTTCCTATTATTCTATTTTTAACACCTCCCTCTTTTTTTTTCTCCACTATATAGTTTTAGAAGCAGATGTGATTGGCACTTGGAAGGTTTTGTTTTGCCATAGACCTGCTTTCTCTTATTATTTGACCAGTTGTTATTGTCATATAACAATCTGTCATGTTTTTAAAAATCTCTAAATTCCTTGTTTTGCTTGACATCAGAAATTTCTCTTGTTTGGCTGACATGACATATTGAAAGAAAGAAAAAAAGTTTTTCTTAAAACCACCTTCACCTCATCCCCCAATACCCTTTTTTTTTTTTTTTGTTTTTAATTAAACTATTGATTAAAATTCTGTTCACCTCATTTATTTGTGAATTTTAAATTCTCTGACATTTAGTAACATATGTGCAACTGGTTGCAATAAGCATTTGAAAATATTATTTTAAATTAGATTTTTTTATTGTTTTGAAAATGCATTGATCAGAAATGTTCATCGAGTGAAAGAATATTGGCTTCAGTTGGCTAATTTCACATGCTTTTCTCTCTCTCACATTTAGAACAAGTCAGGGATGAGGTTTTTTGGGTGGGAGTAAGAATGCAAATGTTTAAGTTAGATCTTAATTTTCATTTTTCATCAAATTCTTTCAAAAGTATTAATTGAAATGAATATTTTGTTGAAAGTCGTAAGTTGGTGATACAATGTACATAGTATTTAACTTTAATAAGTAATGCAGTTTTTGTTTTTAAACAATACACAAAATGTTAGTGTTTTTCACTTTGTTGATGTTGAGTCAGTCATTGCTTTTGCTCTCATCTATTATACAAAATTTGATGGGACAGAAGAGTCTGAAATATTCTAATATCCTTGTTTTTCATGTCATTTGTAATGACTTCATGCTCTAATAGATACAGCTTTTATTGTTTCTGAAGATGTTCTTTCTCTCTACTGTATAAAGATTTCTGTGTAAATATTTTCCCTACATTCCTTCTAAGTACACACACAAGTGCTTATGTGTGTCTCATTGTTTTGTAGTAACAAGTCTAAGTAGGAATCTGATAAAATTCTGCAATTAAAATTTTCCAGTGTAAGTTGATGACAAAGCAAAGTTAAATACCTTGTCCATTGTTACACATATAACTGGCCTAATTCCTGCATTACTTTAGGCACACACACACACACACACACACAAAACTAAGAGTTTAGAATGTGTTAAAATGTTAACAGCCATTGGCAATGAATCACATTCAACAAAAATCATATTTCCTAAAAATGTTTGTAATTTTTATATTTCTATTATCTGTTGATTGATTTTTGAGGGCAAGTTATCTGCATTGAAATATATTTTATTACATGCAGAGCATTTTCTATTATATATAAATCCCTCTTTATGTAACATTAGACAGATTAGCAAGGAAGAAACCTTTAACATGATTAAAAGATTTTATTTTAAGTGTAACATTTTTTTTAATTTAAAGCTGGGATCTTGTTTGTGATAGGAAATTTTAATTTTGGATTTTATTATCTGTAGTTCCAGCATATTGTGTAGAACCTGTTTTATCTTGAAATGGTTTATTGAACATCTGTTAAATATTCTGCAGTTGTAAGCCATTCTTATCTTGTGTAGCCAACACTGGTCATGTTTTATCTTGAGACACACAAGAAATTTGTTTTGTATAATTTACTCAGGGCTTTTGAAGGTCACAGCTTTCCTTAGAACACTGACCACTACTGAAGGGTCATCATGTTTATTTTCATTGTCATTTTATATTTCACTCAGATGATCCTTATGTAACTTCCCCTTTCTTATTTACTGTTTGTCTATCTGTATAAAGTTATTCCAGAAAAAAAAAATTGTGAGTGGGTTGTTAATTTGGAACCTTTGGTCTGAACTGTGTAAAACTTTACATCTCAATCACTTGTCTTTGTCTACATTTTCTTTTTATATTTTTGATTTTACTTGTTTATTTTGTCATACTAAAGTTAACTTATTTCTTCAAAATTCTGATGTTGTTTATCTTCTGTTATGAGTAAACTGAATGTGAATATCTTGCAGTGTTGTTGTTTATGTATGTACTGCCAAGGGTTCTGAACAGATTTTGTCTTTCACATTTTCAGGCCAAGGGGAATGACCAGTGTGTTTGTTGGTTCAATTAAATGCTTGGGCTCATAAGTTCATCTTCTGATAAAGGATTTCTGAAGCTTGCTGTCGTGCAGGCTAAGTATATTCTTCTCACAGCGTTTAGCTTCATTTTTGTTTTTGATTTGTTATATTTCTATAATTTTTGTGTTTTGATAAAATCTGAGCAAAGATTCCAGATCCAATGTCTGTATACTAAGTGAGTCATTTATTTTTGAAAGCAGATTGCAATGGCTGATGAACATCTATTTGCAATTTCTCTAATAAAATTTTTTAATTCTACTGTTTAACAGATTCTACTTTCATTGCATACATAATTCTAGAAAAAAACAATACTTTAACATATTTCTTGCACTTTTATTTTCTACTGGCAATGTGTGGTAACTTTAATCCAATCCTTTGTGATGTATTTTCAAGTACTGTAACTGCTTAGGATTAGTAATGCTGACAATGACTAATCTGTGTTTGGTAATATGTAAAGGGGAGAGAAAAAATTGCTTGGGTTACTCAAAGGAAGATATTTTATATAAACTAAGTTGTGTAAATTTTAAATTAAAGAAAATTGCTTTTGTTAATAATTTATTTAAACAACCACAAAAGACATGGCTATTTGCTATTTGGCTTCTGAATGTATGTTGTTTTATTTCTAGTCTTGGTTTAGATTTTTGAAGCAGATTTTTCATGCATATTGTTTCATGATCTGTTTAACCATCAGCAGTGGTGTAAAAACAGATAAGGGTTAACATGTCTAAATTGACTGCCTACTAGAACCTGTTGTAGCTCCTTATTTATTAATTGTACAATGTCTTTATAAATGAGGAAAACATGATTTGATAATAACCAGTCAGGTGCTAAATATTACCAATATGAAGCCTGTAACTTAGGAAAGAATGTGTATCTTTGATGTCTGTGTTGTCCAGATATGTTAATAGAATAATAAATGCTATTTATTGTGGGCAGGATTTGGATTGGAATTCAATAAGCTAAGTTGGTACAGAAATTCTTTTTAAACTTTTCTATTTTATTAATGAGGGAAAAGGCCTCACATGTAATAATCCGTTTTCAGACAAGTTATTTTTCCCCTTTGTGTTCCAATTATTACAGCCTGTCTTAAATGACATTCTGTTGATGGTAGGGACTGGATGATTGTCAGTTTGGGTGGATTGTCTTTTCATATTTAGTGCAGCCACAAAAAAAAATCTTATATTGTATGTATGAAGGCATGGGTGCTGTATGAATGTATGATCAGTTGTACATATGTATGCATTATAATAATAATGATAATATTATTATTATTGAGCAGGTTCTTAGTCTTTCAACCAATACAAAGTTAATGAGTTTGCTCTTTTCCTCATCATTGGCTGCTGTTTGTGCAATCATGGATAACAACATAAATGCCTCTCACATTCCGATATTAACATGTCTGGATTCATGAGATTTTACTTAGATTTAATTTTTTTTTCTCCAATCATCCAATCAAAAGAATTGTTTAACAGATTTATTAATTGTACAAAAATGAAAATAAAATGTCTACTAAAGAAGTTTTTTCTTTTGTCTGTCTCTTTTTTCTTCTTTTTTTTTCCTAATGTGTTTGGTTGAACATTTTATCATAAAGTATACAAAGTCCTGATTTGATTTTATTTATTTCTAAAAAATAATTTTATGGAAAAAATGTAAATAATTATCTAAATAAATTATTATTTCTATAGACAGTGGATATGTGCTGAATGTTTGACACTACTTAATTGATGTTTTTGCTTGCTTCTACATAGCAAATTGTACTGCTTGATGCCACTTCTTGTTATGTTCAAGTTGCTCTTTTTCTTAACTTGTTTGTCTTTCTGACTGCAATTACTGTGGTTAATTTAGCACTTAGAAAAATAGGACATGAACTAGAGTTTCTTTGGTAAGATTAATGATTTGAATATACCACTGGTTACCCTAAGAGCTCTTTGTATCATTTAGCTTTGTCTAGCAAAATGCTCTTATTTAGTCAGTAAGTGAAGATTGAATTTATTATAGTAGTAATAATAGATTCATTGTATCCAGAAGAAATCTATGCTAGACCATTAACCAAATTCACCCACAAATTCATAACATTTATAGGAAAATTAAGCTTAATATCAAAATCAAACTATTTTATTTAAAAATATTTTCTGTAACATAATGTTGATAGTCCTTAAATTATCAAAATACAAGTAACTTCCTCTTGAGGAAAAACACATTTTGATGAAATATGTCGAATGCAAAATATTTATGCTTTTGCCTTGATTATTTGCGCAATTTTCAAATCATTCCAATTTTAAACTGGAACTTCTCATTATCTATTTATCTATCTATGTCTGTCTGTGTGTGTCTGTGTGTGTCTGTCTGTGTGTGTGTCTGTCTGTCTGTGTGTGTGTCTGTCTGTCTGTGTGTGTGTGTCTGTCTGTCTGTGTGTGTGTCTGTCTGTCTGTGTGTGTGTCTGTCTGTCTGTGTGTGTGTCTGTCTGTCTGTCTGTCTGTCTGTGTGTCTGTCTGTCTGTGTGTGTGTCTGTCTGTGTGTGTGTCTGTCTGTCTGTGTGTGTGTCTGTCTGTCTGTCTGTCTGTCTGTCTGTCTGTCTGTCTGTCTGTCTGTGCTGATAAGGTTTTTCCTGTCTGGGACCCACAGGTAATTCAGTGGGTCCTAACTAGTTTCTTAATAAATTGCAGGGGGTGCTAGTCCAAGGTTTTTTATTATTTTATTTTTTTTTTTTTTTTTTTTTTTTTACCATCATCCCAATTCACTTAAATTTAAGCAGTGTTTTTTTTTTTTCCTATTTGCACTTAATCACTGTTTAAGTAATCTATCTTGGATCAGTTTAGAAATATGGTACTCAGTGATAATCCCAACTTTCACATCAATATTATGCAAAATTCAAAGAAAATAATTTTGTTAATAACAGCTTAAATAGCACAAAAATAAAATAGAGATGAGTCTGCTGCATATGAACAAAACATTGCACAAATTTAAATTAAAAAGAATAGTGATTGTAGTATGAAAATAAATTGATACGAATACTGATTTTAACACTTGAACAAAACATTACAAACTGTCATCCATATCTTTTTAAAAACAAAATCAAATATGTTTTTAATTGATGAGAAAACCCGGTCAGTCACTATGAAACCGTGGAATATGTATTGAGAAAGATCAAATGGAACAGATGTGTTTGTGATGTATTTTGAGCAGATTAAAATTAATAAATTCAATTTGAATTTGTTTCCTGTACAACTTTCTCTGCTTGACCTCTTTCCATTAGATGTAAGAAGCTGCACTTGATGTCCTGTTGACAGCCTGTTCTGGTGAGGATGAGGTCCTGAGCAGAACTCTTGTTCAGATCCAGCTGTATACACACCCAAGGTGGTGGCCAGTTGAGCAAGGATGATTAATTTGAGGAAATCTTTTAAGCAATATTTTATCACAAGTACCAAAGCTTCCTCATACTATATCTGGGAAAGTGCTGTATTCTGAACTTTATTTAGCAGGTCCCACTCCAGTCAAGACTGACCAGCATTGACGAGGAGCTGGGTAGTCATAGGTGATCCTCTCCATCCTTAATCCATTTGTGGGTTTGTTAAAGTGCATTTTACTTATCAAGTTGTTGATAAATTTGATGAACAGTTGTTTGGAATTGAAGATGATCTTTTTGATCTGATGTTCCCTCTTGTATGTGTTACTCCAGATGTCTATGGCTAATACTGTTAGTTTGAGAGATGTCATTTACCCAGATCCTTGATGGCAAAATCTAGCTTCTTTTTTGAAGAGCTGTAATATTGAAGAAAAACTGATGCTCTTTTTTTTTTTTTTTTTTTCTCTCTATCTATAGTACTAGGCTTAAGATCATAAAGTGTAGGTACCATAGAGGAAAGTTCATGAGAACGATTACCATGAAAAGGTACAGGGAAGCTATAATATGGCAGTGGGAAAGCCAAAATGGAGGTCAAGACCAATAACATTGCAGATTCTTCTCTAAATATATAAAAGAAGCACCAGATCACATATGGCAGCAATATTCAAAGTATAGATGAATGGTAAACTTGTAAATATATAAGATAAATTCTGGCGAGAAAATCTTCCTAGCATCAGACCTAGCAATTGATTCAATATGATATTGCCACTTCATGTAAGCGGTAAACGTTAATCCGTTAGTCACTCTGCTGGCGGTTAGTATTAACCATGCTGATGGAAGGCAAAAAAGGTACTGTCAGATGTGCAGGCATTAAAATTAACAAGCCATTTCTTGTCCCTGTTAACAACGGCTTGTAGGTCATTTTTTTTTTTTTTTTTTTTTTTTTTTTTTTTTAATTTATTTTAAAGCTGTCAATTTAACATTATCAAACCCATTAGACATACTGTGGTAAATAGTTGTCATCAGGATGGTCATTGGTTAAAAAAAAAAAATATTAACCGTAGGTCCAAGTATAGAGCTCTGGGGAACACCAGCATTAATTCAAAAATAGCTAGAAGATCGGCCATTCTTTAATGTCACGATTTGATAAGAATGAATCATTTCAAAAATTCTCCCAGAAATACCATAACCTTATGTATGTGAAAAGATCAGTATGCCAAATCTTGTCAGATACCCAAAGTAACAGTCCAACTTTCGCCATTTTCCTTACCGGGTCTGGGCCAGTAGATAATTCCAGAACCTGGAACAATTAGCGACAATATCAATGTAAATCTATTGTAAAAATTATGTAGCAAATACAATAATTAAGTAGAGTCTTCATAATTGTATTAGGTTGGTGCAAAAATAATGACGTAATAATGTCGTTTTGACATTTTTTAACGTCAAAAAAACGACATTATTACGTCATTTTTGCACCAACCTAATAGCATTGGGCCATACAAATCTAACTTTACAATATCTTAATGCCCATAGCTACTTCATTTCAATCTTATTTTTTCTGGAAAATAAGGATAAATATCCACCCTTTCTACCAGAGCAACATGGATATTTTTTTTGCGTGATCATTTCGTTCTTGTGACAAAGCTAGCCCAGTTTGGATAAAATACTGTTAGACATACTGGAGAAAAGGTGATGAAATACTTAATATTATAACAGAAAGTTAACAAGCCAATTATTTTTCCATTCCCATATTTAGTCGCTTGTTAGGTAGGGTGGATGAACGCCTAGCGCAGCAATTATCGACACGAAAAATGGAATTAATATGCCGAGTTCAAATTCTGGCGGAGGTCGTTCCGTTCGCTTTCATTTCTTTAGGAAAATTATTAATCAGTTTCATCTTCATTCTCTTGTCCAAATATGAGTATATATAGCAAGGCAGGTAGAGTTCTGTAGCCAACCAATCTAATCGAAAGACAACTCCAAGACCGATTGGGAATTGGACTGGCAACTTTAACCCGTAAATAAACGTACTTGCTACAAAATCCAGAGCGAAGTTTGCTGAAACGTCAGTAGAGCTGAATGTAAAAGAGGAAAGACTGTTACAGAATAGACGAAAAATGCCTGTTCATAATGATGGTAATAATAATAACAACAAATAGCAATACGTTTATTCAGTGTGGTAACTCGTACTGAATAAACGCATTGTTTCTGTTACTATGACCAGATGTGTTGGTCAGTTCTCATGTGGTTCGTTAGATCGATAGTTGCCTGTCAGGGAACTGGTCTCGGGTTTGCAACCAAAGTTGGTCTTCAGTCTTCCTTACTTTTCTGCGATTATAAAATTTATAAAATTATCTTTTCTCGAGTCCTTTGAGATAAGTTTGTCTCGCAAAAAATGGTTGATCACCAAATTATAGTTGCGTGAGACTTCGGGGTTAAAATGAACAGTTGGTTTATCCACACCAAGAAGATTAATGGCGGCAGATAATGACGAGGATACACACAGGTTATTTTTAACAAAACAAGATATGGAATTTATTTTCAAATTTACATGCTTGTAGT
The DNA here is from genome assembly GCA_963932145.1 of Acanthosepion lycidas. Taxonomy (NCBI): domain Eukaryota; kingdom Metazoa; phylum Mollusca; class Cephalopoda; order Sepiida; family Sepiidae; genus Acanthosepion; species Acanthosepion lycidas. Next base: position 75,459,784 of record OZ010571.1, on the reverse strand, counting down.
TGTCAGTAGATCGTTTCAGGAAAATAAATCAGAAATTGTTAAGTTTGTAGTTTCAATGACTTGCCATGAAGAGGAAATGTTCATACAAAAGATTAAATGATATGACAAAATAATATTAAAAAATGTTTAAAGTAAAGGTAAGAGAGTTCGTTGTTCGCAGAAAGGATGTATGGTCGCATACGTTCAAAAGTAGACGAAGAGAGTTTTAAATACTTAGCTTTAATTGTTGAAATAAAGTTCTTTGAAGTGCCAATTGTTTGATTAAAGCCGATAATATAATTTAGCGAGTAATTTGACACTGGCGAAAATCTGAACGCGTGAACAGAAACGAAACTTTTCACATGACTTCAGACACTCGTGTTCATTTAATTTTTTTCATTGTTTTATATAAAAAAAAGTATTTCGCATAGGTTCGCCATTTTCTTTTCTTTCCTTTTCTAAGCTCAACGATTAATTCTTGTGAAAACAAATTTTTCATTGGTCTAAAGAAAATTTCACATAGGCTCGCGAATTTCTTTCCGTCTTTTTCCTCAGCTCTCCCGAATTCGAAGGGAATGTGTAAAGGGAGTTACTTTTTTTTCGAACTCACCACAGGGGTCTGGTAGTTCGTCTGTTGCTCGCAGTTTTCGACTCCTATCAGCTGTAACACCTTCGTCGTGATCAGCCCGTCTGACCAGTGGACGTAGGTAGCTTCTTCAACTTCCTTAATATTCCGTCTGTGCCTGCTAACCTTCAGTGGGTGCAGGCTGCTCCTCGTAACGTCCTTGATCGCTCTTCTGCGCCTGTCGCCTCCACCATTCGGTCGAAGACTAATTTTTAAAAAGTTATTACTTCAAATGCTATCACCTCATAAGTGAATTGACACAAACAATTGGCTTTCTCGCCTTTGATCCAAAAGACACTTTCCCAGGGAAAATTTTGCAACTCACATTATGGTGACAATTCGTTCGGCCGAAGGTCAACATATCGTAGGTGTTCAGCTTATTGTTTTCAATCCTGACATCTCTGGAAAAAGATTTTATTTGTAACTGGCATTTAATCCAATTCTCGATTTCACAGGCGTTGTCTGTCAAATACTGTCAACACCAAGCATTGCTCTCAGCCGGTTACTTGGTTCATTTTATAAACCTCGATTCTCTGGGAATCAATTGTTATCAGTCTATCGTTCTTGATATCCATTTAACCCTTACCATGATAGTTTATTCATCAATATTTCGTCTTCACTGATATTACAAGCCTTTATTATTATTAATTATCAGCAACCCAAATAATGTTACACAGCAACAATTGCCTAAAAGCCGAAATCAAATGACTTCTATTGAATATCGGGTTGGTTACGATTTCTGATGACTAATTAATGATCAGTAAGTCTCAATCAGTTACTTCCCACATCGTTCAGTTCCAGCATTGCTAGTCTGCAATTCACTTGGTGTAAGTTCTTTCATTTTTCCTGCCAGATTGAGGTCACGGTTATTACGTTATGGGACACAATTTAGCTATGGTAATTGGCTAAATAATTAACCATAGAAAATTAAAAACAGGAAATACTTAAGGTGAGAAAGAGCTATAGCGAAAGATAGATTGAGCGACGTTAAAAAGATTTTATTTTATTTACAAAGAAAAAAAAAGGACACTTTTCGCAAAAGAGAAAATCCGTAAGAAAAAGCGAGATGTGGGATTCTGTCAAATTGATTAATGTTATGGTAAGGGAATGTCGCCAAGGGAAACAGAATTCAGAAAGAAAAACAAAGCCGGTCGACACATGGCAGTAATAAAAAATTTCGGCTTAAGACGACCGCGATACAGGCAGAAAGAATCAATATTAATTATCTTTGGAAGATATCAACTATTTTTTATTCTTGGGTCCAGCGAAGAAAGGCCGTCTGGTCTGTGTAAGAATTTTGGCATGAGAAAGAAAATTGTGGAGAGAAGTATTATTGTTACTTTATCAAATTGTCGACGTCAGGTAAAGCGTCGTCAAAAAGGGCATCTCGTGATAAGAATTTTTAAGGCATGAGAAAATAGGGAATTTGATTTCTTAAGTAAACACGGACTCCCAGTTAAAAGTTGACTTCGCAGAGAAGCCAGATGTCGGGTTCTTGACAGTGATCGATGGAAGCGCAGAGGTTTTGACCGATGGGAAAAAGAAAAAGAGAATTTTGTAAACAAAATTCTGGATAATAATTTTAAGAAAGCCAGTCTAGCCACACCCACACTGCCCAGACATCATTGGTCAAGTGGTAGCATGAGTGATAGGCGAAGGTGAATGTATGAGAAAGGCGGAGAAGTTGTTAACACCCACTGAGGGGATTGGTATGAGATACCAATGTGAGAGAGGAAGAGTCTAGGAGGATAACTTTCTTCCGACCTCTTCTCACGGACGAGGGAGAAACCGCCAAAATGGAAAGTGATTAATCTTCCAAAAATGGGAAGTAATTAATTTTCCTGGCCTAAGAACAAAGAGAATTCTTGTTGGGAATCGAGAATTATCGAGGAACCGAAGCCACGTCAGGCCCCACATCGGGTTTTGGTCGGTACCCATATAAACGGACGTCCCCAGTCAATTTAGCAGTTGGGTTCGCAGTTGAGTTCGGAGTTGGGTTCAAAGTAGCAGAGTGTTGCCTCGCAGAAGCTGACCGAGAGATTCCACGTCCTTTCGACTTTGCCTTCTTACCAAAAGCAAGTTAGATTGACGAACGACTTCAGATACCAAAACTCGCTTAAGAAACGCAAAAGTGTCACAAATCCATAGAAACGGACTGGGAGAGAAACACACTCCTTTATATAACGGACGGATGAAGACAGTTCTCAACATACTTGAACTTCTTGAGTTTTGTTTTATCGTTTGTTTGTTTTTTACTTACGCTTGTGCGATATCACCTTCACCCCGGATTCAGCTTGCACTTCGGCCCGACGCCTGATTGATTTCGTCTACCTAAGATCAAAGTCACAACGTGGGTAGGTTAGACTGGAGATCAAAGTAGTTACTTCGGTAACTAGACGTTGGAAGTGAGCTGGGAACGACAAAGCTGGTATCGAACTGGGAACGACCAGATTGACCGGGGCACAGGCTGGTGGCAGCGACAAGGAGTCAGGCCCAAACGCTAGTGGAAGAAACCTTATAGCTTCGTGCCGCAACTGGGAGTTGACCGCGGGCCGACAGCGCAGTGTCACATATTGGCGTCGCGACCAGAGGACGTCACATATCGGCGCTGCGACCACCAGAGGGAGTCACAGTTATTACCTGACCTTCAGGTAATTAATATTTTTGGTGAAAATTAGAATTTTCCAGTGTCAGCATTTGTATTACGTAACAAGTCTTTATTATATTAGTATTTTCTACGAAATACCTTCTTACTAAGTGAGCAGAATGAATTATTAATTAATCGCTCATCTAAAATGAAGCATCTGCCATCATCTTGCATATGGAAATACTTTCAGGAACATTTTACTAGTTAGTTTTCTCTTCCGATTAAAGATAGATCCATCAAATATTTTGACTCCGTTTGCTAGTCAACTTCTTTAAACATACTTTCATATTTTGAGGATATGATATTTATATACTAGACCTCGAGATATTTCTGATCAACTTGTAAAATCCAGAGTCTTTCTTTCAACAAAATTCTAAATCTTTCATGTTAAATCTGACCGACTACTAATTCTAGTTTTCACTTTTTATAAAACTTATACAAATGACAGATAGTGTAATAGTATCGCAGGTATGGTTTTTAATAATATTTTGATATACCTGTACCTTGCAGCACTGTGACGTAGATCCTAAATAAATTAGAGGGTAAATGACAGAGAGAGAGAGAGAGAGAGAGAGTGGGGGGGGGCAAAGGAACAAAAAACGTTTAAGATTATTTGAATATCTCACAGAAGAAAAAACTTTAACCGTAATCATGCTTCATAAAAATGAAGATTTCTTGATAACATCTGTAGAATCGTCCAGCTGGCAGACAAAAATAAAGCAGGTTGTAACTCAATACAAACCCTGCAAACTGACTGGAATCAAGCTGGTATTTATGCAGAAATACCTCCACTCATGTACCAGCAGCCAATCACAACCGAAGCAATGGACTATCCCACTTGAGCACAATGAGATGCTCCATGGTACCATAAATAGCTCTCTTTCTCAAGGTAGAGTGTTCATTCACTCAGCTTGTTGTTTATCTTCACAACGTGATTGTTCTACATGGCGCTGTGGACAGGATATATGACACCCGAAGATTGGGAAACACTTCTTCAATGAAGCAGGCATATCCACCGATTCGGCCAAAACTCATGCAACAAGGTTTGCAGACGAGAAGCTGACAATTGAGAGCCTTCAAATGCTGGATCGATCTATGCTTAAGGGGCTAGGAGTCACGTTAATGGGAGAAGCCCTGTGTATCATTAAGCAAGCTAAGGAAGCCACCATCCAGACGACCCGCATTCAGTCACTCGCAGCCAAACCTCCCCATCTCAAACTCGAGATGACACCACAGCAATTCAGGAAATTCCGAATTGACTGGGATGTCTTTACCAAGATGACAAATATGCCAAGCTTCCAAGTTAATATTCACTTATACAATTGTGCTGATGAGACTGTGTAAAACGCCATAACCAACACACACTCTGACTTCTTTACCACTGATCCAGATAAGCTACTTGACATGGTAGTAGCATTGGTCAACCAGAGGTAAAGTCCTATTGTCCATCGGCTTGTTTTTGCATCCATGTCTCCGGATGAAGATGAACCAATACAAAGTTAACTTGTCCGCCTCAGAGCCGTAGCCGTTGACTGTAACTTTACATGCCCCTCGTGTGAGCATGACCTGTCTGATGTATACATCAAGGACCAGATCATCCGTGGAATAGCAAATGACATACTCCAGACTGACCTACTGGCCAAAGCTGGGGCACTTAAATCCCTTGAGCAAAATATCCGTCATACTGAGGCATTTGAATCAGCATTGCGAGACCAAACCTCAATGGCCGGCGCTTCAGATACAGCCGCTGCTCGGCTATCAACATAACGCAGGCAGAAGGGTATGCCACAAGCCAACAAGGGGGATCTCCGTACCAGCACCTATTTCAACTGCAATGTTAAACCAAGCCACCAGGCTTGCTTAGGTTGTGGCAGCCACCAGCATGGCACCTCAGGAACTGGATCCCGCCGGCTAAAATGCCCAGTATGGGGACAAACATGTAGATTTTGTGGGAAGCCCAATCACCCATCGAAGGTATGCCAGGCTAAGAAGCCGGCTCAAGCGGTCAGGAAAAGCCCAGAGGCTAATGAAGCCACCATGGACACACTTATCGCCCACATCACATTCAATCAAACGACGGGCACATATACATCTAAAGACACACGCCAGATAAGGGAGATTGACGCATATATAGTCCCATTCTCGCCAAAACTGGATACCAGATCAGTTAGGAATATCCCCAGAAATCACAGCACTAGGATGACGATCTTTCCCGACAGTGGGGCCACTCGGGGGACTTAAGCACCTTCTGAATATGGGGCTCACTACCAACAACCTTATCCCATCAAGAAAAGTCGTCCGAGCTGAGGGAGGCTTTACACTCGTATGCCAGGGTTGGCTCCCCGTGGAATTTATCGTCCAAGGAAGAACAACTAAACAAGCACTATACATATGCAAAAAGATCCAGCGGCTATACTTCAGCAAAGCAGCCTGCATTGACATAGGGATACTGTCCAAAGACTTCCCGAACCTGACGACTACAATATTACCCCAAACAGCAAAGAAACACATGCCCTCGACAAGCACACATAAAAAATCAGACGCGAGTCCCAAACAAAGCAAAAGTCGAGGAGCAACTTCCGACGCTTCACAAAAAAACTCCTTTTTCCCCCAACAGAACAAAACATTGATAGGCTCAAGAATTGGCTATTGAATCAATTCGCCGAAACGGCGTTCAAAAACAATGGTGAATTCCCACCAATGTCTGGCCCCACTGCTCATATACACCTCAAAGAAGGAGCAGTCCCCAAAGCCAGACATAACCCAATTCCTGTGCCTTTTCATTTCAAAGAACCCATAAGGCAGGCCCTTTGGGAAGATGTGAAAAGGGGTATCATAACCCCAGTACCCGTCGGCATGACCACTGATTGGTGTAGCACTATGGTAATTACCGCCAAGAAAAATGGCAAACCACGAAGAACCATAGACTACCAACACTTGAATTCACAGTGCAAACGGGAAACACACCATACAGGGACACCATTCCATCTACCACTACGAGTGCCACCTAAGCAAAAGAAAACAGTGTTGGATGCTGTTGATGGATACCACTCCATCCCCTTAGATAAAGAGTCCCAGCCACTCACCACCTTCATCACAGAATGGGGAAGATTCATGTACCTGAGGATGCCACAAGGTTACCTAGCATCTGGCGATGCCTACACCCGAAGGTATGATGAAGTAATAAGACATCCTCCGCAAACTAAAAATCGTAGATGACACCCTACTCTACGACTCTGACATCGAAGGAGCCTTTTTTCACACCTTCGATTTTCTCTTCCATTGCACAAAAAAACGGCATCGTACTCCATAGAGAAAAATTTCAATTTTGCCAAGACACAGTGCAGTTTGGGGGCCTCCAGATAACACCCTCAGGTATAACCCCTTCTAAATCCATGCTGGAGGTGATATTAACCTTCCCAATAACAAAAACACTCACCGATGCCAGATCATGGTTTGGGCTGGTCAACCAAGTCGCTTGGGCATACTCACTGAGCCCAGTCATGCTTCCATTTCGTGATCTCGTCAAACGAGACTCACACTTTACATGAAATAAAAGCCTCGAGGATGCATTCCAGCAGTCAAAGAAGGTCATAGTTGACTTACTTCGAAAAGGCATCGCTACATTTGAAAAAGATCGAATAACCTGCCTCGCCCCAGATTGGAGCAAAGACAGAATGGGCTTCCTACTTCTGCAGAAGTATTGCTCGTGCACCACCGACAAAGCCCCAGTTTTCTGCCCCAGATTGGCGCCTGATATTTGCCGGTAGCAGATTCTGCATTGATGCTGAACGCAGATACGCACCTATTGAAGGCGAGGCAGCAGCAATTGCGTGGACATTAGAAAAATGTTGCATTTTTGTAATGGGTTGCCCGAATCTCATAGCATTAGGTTGGTGCAAAAATAATATCGTTTTTTGACGTTAAAAAATACGATATTATTTTTGCACCAATCTAATAGTTACAGATCATGAACCACTAAAAGGATTATTCGGAGATAGAGACCTTAGCAAAATCCAAAACCTCCGATTATTCAGGTTAAAGGAGAAAACCCTCAGATACAGATTCACCATTCAGCACTGCCCTGGGAAATGGCACAGAGCCTCCGATGCTGTCTCTCGTAACCCAGCAGCCATCTCGAAGGCACTCCTAAATTTATTCACTGCTGAACCCTCTCAGTCAGACATCATAGAGTTTGACACATGGACAACTGGGTCAAATCAACAACCCTATTAGCAACATTCGGTGCAAACGACAACCTGGAGCTCATCTCACCAGACGTTATCCGTGCGGCGGGACGCAGCGACCCGCAATACAACAAGTTAATTGAAGTCATACGAAATGGATTCCAAAAGACGCGCAGCCTCACCGCACCCGAAATCCGCGAATACTGGGAAGTGAGGCACCGCCTAAGTGTTGACGACGGATTAGTGCTCTTAGATCAAAGGATCGTTATCCCCACCTCTCAACGCGCAAAAGTCTTACATAGCCCACATTCTGCACACCAAGGCGAAGTTGGCATGAAGGCCCGTGCCAACGAATCTGTTTATTGGCCCGGGATGAATGCTTCAATTCGTAACGTTAGAGCAGGTTGTACGTTCTGCTCAAAAATTGCCCCGAGTCAACCAAAAGAGCCAATCAACTTGACACCATATCCCGATTGGCCATTTCAGCAAATCGTCATGGACATCTTCCATGTTGGGAACCATGGTTACTTAGCATGCGCTGACCGGTTAACAGGCTGGCTGAATCTATACCACTTGAGCCACGGAGAAGCTAATGACTCAAGGATTATTTCAATTTGCCGAGACATATTTCAAACCCACGGCGCTCCTGAGGAACTCAGTAGTGATGGTGGGCCACCCTTCACATACCTTTCATTCAAGCAATTTTTACAAGACCGGACCGTTAAACACAGGCTATCATCTGCTGGTTACCCACAATCAAAAGCTCGCTGTCAAAACGGCCAAGAGAATCGTAAATGGCAACATAGGAGCCGAGAGATCGTTGGACAATAACCGTGCAGCAAGAGCCATCCTCCAATACAGGAATACGCCCATCCAAAACATCGGGCTATCCCCTGCTCAACTGCTACTCCACCGACGACTACGTGACTAAATACCATCACCACACTCTACAAGCCACACGCGAATTGGATAACCGCAGCACAAAATCGCGAGATGAGTCTGTCCCGGCGGAACGCTCGTCTCATAGAGCGATACAACAGAACAGCGCACACCTTAAACCCCCTTCAAAAAGGACAAATAGTGGCAATACAATGACCGACAACCCGCCGATGGGACACAACAGGTCAGGTCATTGAAACCCTCCCCAACCACCAATACCGTATCAGAGTTGATGGATCAGGTAGAATTACCTTACGAAATCGCTGATTCCTCAGGAAACTGGATACACCTACAATTCCAGTACCCAGACCTAGTGCCATACCCGAGACCCCTACACAAGTGCCACAAACATTCGACACTGGAATAACATCAAACACCGCTCAGCCGTCTACAATAACACGGACAAATCCCCCCACCCAGGCATTGTCCAGACTACTTCCACACAACCAGCCAGGTTTAAAGGAACTCATCCATCCCCAAAGGCCACTACCCACACGCGATGTGGGGTTGGGGAAGGAGATGTAGAATAACAATAGAATAAACAGCACTTACCAGCATAAGGGTCCCAGCTAGCGTCCAGCTGGTAGGCAAAAATAAAGCAGGTTGTAACTCAATAAAAACCATGCAAACTGGCTGTGCAGTGTTCATTCACTCAGCTTGTTTCACAACCCGAGTGTTTATCTTCACAACGTGATTGCTCTACAACTTCAAATAGGCAGAAATAAAATTTATTAGCTTGAAACCGCTACCTCAGATTTATCATCTAGAAAGACAAAACTAAATTTGATTAAGACATAATTAATAAGAAAAGAATTACAAGTGAAAAATGTCAGCTTTGATAATTCGCATTCATTGTAGCGCTGTCATTAATTTACAATTTTTATATGGAAATTTTGAATCTGCGTGTGATATCAAACAGAAAAATAAGACGCAGGAAGAATATCAAAAGCGGTTAATGAAAATGAGTATACTCAGATCTCCTTGTTCGCATGCACGTGCGAGTGTAAAATAGTTCCTTGTTAGTTTGGTAGAGTTATTTGAATGCTATATTGTATACTCTGCGATATGTGGTTCGCTGTGGACTAAGAAGAACCCGAAAGATTTTTATACTAGTTTTTGACAACGTCATCTAACCGTAAGAAGATTCCTGTTTGACTCTCTACTGTTTTTTTTTCAACTCTCTTCCCCAATACCAACAGCTGATAATAGTCCTTTTTATTCTCAATGGGGTCATAAAATTCGGCTCCAGCCAAAATCTTTAGGTGCTAGAAAAACTTGAATCCCATTCGCCAATAAAAATGTAATATCCCCTTCCGAGTATGTAGATTCGCAATATCTTGGATCTTCTCTGCATGTACCTAAAAGGCCATAAAAATGCACGAAATTTAACTTCAAAGATAATTGTCTTGCTCCGGGAGAATATATATATATATATATATATATATATATATATATATATATATATATATAATTAAATGTAGTAGTCATCTCTGTAAATGGTAAAAGGGTGTATGTATACGCGTATGTCTATAAATGACTGTGTGGTTTATATATGGATGTCGTATTTGACTCTAGGTGTGTTACAATGACCGCAACATCGGAGAATTGATTAAATTAATTGATTTTGATTTGATTTACCTGCCCGTCTTATATACGAGATCCGAAATTGACGTTCGACTTCTGATTGGTCCACAAGTAAACTTATATCCTGCTTCAGAACAGATCTTGTCTCTGATTAGCTCGCTAAACTATGTCATTCGCATTCGTGTTGAGATCGTTTCTGATTGGTTCGTAGAAATATGATCTTATGATCCCACGATTCTGAATTTCTGTCTATTTTTAGAGATGATGAAATCTTGCCCTTTTTATATTACTTTCTATCACTACAGAGACAGCATGTTAACTTAGCCAAGAATCATATTTGCCGCTAAAATTAACCATCGACTTGTGTGACACTCAGCTGTCGGCCCGTGGCCAACTCCCAGTCCTACCGGCGTTTTGGGGTTGACTCTTAATCGCTGCCACCAGCCTGTGTCCCGGTCGATCGGTGGTCATCGCTACCCGGCGGAATCCTTTGGTCAGGGTACCAAGTGGGATGCTAACGGCTTCACACCAGCTGCAACCTGTTCGGCACCAGCTCCGTCGTTCCCACCTCACTTCCAATGTTTGGTTACTGAAGTAACTACTTCGATCTCCAGTCTAACCAACCCACGTTGTGATTTTGATCTTAGGTAGACGAGATCAATCAGACATTGGGCCGTAGTATAAGATGAGTCTAACTGGAGGTGATATCACACAAGCGTAAAGAAATGAAGTAAATAAAAACTCAAGAGGGTTAAGTATGTTAAAAGTAACAAATCAACTTTTATCCGCCTGTTATATACAGGAGTGTGTTTTTCTCCCAACCCGTTTTCTACGGAGTATGACACTTTTACGCTTCTTAGGCAAGTTCTGGTCTTCTAAGTCAACTGGTTTAGTTTTTAAGTGCTGGCTTAGCTTCGTTCGTCAGTATAATTTGCTATTGGTAGGATAGGCGAAATCAGAGGTCGTGGAATCTCTCGGTCAGCTTCTGCGAGGCAACAGCAGTCTAAGGTTTTCGGTAAATCCCGATTTTTGACAAGAAACCTCTTTGTTGTCTGGCCAGGAAAATTGATTACTTCAGATCCTTCCAGTGAACGTTAATAATTTCCCTGTCTTTCTCATCAAATTACCTCCGTCTATCACCATTTCTACCACTCGACCAATGGCGTCTTGGCCTTCTGGGCCTGGCTAAGCTGGCCTCATTAAAATTATAACCTAGAATTTTTGTTTACAAAATTCTCTTTCCCATTGGCCAAAATTCTTACGAATCACACATGGCCACATAGAATCTCTCAGATGTTTTGGTCACTTTGCATCTTCTAAACCAGCACCTTTTATAAACACCATCAATCAATTGTAAAAGTCTGCTATCTGGTCCATTCATGAAGTTAGCGTCTACGAGAACCTTGGCTTCTTGAGAAAAAAAAAAATGATAATCAGTTTTTTTATCTCCAAATCGGCAATTCTCCCGAGATATTTTGTCATGCCAAAATTCTATAATCGACATTTAGCCACTTAATGTGACATCTGGGAAAAATAAAAAGAGTAATTCTCTCTACCCCGTGTCGACAAATACTTCGGAATATTTTCTCATGCCAAAACTTTTATAATTATCATATGGCCTTGCCAGCACTTAAGATGATATCTTATCCTCAGGTTTTTCGTTAATCAGTACTTTTACAAATATCATTAATCAATTTTCAAAAGCTCACATATGGCCTTTTTGTGAGTCCACTGTTTGCAGCAATTCTCGGGTTTTTAAGAAAAGTAACTCGATCTTATTTTTAACGTAAAATATAAAAAATCTCGGGGTATCTTCTTTTCCGTTCTCAGTATTTTCTTGTGTAATTTTTATGGTTGATTAGTTAATTACCATAGTTAAATGGTGTCACACTTGACAGTAATTTTTTTTCGTCCTAAGCCCAGATTGAATAATCTTGACTTAATCTTTTACTTTTCAACGACATATAAACATTCATACTTCGAAGTTTTGACGTTTAGCATTCATTTCCAGACAAATGAAAACTAATTATAAGAGTAAATCGTAGATTGTAAGCTTTAATGCGAAATTTTCCAAGTGATTCACATGGACATCAAGGATCCATTTTCCAGATAGTGCCACCTTTCCATTGTACTTGATTTTTATAGTTAATAATTAATGGCAAATAAGTAAAAAAGAAGCAAAGAAGTAAAAAACTGAAAGAAAAGTGCGTGATATGTTTATAATTGCATAAATATACTGATAAATATCTAAATGAATTCTTATTGCAAGCTAACACAAGAAAGTTTTACGTGGAAATGAATTTATGAATATAGATGTCGCATTATCATTGATAAACACTTGAATTACTATTATCAAGAAATACTTACATGTCTGCATTACACATTAACAAAGACTCTCCTCTATTTCTCTATGTATGCTAATACTTTCAACATGAGAACTTTCTGATAGGAATTTGTGAATTTTTGTATATTTTAGTTTGAGAGATATAAATTTTTATCGGTACATGCAATATGTATCTATGTATTAATTATTTTTGCGTGCATTTTTAAAGGCTATAAATTGGTGTATATTTGGATTACGGGCGTTATCCGAAGATAACCACCTAAGTAAACACCTAATTTAGTGACTTCCACATCTAAAAACCGATCCTCAGACCCCATACTTTTAACTGCGCATATGGATATTTAATGAATACGTTAAACGGATATTATGTAGAAAGTAATTAAAACAAGTTTTATTTTATTTGTTCAAATACCAATTGCACTGATCTGCGAAAAAATAAGATTATACTTTCTTATCAAGTCAGACATACTCTAACCAGGCGAAGTGCTACAACTCAATTCATCGATTTTATAAGTGACTGGAAGACTTCTTGAGAGATGTCGAGCCATATTGGCTCGATAACTGCCGGCAGTTCCTTTATATTTCTAGATGTAGGATCTTGCGTGCAAATAGAACTCCTTGCTATGTCCCATAAATGCTCGATTCGGGCGAACGATTCACCAGATGTCACAGAACAACTGATATAGGTCTGGACATTTCCATGATTTCAAGGTACAGTGGCGTCGCCTACCATTACCTTTACATAATGACTTTTGGCACGTGTACATACAAGTGTATTTTTTTATTTTTTAACCTATCTAAATTACTTTCCATTTATATCAAGAAATTATTTATTATAATTTATTTTTTGCATTAAAGAGTTTGTTGCAAATTTTAATCGCTAGATGAAACTGTAAATGCTGCTTGTGTGTTATTTGTATAACTAACAGAGTGTTGGTCTGTAACTTGGCTTGTTCACAGAAAACGAATAGTGAAATGTAATTCAAGATCTGTGTGTGCGTTGTGAGTAGAATCAAAAATCTGCGTAGACGCGTGTAAGTTTCTGGATTCTACTGTTTATTTTTGGAACAAAACAGTATTTATATAACTATTGGTAGGCTCCAGGAAACAACGCGGGAAAGTTGAACGAACAGAAAAAATATATGATTGGGAAAAAAATTAACCAATCAGTGATTTTCTAACGAAAGTATGTTTGCGAAATTCCCGGCAGAAAAATTCAGTGTGGTGACTGCGATTAGTAAATTGTCCTGTGGTAAAAAATATTTATTATTTAACCAATCAGAGAAAACTGTAGGCGTGGCAAGCGTAGTAGTCACTACAAAACTATGTGAACAGCAACTAGAAAAAATACAGTTTTGAAATATGATTGCTTTTTACAGATATCTGTTCGTTACTGGTCATTTCGTCTGCTCAGTGCGCTCAAATACTCCCCTATGGTGCTGTATGTTCCCATATCTGTTAGTTTTAATATTTCAATGAGTTCAAACTTCCATTTGTTTGTTTCATTTACAAGGGAGTTTAAGAGGATAGCTCACGGACGAAGGAACCCCTCCAAATGGAAAGTAATTAATTTTCCAAAATGGGAAGTAATCAATTTTCCTGGCCAGACAACAAAGGGGTTCCTTGTCAGAAATCGGGAATTATTAAAATCTCCAGGCAGCGTCTAACCCCGCACCGGTTTTTAGTCGATGTTCATATACGCAAGCGCCCTCGGGCAGTTCGCCAGTTGAGTTCCAGTGGCAGTCGGAGTTGCAGAGGTTCGCGCGCAGGAGCGTGCTGACAGAGAGTTTCCACAATTCCGTCTTCCGACCTCGCCTTTCTACAAAACAGCAAGTTATACCGAGGAACGAAGCTAAGCTAAAAACTAAACCAGTTGACTTAGAAGAGCAGAACTTGCCTAGAAGTATAATAATGACACTCTCAGAATAAACGGGTTGGGAAAAACACATACTCCTGTATAGAACAGACTGATAAAAATTGATTTGCTTTCTTTCAACACACCTGAACTTTTTTTTGGTTTTTATTTATTTCTTTTTACGCTCGTGCGACATCACATCCAGTTTAAACTCATCTTGCACTACGGCCCGATAACCTGATTGGTCTCGTCTACCTAAGATCAAATCACAACGTGGGTAGGTTAGATTTGAGATCGAAGTAGTTACTTTGGTAATCAGCCATTGGTAGTGAGCTGAGAACGACAGAGCTGGTGTCGAGCCGGTTGCATCTGGTGTGAAACAGAATCGACTGACCATACCATTCGGTACCCTGACCAAAGGATCCCGCCGGGTAGCGACGACCGCTGATAGACCGGGTCACATGTTGGTGGCAGCGACTAAGAGTCAACCCCAAAACGCTGGTAGAAGTATCGCAGCTTCATGCTGCGTCTGGGAGTTGACCCTGGGCCGAAAATACTATCACAAAGAGTTAATACCTCTAATTTCGTGAAACTTCTTTCAGTTTTCTTTCTACTTTCTTTTCTTTTTCTTTCAATGACGGTGTGGTCGACATTTTTTGATTTTTAGCTATGGTAATTGGCTAACTAATTAATCATAGAAATTAAAACAGAAAATAGACCTTCTTAAAGCAAAAAAAGAGATATCTCGAAAGACAGAATGATCGATGAAAAAAAAAAGATTTTAATTCTATTTACAAAAAAAAAAAGGAGATATTTTTCATAAAAGACTGTGAACCCGAGAAGAAGCCACGTGTGAGGTCTTGTCCTGTCGAGTTAATTTATGTCTCGCCGAGGGACATAGAAAGAAAATCAAATCTGGAACTATCGGCCAAAACACGTGCCGGTCATAAAAATTTCGGCTGGAGACGGATGCTGATATAGGCAGGGAGAATCAATGTTATTATCTTTCCAAGATATCGTTTATTTTTTTTTCTTGGATACAGACGTAGAGAAGCAATGTGGCAATTATAAAATTTTGGCATTGTCTCAATATAGGTGAGAAGATTGTTATCATTTACTTTGCCAACAGACGCTAAGACGTCGAATAGCAATGTGGTAATTGTAAAATTTTAGCAGTCCCCAGAAAATAGTGGAGAATTGAGATTTTGCGAGATAAAAAAATTTAATTTCTTAACAAGTCAAGGATTCCATTATAAAGCTAACTTAGCGTAAAGAACCAGATGGCAAACTTTGACAGTAATTAATGAGACGGTAAGAGTGCTGGCTAAGTGACTTTTGGGTGGCTCAGGAAAAAGAGAACATATGATAAAAATTTAATTCGCAATGTGGATATTGTAAAAAATTTTGACCGATGGCAAAGTAGAATTTTGTAAACAAAAATTCTAGATTATAATTTTAAGGAGACCAGCGTAGCCACACCCACACTGCCGAGAGATCATTGGTCGTATGGTAGCATGCTGATAGGCGGAGAAGATGTTAACGCCCACTGAAGGGATTGGTATGAGATATCAATGTGAGAGAGAAAGATTCTAGGAGAATAGCTCTCCTCCGACCTTCCCTCACGAACGACGGAGACCCCCCCTCCCGAAATGGGAAGTGGTTAATTTTCCAAAAATGGGAAATAATCGATTTTCCTGTCCTGACAACAAAGAGATTTCTTGTTAGAAATAGAGATTACCGAGAACCCCAGGCCACGTCTGGCCCACACAGGGTTTTGGTCGGTACCCATATAAACGAACGACAATGGGTCGTTCAGCAGAGCAGTTAAGAGAAGTTGAGAAGTTAAGAAAAGTCGCAGTTCAGCTCCGGACACAGCCAGAGACAGTTCGAGTAGCGGGAACCAGAGTGTTGCCTCGCAGAAGCTGACCGAGAGATTCCATGACCTCCGACTTCGCCTAATCTACCCATAGCAAGTTATACTGACGAACGAAGTTAAACCAGCACTTAAAAACTAAACCTGTGGACTTAGAGGACCAACTTGCTTGAAACATAGAAGAGTCACATTTCGTAGGAAACGGGCTGGAAGAAAAAAGAACGCTCCTGAATATAACAGAAGGATAAAGATGAATTGTTATTTCCTAACATACTTGAACCGCTTGGGTTTTTCTTTTATTTATTTATTGTTGATTGCGCTTGTACGGTACCACCTTCAATCTGGACTCAGCTTACTCTACGGTCCGACGCCTGATTGATCTCGTCTACCTAAGATCAAAGTCACAACGTGGGTAGGTTAGTCTTGAGGTCGAAACAGTTACTCCAGTAACCAGACGTTGCAAGTGAGCTGGGAACGACAGAGCTGGCATTAAACCGGTACAGCTGGTGAAGCCATTAACATCGACGACCAGAATTCGATCCTGGTGCCACATATTGGTGCCTTGACCACTGGATTCGACCCTCGATGGCTGAGTGTCATATATTGGTATCCTGGCCAGGGGATTTTGCCGAGTAGCAACGACCACCGAACGACCGGGACATAGGCTGGTGGCAGCGACAAAGAGTCAACCCCAAAACGCCGGTAGAAGAAACCTTACAGCTTCGCGCCGCGACTAGGAGTTGACCTTGGGTCGACGGCTTAGTGTCAAATTTAGTTTTTCTTTGCTCTTTTTAATTTTTATCGTCGTAGTAGCCGTCGTTGTCGTCCTTGTCAGTGTTGAAACTCTCCAACCTTTTGCTCTCCTAGCACTTGCTAACGTCTTTCGCCTGTGAAATCTAATAAACTTGTAACACGAGTTCTTAGAAGAAAGATTTATTCTCCCATTTACATTTCTCCCATTATCGGCACTGTTATATCCGTAATACAACAGCACCGATATTTCACGGACAGAACGGGATAGCTCAATGGAAAAAGGATGTGAAACATGCTTAGTTCTCAGAGAGTTTTATAATACTGCGTCGTACACAAAATTAGATATATGCACATATACACGTATCCCACACAGAGAAATTATAACATAGGTGTAACAACAGCTGTGTGTAAGAAAGGGGAACCTTACTTGTAATATTTCCCGAAGGAAAAACTGGAGTTACAGCGGTTTTTCTACAAGCCATCGTCCGTCTTTTCGAGGCAGTACATCGCAACTGCCCTTCGTCAATCTATCTCCTGACCCCATACACCGGCTGTTACATAACCCTCGTGACTATCTCAACGAAAGGAAGAGAATTGCCAGTTGTAACCCAACAGATACACCCCTAAACAGGTTCTAGAACCTTCCACGTGGAGTTACCTTATTCTGCTTGTTGTTGATATAATAGTAATGCAACATACAAAAGTATATTAAATATAAGCATGCAATGTATATTAAAAGTGCCACAATGTTTTCACCATGTTTAGTCAATCGTGTAAAAATGTCTTCTGTTTGCATATGAAAAAAAAAAAAACTTAAACAAAGAAACTAGTTAAGACAAGAAATACTAAGGCCATTTAATATGGCGCCCAGACTTGATTGTTTGTTTGTTTGGGTTTTATGGCATATCAACCACTGTGGGTTATTTAATGCCAAATCCAGTTTATATGAATTTTAAATGCCTATTTTGTATAGAATAAAAAACGTATAGCTGGCAACATCATTGTTTAAAAAAAAAACGTACAGCTGGCAACATCATTGTCTAAAAAAAAACGTATAGCTGGCAACATTATTCCTTTTCTACAAAAAAAAATCTTAGAGCTGGCAACATTATTGTTTCAAAAACTTAGAGCTGGCAACATTATTGTTTCAAAAACTTAGAGCTGGCAACATTATTTTTCTGAAAACATTATCTGAGACCTTGCTGTTGGATGCAGTTTATCGCCATACCCAGGACGCGGATGTAGTTTACCGTCATACCCAGGACGCGGATGTAGTTTACCGTCATACCCAAGACGTGAGCAAAACCTGGAAAACTAGCAGTTCACTATTTACCCATAGCTGGGACCCTAACAGGTGCTACCACCCCGGGTCAAGGTGGACCTGGGAACACCAGCAATTAAGAGGTGGTTCCACGCTCCTCAAAACCTCCAGATCAGAGGCCTTGCTGTTGGATGCAATTTAACGTCATACCCAGGACGCCTCATTGGGGGGGGGGTCTTACCCCTCTACAGAGGTGCAGTCGGCGTATTCTAAAGCCCCAGCCGACAGGGCCGCCCAGACTTGATCAATGTTTGCTTTGGTAAATCTTGTGGTACTGTAGATATAGGAGTGATTGGAGCTTATCCCTAAACAGCCGTGTGGGATTGAGAAAAATTGGCTTTAGCCTGTCCAGACTAATATTTTGGTTTGCACTGTTAATGCACACATTAAAATGTTTAGAGTATGTCTCTTCAGGATCTTGAATAGTCCTCTGTATGGTGGCTACAACGCATTTGTTTTGGCAACGTATGTGCGTGATTGCAGAAGTTTAGGTATTTATATAGGATTTTGCTCTGTGCATGTGATTTGTAGGCCAAATTGGCCATTTTGTTTTTCAGTCGGTCAATAAAGGAGGTGATGTCTAACAGTTTTTGTTGAGTTTGAAGGAAAAACTTTTCAGGAAGTCTTAATGTGGTGTCGTACACCATTTCGGCAGCTGAACATTGAATTTCATCTTTTACAGCTGTACGTTATCAAGGAGAAATGATGGTAGATGTTCTCAGGGCTGATTAAATGTCCGGCGAAACATTTCCAGCAGATCGTTGGCCTCCTGATGATATGCAGTCGTCCTAATTCTCTTGCATCGTAAAAGTTAATTTCATCGCATGAGACAATACTGATTTAATTTTGTGAAATGCTGCCATGACAGGCTCCGATAGAACTATGTCACAATTTTTGACATTTGTTAGAATATCCGTCACTATTTGCGCAGAAATCGACGGAAAAATTCCATTCCATCAATTTTCTCATGCTATCAGGTGCGGGTAATTGTGATTAACTTCCACTTTAGATGGGGATGGGGGAAATTCCAGAAGAGCTGATGTGGTGGCTGAAGAAAACTACTTCAGCTTTTTCTAATTCACACTTCACAAGGTTGATAATGGCCCCGAATTTATCAAATCACTCGAACACGAGCTGTAATTTCTGTATACATTCATTCATAGAGGAACTAGCTATGTGTACATCATCAATCATCCGGTAAAATGTAGGCCATGCAATAGATGATCCATAAATATCTGGAAGAACTGTGCTCCGCTCCTTAAGCCGAATGGGACACACAAGAACTTGAACAACCCGAAAGGAGTTGTTATTGCAGTTTTCGGAATATGCTAAAGCTTGACGGGGATTTGATGGCATGCCTTCATAAAGTCTAATTTAGTAAATATCTTTTTCCCTTTCACAATGGGTGTTATATAGTGAATATGGGGGAAAGGGTAACAATCTGGTTTTGCAACAGCATTTAGTGCCCTATAATCATCACATTCAGGCCAATCTCCACTACCTTTTCCCTAAAAGAACAGCATAGCATGAATAAAAAAGGCCCCAGACTTAATAAAAACAAAGTTTTATCGTAAATTTTTTTATGCTATTATTAAAAGGAAAACGAAAGTATTTTTTAATTATTTAAAATTTTTCAAAACATTTCTAACACGTTCGAAATTTTGGTTAAAATTCCTGTTTTTTTTTACGTCAGCGACATAAGTAATTTTACAATTAAAAGTTTTTTGCGCTTTTCGGTGAAAAAGACATTGATTTGGAAATTCTTGCAATAAACAAATAATTTTAATGAAACTTTAAGAACTTATTCACAAATTAACGAAATTATTTTTGAAATTTTTTACTTTAGAATATCTTGGTAAAAATATATTTTTAACATATGTTACACCCCATATACTTAATTACATGAAATTTCGAGAACTTAATTTGTATGTCCAAACATTTTTATTCGTTTATTCTCCTTGGAGTACATTCTCCAAGGAGAATAAATCATCCAATTTTTTTCAAACTTTTGCTCGTTTTCTGAAAATCCGCTCCGAATGGTAAACTAATAAAATGTAATAAAACTATGACATTATTTAATTAGAAAAGCTTTTAATTACTTTTGTAAATAAAATATATCAAGGGCACCATTGTCTTAAGAAAATTTTTTCGATGAATAATGAATTTTTACAAGAATTTAAAAAAAAATTAATTATAATAATTTATCATGATTTAAAAATCATTTAAATTTCTGCATTACTTTTAGGTGTGTAAGTTAGTAGAAACTATATTTACGAATCAAAAATTGCGCCAATATTTTAAAAATAATTTCATTTTTTTTTACTTGAAGCATTCCTATTTTTCATCTATGATAGTCTATACGAACTACGAACATTATTATGAAAAGAGCATGTGTTTTAAGAATTGTCCGCTTTTTACAGAGAAATTCGTTTGTCTCCAATTCATTTTTCATTGCTTACGTTTCAACAGGTTTTGAACATCATCCCTTCAGTTTTTAAAATTTTAAATTTAAAGTAAGTTTCACAAAATATTTTTATTTTATATATTTATTTTAGTGTGAGTCATAATTTATTGAGTTACCGCTATCACAATATTTAAAAATTAATCTTAGAACATTTTATAGTATTTTAAATTTTATTATTTTTTCATCTTATTCATCTTAAATTTTATCTTATTTTTGCATCTTCAAACGTAACTAGAAGTTAATAAAATATTAGATAGCTAGCCGAGGTACTCGGCGTTGCCGTGGTGGACATGCTGTAATTGTATAACCGCACCCTCCTGTCTAGAAATGTATTACCAACGGATGATGCATGCAACTACCCCTCACCTCATCTTTTTTACGGTTTGTCCTTCGCAAGTGTTTGACTGTATTTAATAAAGGAATTCCATCGATAAAACCGTCTTGTATGGTCGTTGCTCGGACTTAAATTGTTTCAATGTTTTAGATATTCGCTAAATTTCCTATGGCCGTAATCACTTTAAAATAATATGGGAATTGTTCATAAATCTAATAAACCAAGGGATGAAGTGTCAGAGCTTTTGATTCAACTGCAAATGCAAACGCGTGAACGCACTCCGTCTTTCTTCGCACGTTTACTGTAAAGCTGCGGTTAATACGAGGTTCTTCGGAAATATTTTATCCCTTTTAATGCTTCAATAATCCTTCTCAAATAATCTTTGCATCAAAGGTTGTTCGAATGGCAATTTAGGATGCAATCATATGAAGAATCAATTGATTAAATGGCCAAAGCTAATTTTGGACGTAGTTTGTCGCAGATTTCGTCCACTTAAATGAAATAATATAAACCAAACATTCACGCAAGACAGTTTGTGTGTCATATGTAATTTACATGGCAAATTTAGAAAGCATCGAATGAAAAACCAGAGTATTATGACCGAAAAAACGGGCTTTTTGAACAGTTTTTCCTGGTTTTTCGTTATACGCGGGGAAGCGAGCAGGGCTGAAACCACACTATCTTATTACTTGCATGGTGGTAATTTTTTGCGACATAACGGAAGAAAATCAGAAAAAAATGAAGTTATTCAAGTTTTAGGTTTTTATGTAGTAAGAAAAACTCGAAATTTTGCAATTTTTTGTGTGAAGCCAATGTTGTAGGAAAACTATCAAGCGCACTATTTAAACCTCGTAACATGAGCTGATGTTTTGCATCAATTACAAAGCACATAAGATCATCCAGTAGAAATTTTGTTCGCGTGTAACTTTGCCTGGGTTTTTGCAAAAAGTCGCACTCACTTTCACTTATATCAAAATAGTTCTGCTAAACTGTGTTTTGAGATTGAAAATTTGGTCTTGACATTAATTTGCAACATGTGTGTACAATTTTATCGAAATCAGTAACGAAATGTGGACATGCATAAATAGCACACACACACACACACACACACACACACACACACAGACGCACAGATTTTCTGTTTTATAGACATATAGCAGTCATACTCAGCTGGTCGGTCAGAGAAATCGTTCAATTAGAATTGGAACTAAAACAACATGATGTTTAGATGGTCACAGCGTCTATCTTCTTCAATTACTTTAAAGTACTTTCGTTAACAAACATTTTAAATTAATGCAGTTACTAATATAACAGGAGTAGTCAGTATTTATTCAATCGAAGTTAGCAGAGGACATGAAGGGGTAATACAGGCAATATGAAGACTATGCTACCAGGGATGTAAAAGAGGATATATTTATAAAACAATTGTTAAGTTTGATGGAAACTGGTTGACAGTTCAACGAAAAATAAGATAGAAACCAGTAAAAATCGCCATTTTTCGCTATTTACACGGGTTTTCACTATATGGGTAGACTCAATTATCAAGTTAAAAGACTGTTAAACAGTTAACTCATTCTTTGCTACAATTGAGTGAAATTTGTATTAGATTGCTTGAAAATTGAGGGAGTTTTTAGTTTAAAAATTTTAATGTTTTATATATACAGATTGCTGAAAATATGTTAATTTGTAAAAATTACTAGATAGTTCCCCCCCCCAAAAAAAAAATAAATGCGTTCACTTAGATTTCGTAAACTTATGTCAGGTCTGGTAATCCATACTGTCAACACCTCGGAGCTTATCGATACGCCAATAAAGACAAAAGAAAAACAGTCGTTAAGAAATGCTGGTATACTATTTTTTATACTATAAGTAATATTCATTCAAATCAGATTATTTTATCTTTAAAATTGCTAATTTTATGTAAATAACATGTCACAAATATATTTCTTTATTTTTGGAAGATTTTTAAAACCGATAATTAAATTTTATTTTTAAACTTGTTAAAATGTAAGAAATGGCCGCCAGTATGCAGATTTTTTAAATGGAGGAAATATTTGACATTACAATCTATATAATTTCTATTTAAAATACACCAGAGTATTTTATCTAACAGAGCAAAAAGGTCATTTTTTTAAAGATTTCTACTTACAAGACAAATTCAGCAAAGACAATTTGAAAAAGACGATTCCAAAAGGAAAAAAAATCTTTCCGAACACAATGGATAAAAATAATTGGAGAATAATTATCTCTCTTTTTGTTTTGTTTTTTTAATTTTTTCAAATGTTTCCTACATTTGAGTTTTTGTAAAATAAATTTTTTAATTCCAATTTTTACAAACATCGAGCCATTTTTCGTCTTCCTTGATATGTTAATCTTTGAATTAAAAAAAATTAAAGTTAAATATATTTAATATAATATCTAATATACTATTATATATTATACTAATTAGATATATTTCATTTCTCTGAGTATTTGTTTAATATTTCATTAATATTTCTATGATCGTAATATTTAAAATCATGGCATTATGGTTATAATACGGACATAAACAAACTCAACATTCAAAAGTATTTTTGTGTCGTCAAAAATCGAAATTAGTAACGCTGCATTGTACATTCACAAAACGATTTTTCATTCAAGTGGATAGTAGAATTATTTTATTCAACCAAGAAAATATAGACACTTATTTTCTGATGTACAGATTTTACACATCTCGGAATAAAAATAAATGTTAGAAAAGAAGCATAACCGCTTTGAAAAGTTGCCAGATAAGAAATGAGAATTAGAAAAATAAGTAAATAATTAAAATAATGGAATAAAAATGAAGGTCTAATGTTTCACTCATTCCTTTATTAGTTTTTAAATTGGTCATGGGTAGTTTTTCAGAAAGCATTCTCGTTACATCATTTTTGGTAAAGCCTTTTATGAGTTTTATGCCAATTCTATTCATATTTCAATGAAATTTTGCCTTGTGTTTCTTTCTTTGTGACATTTGATCTTTATATTAAACTGGCTTAGTACTTATTTTTACTTTCTTTTTTGCTTTCCTATATTTATTATTTTTGCAAAGTTTGCCTTTTCTACTCTCGTTTATTTTTTATCAATTGATAATTTAGGTGTTAATTACAATAAAAAAAGGCAGTAAACAATTTAATTTTTGTATGCTAAATAGGTCATCCCAAAGGAGTACAGACGAAAAAGAAAAAATAAACGAATGGATAACAGGAAATTCTCGACATGATGCAAAGGAGACAGAAAACTCTGCCTCGATACGTAACAGAATACAGAAAATTACACAAAGAAATAAGGAACGAATGCAGACAGACTAAACAAAAAATGTGCAAAACTACAGAGATTGAGTTCCATCAACAAAGGAAATATGCCCAAACAAATAAGGCAACTAACAGGACAGAAGACATGCTTGTCAACAGGCTGCTTAAAATCAAAGGACGGAACACTCATATTAGGAAAAGATTCTTCAACACTGGGCCGAGTATATTGGCGAACACTTCCATGACGAAAGAGAGCAACCAGCAATACACAGAACTACCGACGGACCTGAAATTCTAAAAACCAAAGTAGAAGCTATACTTGAACAGAGTTGAACAGAAACAAGGCGGCAGGGCCAGACGGCCTTTGATGAATTTGGCATAGACAAGATCACAGAAATAATAAATGAAATCTACAACAGTGGGGACGAACTGGAGGATCTTAGCAGATTTATGTTCATAGCACTAAGAAACCAGGCGCAAAGGAATGCAAGCTCCACCAAACAATCAGCTTAATGTACCACTCACAAAACTCATCATCCATATTCTGATGAATATAGCATGCAGCAGAATCGGGTCAGTGATAGGACAAGAACAGTGTGGGTTCGTCAAAGACACCGGAACAAGCAATGCAATATTCATGTTTAGAATGTTATTGGAAAGAACAATACAGATACAGAAGTACGTGTTTGTATGTTTTATAGACTACGCAAAGGCATTCGACAAAGTACGTCACAAGGACTTGCTAGAACTGCTCAGCAACCTTGATATATTCAGGAAAGATATCAGAATAATCAAGAACCTATACTGGCAGCAAACGGCATGCATTCGCATCGAGAATGAGCTCAGCGAATATGAAAAAATAGAAAGAGGCGTAAGGCAAGGATGTGTCTTCCTCTGGATTTTATTCAACCTACAGAGAGGCAATTCTGAGGGACCTGGAGATCCTAGGAGGATTCATCATTGGCGGCCACAACCTTACCAAAATTAGATACGGAGATGACACTGTACTGATAACAGACACAGAAAAGAAATTACAAAACCTCCTACAGAAAGTAGCGAGGGGGAGCGAGAAGAAAGGACTAAGCATAAACTACAAGAAGACAGAATGCATGGTCATCAGTAAAAGGATGAGCCCAAAATGCGATTTGCAGGTTGGGAACACTAAAATCAAACATGAAGTTTAAGTATCTGGGAAGTATTCTGACGGAGGACGGTAGGTGCAATGCTGAGATCCGAAGACGGAGTGGGATGGCCAAGGATGCATTCCTGCGAAAGGAGAATTTCTATGGTGACAAAGAAAAGAGTACTGAGCTTCTACGTGACATCTGTCCTCCTATACGGCAGCGAATGTCGGACGGTATCCTGAGGGATGAAGAAGAGACTCGAGGCGGCGGTGATGTGGTTCAACAGAAAGATGCTGGGGATATCATGGACCGAGCATGTGAGCAACGATGAGGTCTTGGAGAGGATGCAAACAAGGCGGAAGCTTATACTTAACAAGGAAGAAGCAGATTAAATTTCTGGGACACGTGATGAGAAAGGAGGGCCTGGAGAATCTGATACTCACGAGACGAACTGTTTTGGGTCGTCCAGTTTTTGAAGCATTTATAATTGAGTCAGTAGCATCAAATTTGTCACGAATGCGATAAATGATTTGTCACTTTGGGACTTGAGTATCAAATGTTTCAACCCATTTTGTTCTGACGGTTTTTGAGAAATTCTTTAAACATCTTCTTGCATCAGTATTTAAATTGTTTGTCATTATGGGTTCTCTGAACTAACTAAAAAGAAAAAAATTAAATTTAAATAAATTTTGTTATAAAATTTAATATGACACAAACACCATAGTTATAATATTAATCCTAGCACAAATCCTATTCAACCTCATGTCCACCTACTTTTGGTTCACCCTGTATTCCTTTGCACCTGGAGTC
Source organism: Acanthosepion lycidas (assembly GCA_963932145.1). NCBI lineage: Eukaryota > Metazoa > Mollusca > Cephalopoda > Sepiida > Sepiidae > Acanthosepion > Acanthosepion lycidas. The sequence goes on along the minus strand of OZ010571.1, from coordinate 75,433,673 downwards.
ACGCGTGTTTCAGGGCATTTTTCACTGAACCTGACACATCTCATTCTTTTCACTGATTGTTTACTTCGGTTGAAAACACTAGGCATGCAGATGTGGTAACTACCACCACCATTACATACACACAGTACATAGAAATCATGCGACAGGCATTCATTGGTTGATCTCCTCAAAACTAGCTCGCTGAATGAAATCTCCCGCTCACTAAGGTTGAGCCGATCACGTGATACCCTGCCTTATATAAACAAAACACGTGTAAGTTTGCTGCCAAAATGTGACCTTCAAGAACTCTCATCTTAACCTTGCGGCCAGACTTTAAAGAACATTACCATTTCACGCAAGTACGAACTCTAAAATCTCTTCTGAACACTTACCAACTTTATTCAATACACAATTCCTTACATGCTAAAGGAACTTTATTCTTCTAAACTACAGTTTAATAATTAATTCACTTTATGAGCTCAAGTACAAATATTTCCAAATCTAAGAGACATAACTCTATCAAACCTTCAGCTTATATGCATGTACACCAAGCACTAATAAATTCAATTGTTATGTTTTGAATCATTACATGTGCTATTTTACGTCAAATATAAATTGCATTGTGCACGCCACATTGGATAGTAACCTTCAGTGTCTTTGCTTTCCTTAATCTCGTCTTTCCTAGTCAAAAGATAAATATATACTGTACCAACCTGTACACAGGTCTTTCTTTGTTGTATCAGATGAATATGTCCTTTTCACTACATGCGTACATTTTCTTTTTGTTCTGCCCATATACGTAACATATTGATCAGAAGATATGCATGTTGCTTAAGTCTGGTATCTGTTCTGTGAATGGCGCACTGAGAGTCTTATTAAGTCTGCTATTATAGCATCGGTTACGGATATAAACCGAAGCCATAACAGCACATGTCCACAATGATTTGGATAGAATCACTCCTGTCACTAGATACCTTATCATGTTGAACAGGGATTTCCATTGTCTTTCTATTGTGCCATTCTGATGTGACTATGGACTAAAAGTGCTCGAAATTCCTCCCAAGTAAATTCCGTTCCATTATCAGACCTAATACGTTTGATAATGCCATATGGTGGCCTAACTGAAAGGAATCTCTTAGTTGCTGTTATAGTGTCACTCTTTTGTTTAAAATAATTATGAGGTTTATTGAATTCACTGAGAGTCATTTGTTTCTCATTTTGTATAACCACAGTTGCAAATATTTTGAAAGATGTGGGTGACCCCTTTTAAAACTATAGCCATAAGGACAGCGTCACTTATATTTTCTCCTGCAAACCTGAGAGAATTTGCTATCGTCTCTGCATTGATGACATAGTCGGTTAGACTTCTGTTGTCTTGGTTAATGTTGCCAATTCTATACAAAGGGTAATAACATGTGGTTTCCCTTAGTAATGTGCCCTAAAAAAATATGCAAAACTTTTCTGTCATCATTTCTTGCTTCTCTTATGGTAAAAGAGCTACAGTTCTGTCATCCATGCATTTCGTCTCCAGGGAGAGAATTGTTTTCAGAAGTTTTGCATTTTCATTTATCCAAGATATTTTACTTTCTATAGTTCAGATTTGCTTTCATAACCGTCAAAATATATCCATCTGCTATTCTGGTGCTTTATAACCCGTGGTGATAACCTCTTCTCTGAAAAGTCTAACAGAAACAGAAAACAGAACGATAGAATACAATAGCTTGTAATAATTTTTTTTTATTATCTTATAAAAAGAAGGGAGGGAGTAGAGTAATTTATTTTCATTGATAAAGAGTTATAAAAAAAATGTCAGTAAAGGGAATTAATCAACATGGGCTTCTGTAGGGGTAATCTCCCCTTTACTGTACGGCCACGATTTTATGTTTATCTATCTATAATTAAAATCAATATAAGCAATGAACAATTGAACCGGGTTATAACGATTTTTTTTATATCTGCTGACATTAACTTCAGTGATCGTCAGAATTAATTCAAATTTTTTTTTTAAAGTTACAAAAGATCTGTAGTTGCGAATCTCATTTCTTTTTCCTAAAAAATGCTTAATTTCCATATTTTCACACAGTATCACTCTGAACACGCCATTCAAAGATATTTTAGATATTATTTTTTTTAATAAGCAAATAGCCGAACATTTTACACTGGCGGACTTACTCTCTCATTGTAGTTGTAAAGAAAAAGTGACATGCCCCACCCGGTACTGAGGTGTACACCGGTTATGTAGGGCTTTTACCTACATGCGATCGCCCAGGTCATACGGCGCTCGTTCTTTTATTCGTTCAGTTGAACGCGTCGCGTCAATGCCTCTTAGCCGGACTTTGTACCGGTAAGTCATGTTGGCTGGCGCAGTTGAGGGTGATACATTGTCTTTAGGGGTAACGTTGTGCCAGTACACCGGTTCTATTATGGAACACTGCTTTCTAGCAGCGATTCTCTTGACGCTCCGATGGCATCGCTCGATTATGCCATTTCCTGATGGGACATGCGCAGCGAAATCTGAGGTGGACTCCACACGAATACAAAAAACCTTAAATAGGCCACTGCGGAATGTAGTGTCGTTGTCAGTGAGGAGTTCCGTCGGAGGTTCACGTTTAAAGAACAACGCCCACAAGTGGCCAATCACGCTTACGGATTAGTGAACCGGATTGGGCCAAAGTCAATCAGGGTTAGATAGTGAGTTCCATTATGATAGGTGATGTCCATTCCAACACGGTGCCACACTTTGCTCACACTCAGATGACCTTTTGGCCATTGCACAGGTGCTGGGTCAATGGACTGACACCTTGCATTCTCTGACTACTGCCCTGACAGCAGCTTTGGATACGGAGGGATCAATCTGCCTCACGAAATATAGAGCCCGTTTTACATCGGGATGTCCAATTTGGCAATGCACAGATTTTAGTAGCTCTGAATTATGGTCACTCGCTGATGTTGCAGAGGATCTACCTCTTTCTTAAGAGCGTCAAGCCATCTCAAGCCTTGTTAAATTATATGCCTTGTTCTGACCTGATCTAACCAGCTGTATATCCACTGATAAGTTGTACTCACCAACTTTCCCAGTGTGTCTAGCCGCCTTCGAATGAGCATTTCGCTCGAAGCCTTTGTACGTATCCTGGCTTTACCCGTAAGAGTGTCCACTTATGCACGCATGCGGAATCCATGAATAAATGCAGCACATTTGCACTCCATTGAATGGCTGCGGTTACTCCTTTGATAACAGCGTCTAATTCTGACATGTTAATATGTTGTGTATCCTTCTCGGGACGCAACCAACATGCGTCTTCCACGACAGTTCCATCTATTTCAAGAGACACTCCTGTTGCAAGGGAGCTTGCGTCGACCTAGACGTCAAATTCACATCCGACTTGACGCACCCTGGTAATGTCTTCCGCTATCATGTCTCTAAGGAGAGCATCATTTATCTTGTCATCCCAGCCGGAAGTGACAGCAGTCACCCTACGTTTGATAAAGGCAGTTGCAATGCGGATCCAACCGCCCACAGGAAAATGTCCCATAGCACAGTATCCACGATGGCTTTCATGATGGTCGGCGCCACACTGAGCCCGAATCCCATTCGCGTTAGGAAGTATCTCCTCCCATTAAGGATCACCGTCTGAAATGGCCACAGTGACCAGTGCACGCGTACCTGCAAGTACGCCGTTCGAAGGTCAATCACGGAGACATTGGACCCCTTTCTTCTCCATTCTCTCAATTTTTGTGCATGAGCCATGTATGTGTCTACATTTCGTTCAGTTCTCTATAATCTAGTACAGGGCGCAAATTTCCCTTGTTCTTCTGTACCACGGCCATCAACGGGATGAGGCTTCTTGGAGGATCAAGCTCTTCCTCGGGATACGGAGTCAGCCATCCATTGTCCAGCCACACCTGCAATTCGCGCTGGTATTCTTCCTTGACGCGTTCGGGCAACGAGTACTCTGACACTCGGTTCTGGAGCTTTGGTGATAAGTTATTTTCCGATCATTTCCACAGTGCTGTCCATGTCTTTGTCCTTTGGTCGAACTCTGCACTAAAGTCGGGCCCGTCGATCCTCAAAGCAGGACAGATGGGCGAACTAGAAAACTTGACTTCGCCCGCCTCTGTGATGCATACACCGCCCAGCTCCTTAATAATGTCCATCCCAAGGAGCCGGTAAAAACCTAATAACGCTCTGTCCACAACCAACACACTGATGGTGACAGCGTCACCGTTGTTGACACCGAGTTTGATGTTTCCGACTTCCCGGCTTCTGAGAGCCTTTCCATCGGCCGTTAGTACGTCCATCTTTTGTCTGCTCCACTGCCGACAAATCGAATTGTTCGTGAGTGTCCGAGAGCAGCCCGAATCTACTAGTCGTACGCGTTATTCCATTGATGCGCACCTTAATCACAGGTAGCGCCTCTTTCATGTTCGGTGCGGGGAAGAGACCGGCGCTGACCGTCGCGTCCCCCATTCCATTTCCTGGACACTTAGAGGCAATGTGACCTACTTTATGACACTGGAAACATCGTAGATCGAGACGCGCCTTTCGCGCCGACATGCTGCGCATTTCTTCGCGTTGATAGCGGTAGTCTTTGGCAAATTGATTCGGCCCAGAACACCGATAGCAGGTGACATTGCCATTGCCATGGCCACGGATGTCTGGAGGCGGGATCCTCTTTGACTTCAATTGGTTGAACGACTGCAGCCACTGGTTCATCAGCATCTTTTTCGTCGATCATGATAGCACGGGCTCTGGTCAACAATTGGTTAGCGTCATGTCTTCCATTCTGGATGATGCTCGGAGTATCTGTTTAACATGACTAGGCAACCCAGGCACAGGTCATCCATTCTTCAGGAAGCGTCAAATATACTACTGTCTCGCCAGGCCGCAGACGCCGCGCCTGGAATTGGTCATAGGCGACGAACCAGTCAGTTCCAAACGCGGTTAGTAGAGTGCACTTTATTTGCTCATTGTCACTTTTCTGTTCTTTGCTCAGCTGCCTATACACAGCAAGGGGGCCGCTTTTCAAGTGCAGTGGAAGAATCCGTTTAATCTTCGTGATCTCGCATAATTTGCAAACCAGTTCCACATTTTCGATCCATTCAATCACAGACTGTCCACTCGTATCACCACTGAATTCGGGGATTAGTTTTATGTCGAACGGTCTTTCCGCCATCTTGCTAGAGACAAAGTAAATGCCTAAATAGCTTGTAGTTGTAAAGAAAAAAAAAAAAAAAAGAAGACCGTCAACTTATAGAACCAAAAAATATCTGCAATAGATTTCTTCTGTCTCTCGACCACAACACTTGTAGCCAAATCGCAATTCAAACGATAGTCCGTCGTAACAGTCCAACAGGCAACGTAGAAACGACAAAATGGAGTCACACGTCCAACCTTCAATTCTCACCAGCAAAAACGCGTGTTCGTACACCCAGCTCAGAAAATCCAAATCGATATTTATTGTGTTTTAATACACAATTGTGGCACAAGGTCGAAAAGGGGAGGGGTTGAGGATGGTCGTCACTAACTATCTTATACCTAGCTAATCCGATTCACAACCCATTCACTCATTATAATTTGCTCATTCACATAAAAAACTCGTCCATCACCAATCAATCCTCCATACACCATAATACCACATTCTCTCAAGCGGGTCCTACAAAACGCGTCCCATGCCATAAAAATTTAATGATAATTAATAATTATATATAACAATCTATGATGTTAAAATGAGTGCAGAGGGAATGGACCCCAAAACAAACTAAATACGAACACAAGTAAACTAAACATAACTGATATTAGTAGGGCCCGTCCAACCCTAAAAAAAGAGAGGCCACATATTCTGCCTATTTGGACAAAATCAAGAGACTCTCTTGCTAAGGGAGTGGGAAAGGAGAAAAAATATACGGACATGGGGAATAAAAAGCTGACCCAGTCGAGATGAAAAAAGTGGGCCAAAACAAACTGGGGAGGTTGGGAATCTCAACTTGGAAAGAGGCAGCTGGGAACAGGGCAGGAACAACTAGGTACACAAAAGCGTGCCTAACCTAACCAAGGGGAGTGCTCCACAGGAAACCATCCCAATGTGACGTAGGTTGAACAAAAACAGAAAATCAAGGCTAACCCCGTTCAAACGAACCAAGCTCGCCTCAATCACTCACTTTTCGCTGAAGACTGTCGAATGCAAGCGTTTTCTATTTCTATCTATAAAAGGCAGGATGTGTGTGTGTGTGTAACGAATGCACGGCCGCAATTTTCGACGGATTTGCACTAAAATTTACATGCACATGCTCCAAGTTAGCAGGAAGGCCAAGACCGACATTGCATTTCCCAAATGCCATCGATAGTGGAAATAATCTATTTTTTCATGCTTCTACGGCACTTTTCATGTAGTTTGCGGCCATTTTCTACTGGCCAGAGTGAGAGCCTATAACTGGCTGCAACGAATTGATAGGAAGATTCTATTGGCCAGCGTGAGAGCCAACAGCTGACTGACACGAATGTTAACTAGCATGTTAGCATGCAAAAAAAATCGATAGCTGCATTCGTCACAAGTGGGAAAAATTTAAATCTGCATGGCACTTTACTCCAATTGGCTCATTCTCTTGCTTAAACTCAACGTTGATTCTGATTCCGCAGAACTGGGTTGGATGTAAAAAGTATTTGTTGTTAATATTCTTTTTTCATTCGGTTTTTTCAGTTACGAGTCCGTTTTGTGTTCATTTTGTTTAGTTCTTTTTTCGTAACAGATTTTATGTTTAGTATAGAGCTTAGAAAAAATTCGCAGAGTGAGATAGGCAAGAAGTAAGGCATGTAGCAACATCAGCACGGCAAAGGGCACTCCTTTAAAGGCAAGGAAGGGCAAAAATATTTTAAGTCAAGTGATAGCGATTGCTGTATGAGTCGTACGATTTTTGAATCAAGCACGAGCAAAGCCGGGCCATGCTGCTAGTCAGTTTTACTTTTAATCTTCATTTTGAGCTGATGCTCAAAGAATAGGATCAGATCCTGATGGGAAAGAAGGCTGCCTCGCAAGATTTCCTCCTGTCACGTCGTCCAAATCACCATTCGGGCTGTGACCAGCAGCGTCAGAAACACCATTAGTTTCACCCCAGAATACGTGGGCGACACATTGTCACACGCGTATGCGCGATCTATGAGCACGAGCTTTTCGGGAGCGAGACGAGCCGTCAGTCGCCGACATGGTCCCATAAGGGGCGGAGCCGGGGACAATGCTAGAAGGCGTGCGAAGCCGTTTCTTCTAAACCAAGGTCACATTGTTCACAGTCTCGCAAATCCGCCAAGTCTCATATGAAGGCCTTGTCATTGACAGCAGCAGATTCCGAATCAATCGCCAGGTAAGCGAAAACTCAGGTTTACTGATATAATACGCCACTGGCGCCCAAGACCAGAAAGAGCGAAACTCCTTGTCGAGCCGCTTACGTAGAGGATCGTCAAGGCGTACCGACACTGCCGAAGGAAATCCGATTGATCCCGGAGCTTACGACGGCGCTCAGCCCGCGAGATGGGGAGGATTGATAGTAAGGCAAGGGAACGCATCCCTAACAATCTCCGCTATAATCGAATCTCCTGTCAATGCGCAGTTGAGGCGAAGTTGTGACTCACCAAGTGTAGCATTCCCAGCCCCCCTCCATGACACGGACGTTGTGCACAGACTCATCTGTCGACCTGATGCTTGCGTACCCTTCATAAAACGGAGGATAGCGAGCGGCTATGATCTTTACAGAGTGGAAGTACGGACAATCGATAAAGGACAGTCGAGAAAACGTAAGTGGCACACGCCTCCGCCCTGCCCTTCACGGACAACCTACTTCGACGCCAAGTCGGACCGGCTGCGTCGACATTTGCTCGTACTTTAGACCAATTTTTCTCCAGCTGGATGTCGGGTCCAAACCACACTTCAAGAATGTGGACAGAATCGTTCGTTCAACCGAAGGGCCCGGAAGTTCGACCCTCTTCCAGGCACCTAACCGCAAGCCGGACGACTTGTCGCGGTTAATCTTGGCCCCTGTCACCTTTTCGTACCGATCAAGCGCCTTCAGTACCACTTCAATGTTGCTTCGGGACTACACGAAAGCAGATACGTCATCGCCGTACGCGGAAACCTCCAGGAACGGCGATTCCACGTAGGGCCGGACTGCACGCCGTGTCTCTCAGCCAGCGAAGGAGAGGCTCCAACGCCAAAGCATAAAGTAGGGGCGACAGTGGACAACCTTGATGGACCGATCTAGATAGCGCAAAAGCGCCCGACAGCTTCCCGTTCACCTGTACCACGGCACTGGGGGAGCGATACAGGAGGCTAATCCAGCGGCAGAAGTCGGGCGGTCTGCAGGACAATAGCAAGGTGGCGATGGTCAACCCTATCAAATGCCTTGGACTGATCTAAATTTTACAACCTCTATGATCGTGCGTATCAGATGCAGGCAGCTCTGAATTTTTCGGGTCCTCACAGCGCAAATCTGCTCAGGACACAACAGAGACTCGGCAACTGACTGCAAACGCTCCTGTAGGATCTTGGCCAAAATCTTTAACTCTGTATTTAGCAGATTTATGGGCCTGTAATCATCTAAATCCCGCCCAACACCCTTGCCCTTTTTCAACAGCCTTATCACACCCCTGGTGAGACGGTTGGGGATGGACCCCTGCCGGAACCAGTTGTTGAACACCACAAAATCGGGACAAAGATGTGAGACTGCCTCAAGTACATTTCATAGGGCAGACCATCAAGTCCCGGAGACTTGCCTCAGCCGACCTTCTTTAATGCCAAGTAAACTTCGCCCTCTGTGATCTCACTCTCACAGCTAGCCGCTTCAGTCGGCGAAAGCCGAGGAAAGTCAGCCAAATAGTTACGAAACTCCTCATCACGGAGACCAGGTTCCTTGGTAAAGCGGCTATCGAAATGCGCCGAAACGCCTCGCACATGTCGTCAGTGGCCCGAAGAGTATGCCTTTCGGAGTTTTGACTTCACGAATGTAACGATCGGAACCTCGACGGATCTCTTCCTTGCGCAAATCTGCGCCCATGCTCACAGTTTCGGAAGACATCTATATCTAATTACCTGACCCATGTAGCGCTCGTTACTTAAACGCTCCAGGGCCTCCCTCGCTAAGGCTATCTCTAGGGGATTCCCCCCAGCCATCGCCCGCAACAAAGTCTGTCCGCCTGCAGACGGAATATTTAGGGATGAGGAGGACAAAGGTAACAGTCCACGGTGTCCCAGTGGATATTACCGGCGACAGACTGGGCGCCTTTTTCTCACAGTATGGAAGAGATCTCAGCTATTACAAGTAAAATTTACCATGTCTTATTGCTATTATGTACGTTTGTTTGTTTTGTTTTTTCCTTATTGAACACTCCCACAAATGACATTTACTCTTGTATTTAATGTAGTAAAAAGATATCTATCTATCTATCTATCTATCTATCTATCTATCTATCTATCTATCTATCTATCATTCATGGATGAATGGAGAGGTGGATGGGTGGATTTTAGTTTGAAAATGTCATTCATGATAACGAGAATTAAGCATCAAAATATAAAGAAAAAACTGTTTTCTTTAATCGATGGAAAATGGTTTGTTTCTGATACCTAAAGAAGAGGAATTGCCACTAGGGATTTTGTGCTTCAGGTGACCCTGACTAGGAAGGACTTCGGTGACATCCCTAATACACTGATGTGCCGGGAGCGGCGCATAATACAAGTGGTGGTAGAAGGACAGCGCCCATACTGTTGGTCATGTGGAGTGATGGGACATATGGCAAAGGTTTGTCCCAGCAAAAAGGGGGCGTCTCAACCTAGCCAAGCAGCAGTACCGTCAGTTGCGGCAGCAGCAGCAGCAGCGGTGCCCGGCGAGGTTCCGGATGGAGGGTGGAAGAAACAGTGTGCCGAGATGGACATGGAGGCAAAAGAAATGCCGTCCACCAAGAGGAGGAGACAAAAACAGAGAAGCGGGCTGAAAGAAGCAGGATAGACAAGCCGACAGAAGGATCAAGGTCTCTCCTCCTCAATGTTCACTGAATTGTCCGCCATGATATGACCGGGCTAGTCGTACCACGACAAAATAAAGGAAGAACGTTTGCCTATGTGGCTTTTTTCTTTTTTAAACTGGCACTTGAACAAAGTCGTGCGACTAAGTAGTCGCGAGGAGTTAAAATAAAACTGTTGTCCAATATTATTTTATGACAAAAAAACAAAGTCAAGAACAAAATATAAAAAGAACGTGGCAAATAAGCAATTCAAACTAAACACGAAAAAGGTAATGCAAAGTAAAAACGATGGGAGGGTAAATTTACAAGAAAGCAAATAAACAACAAAAGAAAAGAAAAGAAAAATATGCACAAATAAAAAGACAGAACAAAGGAAAAACTTAAAAATTCAAACAAGTTCTAAAAACGAAAATGTCAAAAACTTAGCCCGTCAAGTTGTGCCACACACGCTGGTCGTATATCTACAAGGAAACCGCACAAAAAGCCCAGAAAATTCAAATCTGCCTCATAATCGAAAAAAAAAAACGGATTTTTTTTCACCGAGAGATCTTTCTGATTGGTCACGCCATTCAGAGAAAGGAAGAACATTAGCATAGATTCTGTTCCTTAAAGTAGGTTTTTGCTAACTACTTTTTGGCAATTTTTCTTCGGCAGATCGCACACAAAACACGAACTCTTTTTCGAGGTAGCTACATTCATCAAACCGGTACTCTTGACAACAGATACACCCTTCCCAGTTCTAACAAGAGACAACTATAAACAGGTTCATTGTTTTCATTTATTTCTTTTGGTTTTAATTTTTTTTGTAAACAAAATTATTCTTTGAAAGTCCAATTAAGACTTCATGAACAAACATGATGTCAAGTTTATTTTATACAACTCAAAGTTTCCACAATAAAATTGGCATTAACAAACCAATATTGACAAGATATATTTATAAATTGTATTTATGATAAATCTGTCGTGAGAGTTCCAGTTTCAAATTCTCTTTATTAAAATTACTGATTAGGACTTGTTTTGGAGTTTGTAGTGAGTGCGAAATAATAACCCTTTCATCCGTTCCCTTAAAATTCCGAGGACTGAGAATTCGCGAGCTTATGTGAGATCTTTGCCTTTAACAGAAATTGACCGGTGAGATGAGGAAGAAGAATTAAAGAAATTTGCAGAGCCTTTGTAAAATTCTTTTAGACCAATATATGTATATATGAAGAGTGAGAGAAACAGGGATGGTTAAAGTTTAGGTACCTCCACGAGATCGCTAAAAAAGAGTATAGCATGATGAAAAAGACGCCAAACTTGACGAAAACAAAATTTTATCGTCTAAATGTTTGTTATTATTAAGAGGAAAGATCAAAGTATTTTGGGGGTATTGTTTTTACATTTTTTAATCGTTCCTAGCACGTCCAAAATTTTCGTTAAAATCGTGTTTTTTTTTTGAGTCAGCAAAATTGACAGATGGCAACCATTTTTTTCAAAAAAAATGAAAATCTCACTTTGAAATTCTTTTAAATATCAATTATCATTTTTTCAAATCAGAAATTATAATGTTTATTTAAAATATTTTGAACCAAGCTTAACTTAGCTTCTGCGCCGAAAAGATGTAATTTGAAAATAAAACAAAGCAGGTCATAAACTTTCGCCTCACTTGACAGGTGATGAATGACATATTGACGGATTCCGTGAGGATAATTTGTTCTACGGAAGGAGAAAAGTGAAATTATTTACATTTAAGTGAACAAATTATTTACCTCGTTGTTTTTAAGGAAAACTTTCAGCGTTCTAATTTTTTTTTGTACTTAGCTTTCACCTTTACGTTTACGATGCTTTATGGAAAATATATTATAAATAAATTAAAATAAGACTGTTAAGAGTGAGATTAAATTTTATATTTCATAAGAAAGGTATCTAATTAATTTATAGGTACCTTTCTTATGAAATTTTATCAGAAGTGTACATAAAATACAATAATTTTATGTACATTTATTACATTTTACTGTGTTATTTGTATTTCCATTCATTTTATTATTAATTTTGATATTTCATTTATGAAAAAATGTCATAATTGAGATTAATAGAGAAATAAGATCATATAAATTTCATAAGATGATACTGATACTTGTAGGTACCCTTCTCAGTTGAAATTGGAAAATCAAATTAACTTCTCCATACGTGTTTCGCAAAAGCGGAGAACAATGCTTAACTCAAATAAAGCAACTTAATTGTATTCTCGTTGGTCTTCCATACTTTATAATTACAGCCCGATTATAAACACAAAATTATATTTCTTAATTACTGCGGATCCTCTGATTAGTCAAAATGATACAATTTACAACGCGCTAAAAAAGATCTATCTCATAAGAACATTTAGGAAGCCTGATGCGGCTTTTAACTAATTTTATAATATTTTAACAACTTAAGTCTAAAAATCTATTATAATTAAAGAAATAACAAATAATTATATTAAAAATTCATTTTTCATCGAAAATTTTTTGCTTTCAGAAAATATTGTCCATATTCCTAAAAACAACTAAAAGCAAATAAAAGCATTTGAAATTTCATAATATATTTGTTTTATTGAGTTCTGTATGTTACAATTCAGAGCTGATTTTCATGTAGGGGGGTCCAATTAAAAAAAACAAAAACAAAAAAAAACATGATTTGCATTCCTCAAAGCCTTGTGCTTTTAACTATTGTAATCACTAAACCTGACGCGATAGAATTTCTAGCGTTTTCATAAAATTAGGTGGGGGTGGTAATAAATATAAAAAGAAATATTTCTGCCATGACTTTAATAAAAAAACAACATAAAAAACATATTTATAATAATTTCGATCATCTGTGAATTGTTTCTGAAAGTTTCATTAACACCCGACAATTATTTTTATTTTTGAATGATTTTCAAAAAGAGCATAGCATGATGAAAAAGACGCCAAACTTGACGAAAACGAAATTTTATCATCTAAATGCTTATTTTATTATTAAGAGGAAAGAGCAATTTTATTTATTTAATTTATGTAAATTTTATTTCCTTATTCATTTTTATGGTTTACATGCGTAGACGATAAGCCACCTTACAATTTGTAAAAACAATTAAATTAAAATATTGATTTAATCTTTCATTTAGCAAAACCTATTTTCTTAACAATATTTGTATGTCACTTTAATCACTAATTTTTTATTTTTTATTTTAAATTAGGTTTTTGAAATACATTTTATTTTTAACATATAAAGATTTCCGTTCTGGGTTTGTGTACAACAACCAACTGTATGGTTTGATCATTTGCATCACCGAAATACTGAGCAATGCATCCTGGGAACATACAATCAGTGACTATTTACTGAAACCAATTGGAATGAAGGACTCAACATTTGTTACAAAAGATAATTTAATCAGCAAGAATGTTGCAATGTCATATTTCGATAATAAAAGAATTTCAATTGATTTTATTAGGTTAGTCACTCATTGGATCTATTTTATTTTAAATTAAATAAACCTTGTACTATTTTACAAAATACCACTTCTATAGGTATCAGAAACAAACCATTTTCTATCGATTAAAAAAAACTATTTTTTCTTTATATTTTGATGCTTAATTCTCGTTATCATGAATGAAATTTTCAAACTAAAATCCACCCATCCACCTCTCCATCCATCCATGAATGAATGAATGAATGATAGATAGATTTTTACTACATTAAATACAAGAGTAAATGTCATTTGTAGGAAAAAGAACAGGGAAAAACAGAACAAATAAACGTACATAACAGCAAATAAGACATGGTAAATTGGTAATGGTAGTTTCATACAATTAAATCTATGCATTTGTGTTTGTTTTTACTCCACAACTGTGATAATATTCATGTTATAAAAGGGTAAAGAGATTGAGTCTTACGCCTCTTGGCGGGATGTCTGTACTTCCTGCAGGAACAATCCCTGTTGCATACTGGGATAAATTTTATTAGTTTTATTTTTTTATTTATTTTAAACCAGGTTTAAATTTTATTTTATTTTGTTCATAATTTTCATCATTATTATTATTTTATATTTTATTTTTATTTATAATAATAACAATGTTCCCACACATTACCTGTTTATTTTTTTTAACAAAATGCGCACGAATCGGTGGTTCCAGTTCGATCTTCAGCAACGCAATCGATATGGCTAAATGGTTACTGTTTTTATTGAATGAAGGCCGACTAAAAAAGTCGACTAGTTTAATTCTACAGATTTCCAGAACATATTCATTTCTCGAAACTACATTTCCAAAAATACTTGGAAATATCAACTGGCCTACAATTCCATTTACTCTGAGTTTCACTCAGTATGTCCTTGGCTGGAAGAAAGAATTTTACAGAGGTAAATTCTTTAAGCAAATTAAATATTGATCTTATAAACAGAAAATATATAAGTACATCTTATTTTGTTAAGATTGTGGCCGCTAATAATGAATCGTGTTAAAACTTCTATTTTTTCAGGATCGACTCACTGCAAAGGTTGAATAAATCTAGTGAGAAGACACAATCTTATCTTACGCCCCTTTCTATTTTTGTGCATTTACTGAATTCATTTTCTATCTGTAGGGAAGCAGTTTGCACTGAATTACTTTTTCCGAAATAAACCAAGCTTACCTAGCAGTTCAAGCGGACCTTTGCGCCGTGCCATATCAAATGCTTTTGCATAATCTATAAAATATATCCTTCTGTAGTTCTATTGCTCTTTCTGGTATCATTCAGAGTAGAAATATCACATTCCTTGTTCCATTTTCTATCTAACTCTGTAGTGATCGAATAACATCAGGAGAGGTTTTGTTAACTTTTTCATTTTATATATTCAATATTCTTGGTCTATTTATTGATCACTTTACCTAAAAAGACTACCTTAACATTATCCGCCAGAAAAAACCCTGGTCGACCGGCTTTTGGCGAAGCACAATCTTTGTTAAATTGTGATGTACTTCCGATTTCGTTACCCATATGGACATTTTTAGCCCCCCCCCATTACACATCCTAGTGTGGAAGATAGTTAATAAAAAAAATAAATAAAATACAATGTTTTTCAACTTGCGTGTGAATATGTTCTGTGATCAATCTTCCCCTCCTTTTCTCTTCTGTTTCTTTCTGACTTACCTTCTCTTCCACCCTCATGCCATGAACTTTGGGGCGATCCAACCCGAGAATAACATGGTGCCAAAATCATGCGACCATCGGGTGATTGACCTTGAGTTAACTACAGGCACCATCAGGTTGCCCTGCTGCGATCACGTGATCAGACCCTTGGATCTTTGACCCTCACACAACTACCTCGTGGTTTGCACCCCATCCTTCTGCGTACCTGGTCAAGGACGTGGCGAAACCCACATGACGAACTTTGGGGGTAGTAAAAATCTAAAAAAAAGAGGCAGTTTACTGTTAGACCGGCGAAGGATGAAGCCCGGCTAGTGAATCGCTCCGATTCTTAATGAAAAAAAAAACAAAAAAAAAGAAAACAGTAAAAGTCGACTACAGAAGAAAGCGCCTACTATATGCTAAACCGAATTGACCAATAAACGCCCG
Source organism: Acanthosepion lycidas (assembly GCA_963932145.1). Taxonomy (NCBI): domain Eukaryota; kingdom Metazoa; phylum Mollusca; class Cephalopoda; order Sepiida; family Sepiidae; genus Acanthosepion; species Acanthosepion lycidas. The sequence goes on along the minus strand of OZ010571.1, from coordinate 75,418,135 downwards.
TACGTGTCACTGTGGATCCCAGGCCATTCCGAAAGAAAATATAGGCTCCAGGAAAATTGCCGGCCGACGAAATATTGTTTCCGTATAAGGACTCTCGCTTCGGCGAATTAGAATTTTGTGTGGAGATATCAACTCGACTGTTCCATCAAGACAGATAAATTGATTTATTGGCTTGATCTTGTTATATATATGTATTATCCCGTACCTTTCGTTCTCTTATAATCCATTTCCCCTTGATTAGACAAATTTTTCTTTTCATTATTTGTTTCTGTATTTGTAAATAAATGTTACATTATGAAATCCTTCCTCTTGTGTCTGTTTTTCGCGACTCCCTTGTGTCGCTTCCATCCCTCAGTGAACACCGAGAAAGGATCCCGCCTTTTCCCTTTTTAACCCGTGGATCACCTATATGCTACAAATCTATAACGCGCGTGCGCACACACACACACACACACACACACACACACACACACACACACACACACACACACACACACACACACACACACACACACATTATGTGTGTGTGTGTGTGCGTGTGAGAGTAATAATTTTTAAATATCTCAGGTATTTTTAGTAGGTTCTTAATCCTATTTTCCTTTTTATTCTTTTATTTTTATATATATCCAAACATTTGGAATTAGGGCCGGCGCTAGGGCCTCCCCCCTAACTTTAAAACGGTGCCCTCCTCTTTACTACATTTCGATTACAAAGTTTCCAAGCCTGGAGGCCACAAACCGTCGAATGAAAATTGGGAAAGGCAGCGCCATTTTTTAAAAAATTATCCAATCTAAATGAAATTTTTAGTATATATTCATTAGTTATTTACTTTTTGATAATGAATAGGTTTTTTATTTTAAAAAATCTTAGAAAATGTTATTCTTTTTGTAACAATCGCCAGTATTTTAATGACAAAATTTTACTCGGAAAAAAATGTTTAAGTCACAAATTTTTACATTTTCATAAAGATTGATCGCCGAGGCATCTCCTCTGAAAAAAGTTTTACAAAGATTCCAACACAACACATGAAAAAACATACCGACAAACAAAATGCAAGGATTTGACTCATGTGATTTCCAGAGTTTTTTTTTTTTAATTTTTTACAAAAGAGAGCAAACATGATTGTCTTAAAAATTTGTTTTAAAAACTATAATTCAGTTTTCGGGAAAATTTTTCATGTGTTGAAATCTTTAGATATTTTTATTTTATCATTTTCGCAGTTTTATCTTACTAGGAATGTAAACAAATATGGACTAGAAATTTTATTCCATTTACTATCCGTGAACTTCTAGCTAGTATTACTATTAGTAAAAAAAAAAAAAAAAATCAGAGATCCTCTTTACTAAGTGATCTCGAAATAAAAAAATGATTTTACCAAGATATATTATTAAAAAAAAAATGCTACTGAAATGACGACTTTTGCCTCCTACCCAGTAGGCATGGGGCCCCCATGCGTTTGAGAGTTTCGGGGAAGTAAGCAACGGCCTTGTCGATTATTACAGTTGAGGATTGACAATATAACTTAGGTAGAAAAAAAGTAAAAAGTACAAAAAACAACAACAAAAAACAACAACAAAAAAAACCCGCTGCTGAAAGTAGCCCTTTTGGGTCTCCAACCTTGTCGGGTGTTCCTGCGTAGTACGCACCGAACTGGCCATGCAGATACACGATGTATATTATTAGCTGATGACCGACAATGTAACGCCATTTTAAAAATAAAAAAAAACAGTGGTAAAAAAATGGCAGCGGCTACAACGGAGCCCCCAAAACACGCCTCCTCAGTCTGGGGTTTCATTAGCACTTTTTGGATTACTATTAGCTCTTGTGTCACTGAAAAGATTACAAAATGCGACAAACAGTGAGAAATGTGGACTGCCCTGAAGTAGGTCATTTTCCATATTTACATCACCGATAGGATGGAACAATGTAAGCGAATGCGAATTTAAACGGTGATCTCTTATCAGATCTTCAAGTTACCTGCTTTAAGATTCTAGTTGATTAAGGAGTGTCAAGATGTAGCTCTTTTGTCTTAAACCTAACGGCGCCACTCCTTTATAAAAATAAATTCCTATGTTTTTGCAAAAATACCGGAAATGACTGGGTTGCATTACATCACGTTCAGAAAGTACTTTTTGTTTATTATCCGCTGCCGAAAAGATGAAAAGTCCTGTCTTCTTATTAAATCTTGCGACTTTTTGAATAGAAACCAAATTGAATACCTTATAAAATTACGTTAACAAGATTTCCATAGAAATCTGAAATATAAATTGATATTGCAAATATAACAGAAGTAGTATTAATTGTGTTGGTTCAATCAAGTTTTCAAACATTTTTCTCTCTATTTCAATCGGCGCCACTTGTACTTACAAAATTTCATCTTTTTTTACAATAGATTTTATATAATAAAACATTTGTTTTAGTATTTTTAGTTACTATATGGGCAAGGAAACTATTACTTTTGAAAATACTTTGTAGTTAGTTTTTTATGACAGCATTTTTCTGTAGATAAATTTATAATTAACGTCATATAAAAATGATCCGCAGCAATGCATTTTATTAGATGAATTACCACAAAAGAATTTTTGAAAGACTGAGAAAGGAAAACATTTACAAGCACAACTTCTAAATGATAATTTTCTGGTACATGTTTATATTTTAATACATTTTATTTATTATTGGACAGGAAACAACTGTGGGATTACCAAACTTGTTTGCCAAACAATTTCTGCTAAAGACAGCTAGATGGCGTTGCCAAAGGTAGAATATAGGAAAAGGACGCAAAATTTACATCCACTTTTGATGCTCTTGACTCACAGGAAGCGTTAGAGATAGATGTGTTTTGTTCCACTCTAGAGGACATATGGACACTATTGAAAACACAGGATAGTACAATGCCCTAAGATAACTTGATAAGCCACATGAATATCAAATAATTCTACCAAATTAACAGATAAAAAGTTTCTCTAAAATCTATCACGGGAACTTCATACACACGTACATAGTACAAGAGCATCTAAGCAAATCAGCCTTCATTTTCCCATTTTGTATTCTTTATACTGAGTTGTCTCAACCAATAAAATATGTTGTTAATTGTATGTAATTGTTTGTACATATATATATATATATATATATATATATATATATATATATATATATATATATATATATATATACTTACTCTCTTGTTTGAGGAAACATCAATGTGTCTACTCTACTATCATCAACATAAGATATTTATCGACAAATAATTCTCCAACACAATTGATTGCCTGCAGGTCTGAAATTTCAGTTATCTATCAGTAAACTAATTTGCTTTGTTTTTGTGATTTTGCAATTAACTAAAAACATTGAAGATGAGAGAATTTTACAGCAGAATTTTTATTTGATACAACTGTGCCTGAGGATAGTATGAAGCTTACAATTATATCATTTTAAATTGCTGTTGTTTTAATTTATTATTTATTATCCATAATAATATTAATTTACGGATATCAATTGACTCAAAATTCGTCGTATTAAATAAACAATAGACTACTTACCAAATATAATAAAGGAATAATATGGCGAGGATTACAGGATTTCAAATTCAACCTAGAGAATAAATATAATATTAAATATAACACTTCATCGTATGCAAATTATTATCTTCTGACTCTGACGACTCCGCATCTACGCTGAGATTAACACCTCCTTGTAATGATTCATTCAATAGATTTTTATCAGTGGATTTCAGTTAACCATTCAAGTTCATTCCATTTTATCTATGCTGGAGTTTCTTATAACACAAATAATGTGTAAGAGATCCTATCTAATATGAACGCAATGAGGCTTTATCCGCGTTCCAATAAATGTTGAGATGTGCGTTAGTTCAAGACTGCAACCATTATTGTTCACCTGAGGAACGTAGCCAGAGATATGAACACGATGTACAGGAATGACAGATATGAGGAAAGACAGGGAAGATTTAATAAGGTTATATCTAATCTACGTTGAATTTGGTTGGAAAAATCTTCTCCATTTATTTCCCTGTCTTTTAGTGTAACGAACGAATACATGAACAAATTCCATGTTCCCTCTGATGAACGTTAAAGAAAATTCGAGCTGGTGGCAGGTGATTATCCAAGAGGCTCTGTTAGCATTAGCCGGCCCTTTATAAGAACTGTATTGTTCATTACCACTGTGAATAGATGTCTAGAAATGAGTGGATAATGATTGTATTATGATTACATTGTTCTTTCACTGGACGCTTTTCTAAAGGTATACATATAAGAAAAATGAATAGCTCATTCAATGTTGGTTATACAGTGTTCAATATTTTAAAATCACTTTATCTCGAAGGCAGGCACGAATGAATTTCAAATGTAAAAGCACATGTTCTTTAGCCGAAATTCATTTTTTAAATATTTCTCTATTTAAGGTCCAACTTTCAGTAATGAAAATATAGCCACAAACTTTTGATTTTAAAAGGAATGTTTTTCTTTTCCAGATCTTGTAAGTACGGATCAAATGTAAAGATGGGAGGGGACTTTGTGATAGAAACGTAGCATTACGTCAGTTTAAAATGTGTGTTGGGCCTTCCAGACAGTAAGAATCAACATTTAAAATCTGTTTGAAAAACGACTTTTGACATTGAAGGCAACTGACTGACACACCAATCAGGTTGCGTTTTCGTTGATTTTAACGCATCAATTCAATGAAATGAATTGTTGTTTGAAACTACCGACTTAAAAACTTCGTAACACGACTCAAACGCAATTTCATTAGTGAATCAACAATTAACACTAGAATCAACACAATGTTGCCAACGATCAGACTGAATTAATTACATCGCAATAAAAATGGGTTCACGTGCGTTGACTAATTTCGACATGGTCCCCATTAGTTTATATCTATTAGCATGTATATGAAACTAAAAGTTGGAAAAATGGTAATTTGTAAGAAAGATGTTCGATTTTCAGGAAGTGTGGAATACGACATCGATATCAGGTGTGATTTAAAACCTTTTCAAACGCTGGCCAAATATTGCTGCAAGTTGTGATGCGTCACTTCCATAACACAACAATCGCATTCTGTCGTCACAGGCTGCAAAGGATTGTATTGCTCAAAATGAAAAAGCGCCCCTTCTTTAAGAAATGCACTTCAATATTTTAAAATGTAGTAAATTTAAAATTTAAATTCATTAAAATAATCTGAAAATTGTTTTACTGCATTTCAAGTTGAAAAATCAAAATTTACATTTTTATTGGTAATTAATTTAATTATGCAATAATAGTTGTTTTTTTTAATTAAAATCATGTGTAAAGCTGGTAATTAAAAACTTTAAAAATATTGTACTTAACAGAGAAAATCGATTATTTAAAATCGTAACAATGATGATGATGATGATAATAATAATAATAATAATAACAGAACATAAAAGGGAACTAGAAATAGAGAAAAAAGTGCTAACATCACACAAAGCACAGATTATAATGAAGAAACTGTGATACACCAAATCACTGTGAAGATAATGCTGAAAGTTTAGAAGAGTTGGAAAGGTTTGATGTGGGTCGCCCATAAGCGTACAATAAAATGTGTTCAAAACATGTTGAAGCGAAAACAAGAATAGTACACAAGAAGCCAAGGAAGAAATGTGGCATATAAATCAGATACAAAATATTGAAATGGAAGGAGAACAACTCCCCAAATTACAACCAACAAAGCATAATCTCAAAACTATTAAACTCTATAAAGCAGCACGCAAATTAATTCTGAATGAAGCAAACCTATATATAAGTCCCAAGGAAGTAATATATGCATCAACAATAGCAGCAACTAAAAAAAAAAAAAAAACATCAAAGTAAAAAGGCAGTCTTAGAGATATGAAGATTTACCTTAAAAAAGAAAAATAGAGACAGAAATTGAACAAAGTAGAAGTGAATTATTAGTATTCGATGAACTGACAAGAGGAACAAATGTAAGGACTAGAAAAGAAAGAAGAGTCAAAAGAAATACAAAATTAGGAATGAAAGCTCGAAGAATCAGGTGCTATGAAAAAAGATACATAATAAATCAGAAAAAACGTGGGTGGGTATCACAGAGGAGGATGTTGAATGTGCACTGAAAAAAACTCCCAAAAAACAAAAAAAACAAAAACGAAAAAAAAACACACAGCTAGAAATCTCCAGGAATAGATAAAATTCCTAACTTTTGGCTCTATTATTTAAATACCGCACACAAAAAACTATACAAAGAACTTCAAGAAATGCTCAATCATCCTACTAAAATTCCGGCATGAGTAACCAAATGAATTACCCAAGAATGATGACAAAAATGTCTAAAAACTACAGACATCTCTTCCTACTATACTTACAATCTGTTGACGTCTATTCTGACTAAACAGACATATTGCTTCTTAGAAAAAATTACATACTATCTCTTGAAAAAAAGCGCAACTACTTGTTAATAGGATTATCTTGGAAAACTGCTTTAATGCAAAAAAAATCGCAGTACTGCCTGGATAGATTATGGTAAGGCATCCGATAGTGTATCCCTGTGGGGTTAACTCCACTTATTTACTTGAAACCACTACTTGGAAACGCTCCCCAGACTGATATTTTTTCTCATCACTTACTTTTTCCGCTTTTGCGTTAACATGTCAGTCTCTCGCGGGAAAACGCGTTTTCCTATTGGGAAACGGATGAACAAGCCACAACACACGTACGTACACACATTCACTAACTTCACATCCTTTGAACCTTCACATTATTTTGACTTTAAATGTTTTCTTGTTTCACATACATTGTCATGTCACCCGAAAGAAGTTGGTGACCACCGATATGATCATTATTTCTATCGTAAAAACAAGAAACCCTGAAGGCTATATATGTATAAACTCAAATATACATTTACACACCTTTTTCAAACCAAGAGCCAGTGAAGAAAAACATCAACAAACATCTCTTTCTACTTTACCACGCATGGCGGACACAATAAACTTATAGCAAAAATAATTTACACAGCCACAAAATTTGTGATTAGACCCTATAAAAGAGCAAAATAACAAATTTCAAACACGGCAATATATCTACACAACACACGATGTTCTCCGATTCGGCAAATAGATTTTTTTGCAACTCGTGGGACTCGTAAAAAAATTGTTATGCTCCTTTTAATTACTGCTGTACTGGGGTCTATTTAGTAGGCAAACAATGCACACTCCCCACCCCTACTGTCTTTTTGCGTGACCCTTTTCTTCTCTCAAGTATCATTACGTTCGAATTGACCTTAACTGGCAGATATATCGAAAAAAAACTATTTTTAGGACAAAAAAGAAAATACAGCTCCATTTCAACTTTAATCAACACTGTTTCTTCTGGGCTAATCAGATTAAGTGGGACATACCTAAAAGTCCCTTTTCCACTCTGCGACAATGTCACTTGAAAAACATTAAGAATTTACAAGTACGATATAAAAATCGACAATAATAGCAAATTTCTTAAAATTCTCAAACATGCATTTGACACTCGGTAGAAATTTTTAAATCAGATCAACTTTGCCACAACGCTGCTTCTATTAAATTTTGTGCGCCAACATCATCCACACATAGCAAACAAACAAGGCTTTTCTCAAACAAATTACTTCCAACGAACAGGAACCAATACGACAGACGACAAATCCAATTCAATATGGAGCATTGGAAAAAAACAAAATTTTAATAGCAAACGCTGAACAATCTACACTACCGACGTATCTTCCAGAACGTGCTACGGCTCAGATCCGCTAGAGAAAATAATACATGATGACAGCACAAGCACATTTTCGTCGACATGTTTAAACACGCATCTCGACCACACTTCCGACACCTTTTCTTTTCAGCTCACGGAGACAGAAACAAACTTACACGAACTATACATATGGAGTGAAAATTTCAACCATCTGGAGGGGAGTATTGTGGGGTTAATACTTTCCTGTATCCACAACTAGAGGACGCTCGATATTTTTATGTAAGTCTCTCGCGGGAAAACAAGATAACAACTATTGGTTTATATACCTGCAAACAACAAAGAACTGTGGATGGATACAATTAGTCAAACAACACGAAAACAGAAACAAGAGAAATTCAATTATGAAAGGAGGTTTGTAAATACAAACGGAATTTACATTTAGTTTTCTGTAGAAAGCCAAAACAGACCCCAAGAATCACCTGTTGTAGTAAGAAATACGAAAAAGAAAGCCAAGAATAAAGCAGATGAAGCAACGCTGTCAAGACAAACGTCTGTATGGTCAATATCCAGAACGAGGCTAATAAAGCCGATGATGATCAAGTTAACACTCATCGATGATTATGAATGTTTGAAACGGAAGGCTTTATTCTTACAGCGCCAAACCGTAGTCTTTTCACTAGGAACTTTCGGGCAAATATCATACATAATAGTGTGGATCCAAAATGCATGTTCTGTGACAAATATCAGGATACCATAGACTATCTTATGTTCTGTACTTGCGCCAAATGAATATAAAAATCGTCCTCATAGAGTGGGACAATGTTTACACTGGGTAATGTGTAAAAGATTTGGAAAAGATGTTAACAAACAGTGTTATGAACATCACCCAGCCCCGGTCACAGAAATAGAAAACATCACATTTCTATGAGATTACACCATCTCTACAGACAGGTAGACTGAAGCAAATAGAGTGGACATAATTGTAAAAAAACATGGAATGATAAAAAAGGAGCACAACAACAGATTGAAAAAAAATCCCTGGAAATCCCAGCTTAAGAGAAATACAAAAAAATGTCTTGATAAGTCCAACCGACACACTAAGAAGATGTAACACTAATGATGTTATAGGTGCTAGAAAAACAAATTATAAAATGTAGCCATAATAACACATCACTACCTGCTTTAGTAATATAATAATAATGGTTTTGTGAATTGTTCAATATGAGTAATGAAGAATAGAGGAGAAACAGCCATAATAGGACTCTCAGCGGTAAGGAATGCTACAAGTAACGGGTTATTTTGAAAGTAGACATTGCTAATTTTTCCTTTATCTGTTTCTGTTTAACAAAAAATATCTAAAAAGAACAAGGAAAATAACAGTGATAAATTCTATAGAAAAATTAAAGGAATAAGTACCTTGAAGAGTTTCCTTTAAGAGGTACTCCGAAGCTTTCGTAAATTGTAAAAACAAGATATCTGACGAAAAAGCTGAAGACGATATCTACAGATTGTTTGCTAAAAGGAAAGAAGGAAAGAGAACAAGTCCGAATTGAAAAACTTCACAATAAGTGAATGCAGCAAAGTAGCCTATAAAATACAAAAATATCCATGATTGGATTGGGAAGGTGATCTACTGGAAACTATGTAAGCGAGTGCCTTTTGACCATACAGATAAATGGCATATAACCAGATCAGAATTCTGTCTTAGATGACAAAAAATCTTTTGGGACTAAAATTCAAAGGGATTGCCCAATTAAAGCCAGAAGTCTGAAACTAGTCGTCATCAATAATAATAAGAAAACATGACAGATATTGGAATTCACACTTCTGGTGAGTCCCAAATTAGATTTGAAAGGAAATTAAAAGATAAAGTATCTAGGCAGAGGACTCCATTACTGACAAGAGAAGAGTGAAAGTATTGAAGGGATTTGCTGTTACATAATCTCTCGTGTAATATAAAGGTTACAAGTTGTTCTGTCATGGTCTGTGTAAGTAAAATGTTAGCTTCGCCTTTCAAGGGCAAGTAATTGATGCGAATTTATTTATTAAAACGTATGCAGTTGCTAAAATTATAAAAAGTGGGTAACAAACACGTAAACACTAACATTTTAATTATTTATTGTAAACAAAACTGACCCTTAAATTCCTGAAGTAACTGACAGAAATAGACCATTCCTTGATTGTACGTGTTTCAGGGACACGAATTGACCTGATCCGGTGTTATTTTGCGAATAAAAAATTTATTTAAGACCCTACATTTATCTGCCTTTTCTGCGTTAGTATTTGGAATTTTAAAAGGTAAAAATCTTTTTATTATAATAAGTTATAAAGTATTAAATCATTTAAAATTCTGTGTTAATTTGTAGCGGCTAGGTAATATTGTTATTAAGTAATAGCTATATTTACTAATCATAAATGGAAAAGTCCCCACAGTATTTAAAAAAGCATTTTGAATTTTTTGTGTCTATAAACGTGCCAAGTTATGTAAATATGGTCATCCATATATCAGAAAATAAGAGCGTTAACTATAGTAAATTTAAAATTTATGGCAATTTTCTAATATTTCCTCAAAATGCATCTTCTTAAGTAAAACTATAACGCCAAAGAACCTACAATTTAATAAAATATAAGATTACACCTTGTAAATACACCCACCTCAGTGTTAAAAATGCTTTTCTGCTATATTTTAAACTAAAAGTAAGTAATATTTGTTTAAAATCGGATTGATTAAATTTTAAAACAGCTAATGTTTCTCAAATAAGGTTTTAGAAATGTATATTTTATTTTTTAAAGAATTTTTAATAAATGGGTTGACAAATTCACTGATAGTTAACTTTTGGCAATTTTAATGATTTAAAAAATCATTCCAATTAATTTAAATTCGGTTCTAAATGCAGCAAAATATTTTGTTTATTGGAAATATTAAATTTAATCTATTGGCTGACATTACAACTAAAATAAAAGCTTCAAGAAAGATTTTTAATTTTTAAAAATTCGTTTTGAGACTTAAGTATCACCTTTGGGGGTACGTAATTTTCAGAGTTTAATCATCCAAATACGAAGCAATATTTATATTATATTATTTTATTAAATATTGGCTTAATTCTTTAAGTCTTTAACTAGGCATAATCTATACAACAGTGTGGCGAAAAATTAAAAAAAAAAAAACAGTTCGTAAGGGTTTCTTCTCATAAAGTCAGGAACCTATTGTGACACTGCGCTCGCCGGAGGTTGATCAAACAAAAAAATTGTCCTCATCTTTGTCGCCATATTTATCACAACGTTTCGGCCTTCGTACGCTCCGGCCTTCTTCAGGTGGTTGGAATGTCGAACTGAACCCTTTAGTTCGCTCACTGGGGTAGACTGTACTAGTTCCACGTGCCATGTTTGATGGATGTCAGTTATCAATTATCTCCTGCTAATTTCCCTCTGAAAGTTCTCCTCTGCTTTAAACGGGTATTGAACTAACACTCTTTGGGTCCTGTCGCTGGATCTAACCAACGCCTTCATCCACTGTGCCGGAGCTTAGTGTACTCGGGGACCATAGCTGTGCAATATGTCGAATATGCGACCCTCTGAATAATATAAGAAATTTAAACTGCTTGAGCGTGTATTGTTTGCTGTTCTGAGAGAAAGCAGACGCTGCGTTGGGCACTTGCTTAATTTTTGAATATCAAAAATATTTTCGTACATTTCGATTTGTTGGAGAACATCTGCATTTGTTTTTTCCTCCAGAGCCAATCAAAAGGTTTCCCTCCAAATTCTGAGAAGTGAATATAGAGGCTACCTATAATGTAGGTAATAAAACGGTGACCTTGGAATTAATTCAAAGAGTCGAATCTGCCGCTGTGACCCAAATCGCAACGGTCCAGAAAGAAAAACAATAAAGAAGAAACTTGACAGCAACCAGACGAAAATTGAAAGGAGCATCAAAGTTGCTCCCACATCATGGAAAATTTATCGGCTGGTGTGATACTTACTATATAGAGCTTCCGTGGAATTATGATAAATTAAAATTAGTCCCTTCTAATTATGCTGTTGCTTTGAAGGTTTTAGGTAGGGTAGTCAAAAGTTTAGAAAAGAAAAAAATACTTCACAATTATTTCACATTTTTTTATGAGCAGAAAAATGAGGGAATCATAGGACGTATATCCGTTTCCGCTAAAGATTATGGGAAATATATTCGGACATCAGTGATAGACTTCACAGGGCGGATCGACCGAGGAAACGGGATCGCGCCAAAGTGTATCACTTGGCGAAGACGGAGTCCCTAAACAGGGCCAAGTCAGAATAGTGATAGACTTCACAAGGCAGATCGACCGCGGAAACGGGATCGCGCCAAAGTGTATCACTTGGCGAAGACAGAGTCCCTAAACAGGGCCAAGTCAGAACAGTGATAGACTTCACAGGGCGGATCGACCGCGGAAACGGGATCGCGCCAAAGTGTACCACTTGGCGAAGACAGAGTCCCTAAACAGAGCCAAGGCAGAATAGTGATAGACTTCACAAGGCAGATCGACCGCGGAAACGGGATTGCGCCAAAGTGTATCACTTGGCGAAGACAGAGTCCCTAAACAGGGCCAAGTTAGAACAGTGATAGACTTCACAAGGGAAATCGACCGCGGAAACGGGATCGCGCCAAAGTGTATCACTTGGCGAAGACGGAGTCCCTAAACAGGGCCAAGTCAGAATAGTGATAGACTTCACAAGGCGGATCGATCGCGGAAACGGGATCGCGACAAAGTGTATCACTTGGCGAAGACAGAGTCCCTAAACAGGGCCAAGGCCGAATAGTGATAGACTTCACAGGGCGGATCGACCGCGAAAACGGGCTTGCACCAAAGTGTATCACTTGGCGAAGACGGAGTCCTTAAACAGGGCCAAGGCAGAATAGTGATAGACTTCACAAGGCAGATCGACCGCGGAAACGGGATCGCGCCAAAGTGTACCACTTGGCGAAGACAGAGTCCCTAAACAGGGCCAAGTTAGAACAGTGATAGACTTCACAAGGCAGATCGACCGCGGAAACGGGATCGCGCCAAAGTGTATCACTTGGCGAAGACGGAGTCCCTAAACAGGGCCAAGTCAGAATAGTGATAGACTTCACAGGGCGGATCGATCGCGGAAACGGGATCGCGCCAAAGTGTATCACTTGGCGAAGACAGAGTCCCTAAACAGGGCCAAGGCAGAATAGTGATAGACTTCACAGGGCGGATCGACCGCGAAAACGGGCTTGCACCAAAGTGTATCACTTGGCGAAGACGGAGTCCTTAAACAGGGCCAAGGCAGAATAGTGATAGACTTCACAAGGCAGATCGACCGCGGAAACGTGATCGCGCCAAAGTGTATCACTTGGCGAAGACGGAGTCCCTAAACAGGGCCAAGTCAGAATAGTGATAGACTTCACAGGGCGGATCGATCGCGGAAACGGGATCGCGCCAAAGTGTATCACTTGGCGAAGACAGAGTCCCTAAACAGGGCCAAGGCAGAATAGTGATAGACTTCACAGGGCGGATCGACCGCGGAAACGGGATCGCGCCAAAGTGTATCACTTGGCGAAGACGGAGTCCCTAAACAGGGCCAAGTCAGAATAGTGATAGACTTCACAAGGCAGATCGACCGCGGAAACGGGATCGCGCCAAAGTGTATCACTTGGCGAAGACAGAGTCCCTAAACAAGGCCAAGTCAGAACAGTGATAGACTTCACAAGGCAGATCGACCGCGGAAACGGGATCGCGCCAAAGTGTATCACTTGGCGAAGACGGAGTCCCTAAACAGGGCCAAGTCAGAATAGTGATAGACTTCACAGGGCGGATCGACCGCGAAAACGGGCTTGCACCAAAGTGTATCACTTGGCGAAGACGGAGTCCTTAAACAGGGCCAAGGCAGAATAGTGATAGACTTCACAGGGCGGATCGACCGCGAAAACGGGCTTGCACCAAAGTGTATCACTTGGCGAAGACGGAGTCCTTAAACAGGGCCAAGGCAGAATAGTGATAGACTTCACAAGGCAGATCGACCGCGGAAACGTGATCGCGCCAAAGTGTATCACTTGGCGAAGACGGAGTCCCTAAACAGGGCCAAGTCAGAATAGTGATAGACTTCACAGGGCGGATCGATCGCGGAAACGGGATCGCGCCAAAGTGTATCACTTGGCGAAGACAGAGTCCCTAAACAGGGCCAAGGCAGAATAGTGATAGACTTCACAGGGCGGATCGACCGCGGAAACGGGATCGCGCCAAAGTGTATCACTTGGCGAAGACGGAGTCCCTAAACAGGGCCAAGTCAGAATAGTGATAGACTTCACAAGGCAGATCGACCGCGGAAACGGGATCGCGCCAAAGTGTATCACTTGGCGAAGACAGAGTCCCTAAACAAGGCCAAGTCAGAACAGTGATAGACTTCACAAGGCAGATCGACCGCGGAAACGGGATCGCGCCAAAGTGTATCACTTGGCGAAGACGGAGTCCCTAAACAGGGCCAAGTCAGAATAGTGATAGACTTCACAGGGCGGATCGACCGCGAAAACGGGCTTGCACCAAAGTGTATCACTTGGCGAAGACGGAGTCCTTAAACAGGGCCAAGGCAGAATAGTGATAGACTTCAGAAGGCAGATCGACCGCGGAAACGGGATCGCGCCAAAGTGTACCACTTGGCGAAGACAGAGTCCCTAAACAGAGCCAAGGCAGAATAGTGATAGACTTCACAAGGCAGATCTACCGCGGAAACGGGATTGCGCCAAAGTGTATCACTTGGCGAAGACAGAGTCCCTAAACAGGGCCAAGTTAGAACAGTGATAGACTTCACAAGGCAGATCGACCGCGGAAACGGGATCGCGCCAAAGTGTATCACTTGGCGAAGACGGAGTCCCTAAACAGGGCCAAGTCAGAATAGTGATAGACTTCACAGGGCGGATCGATCGCGGAAACGGGATCGCGCCAAAGTGTATCACTTGGCGAAGACAGAGTCCCTAAACAGGGCCAAGGCAGAATAGTGATAGACTTCACAGGGCGGATCGACCGCGAAAACGGGCTTGCACCAAAGTGTATCACTTGGCGAAGACGGAGTCCTTAAACAGGGCCAAGGCAGAATAGTGATAGACTTCACAAGGCAGATCGACCGCGGAAACGGGATCGCGCCAAAGTGTATCACTTGGCGAAGACAGAGTCCCTAAACAGGGCCAAGTCAGAACAGTGATAGACTTCACAAGGCAGATCGACCGCGGAAACGGGATCGCGCCAAAGTGTATCACTTGGCGAAGACGGAGTCCCTAAACAGGGCCAAGTCAGAATAGTGATAGACTTCACAGGGCGGATCCACCGCGAAAACGGGCTTGCACCAAAGTGTATCACTTGGCGAAGACGGAGTCCTTAAACAGGGCCAAGGCAGAATAGTGATAGACTTCAGAAGGCAGATCGACCGCGGAAACGGGATCGCGCCAAAGTGTACCACTTGGCGAAGACAGAGTCC
Source organism: Acanthosepion lycidas (assembly GCA_963932145.1). Taxonomy (NCBI): domain Eukaryota; kingdom Metazoa; phylum Mollusca; class Cephalopoda; order Sepiida; family Sepiidae; genus Acanthosepion; species Acanthosepion lycidas. The sequence goes on along the minus strand of OZ010571.1, from coordinate 75,402,959 downwards.
CTAAACAGAGCCAAGGCAGAATAGTGATAGACTTCACAAGGCAGATCGACCGCGGAAACGGGATTGCGCCAAAGTGTATCACTTGGCGAAGACAGAGTCCCTAAACAGGGCCAAGTTAGAACAGTGATAGACTTCACAAGGCAGATCGACCGCGGAAACGGGATCGCGCCAAAGTGTATCACTTGGCGAAGACGGAGTCCCTAAACAGGGCCAAGTCAGAATAGTGATAGACTTCACAGGGCGGATCGATCGCGGAAACGGGATCGCGCCAAAGTGTATCACTTGGCGAAGACAGAGTCCCTAAACAGGGCCAAGGCAGAATAGTGATAGACTTCACAGGGCGGATCGACCGCGGAAACGGGATCGCGCCAAAGTGTATCACTTGGCGAAGACGGAGTCCCTAAACAGGGCCAAGTCAGAATAGTGATAGACTTCACAAGGCAGATCGACCGCGGAAACGGGATCGCGCCAAAGTGTATCACTTGGCGAAGACAGAGTCCCTAAACAGGGCCAAGTCAGAAGAGTGATAGACTTCACAGGGCGGATCGACCGCGGAAACGGGATCGCGCCAAAGTGTATCACTTGGCGAAGACAGAGTCCCTAAACAGGGCCAAGTCAGAACAGTGATAGACTTCACAGGGCGGATCGACCGCGGAAACGGGATCGCGCCAAAGTGTACCACTTGGCGAAGACTGAGTCCCTAAACAGAGCCAAGGCAGAATAGTGATAGACTTCACAAGGCAGATCGACCGCGGAAACGGGATTGCGCCAAAGTGTATCACTTGGCGAAGACAGAGTCCCTAAACAGGGCCAAGTTAGAACAGTGATAGACTTCACAAGGCAGATCGACCGCGGAAACGGGATCGCGCCAAAGTGTATCACTTGGCGAAGACGGAGTCCCTAAACAGGGCCAAGTCAGAATAGTGATAGACTTCACAGGGCGGATTGATCGCGGAAACGGGATCGCGCCAAAGTGTATCACTTGGCGAAGACAGAGTCCCTAAACAGGGCCAAGGCAGAATAGTGATAGACTTCACAGGGCGGAACGACCTCGAAAACGGGCTTGCACCAAAGTGTATCACTTGGCGAAGACGGAGTCCTTAAACAGGGCCAAGGCAGAATAGTGATAGACTTCACAAGGCAGATCGACCGCGGAAACGGGATTGCGCCAAAGTGTATCACTTGGCGAAGACAGAGTCCCTAAACAGGGCCAAGTTAGAACAGTGATAGACTTCACAAGGCAGATCGACCGCGGAAACGGGATCGCGCCAAAGTGTATCACTTGGCGAAGACGGAGTCCCTAAACAGGGCCAAGTCAGAATAGTGATAGACTTCACAGGGCGGATCGATCGCGGAAACGGGATCGCGCCAAAGTGTATCACTTGGCGAAGACGGAGTCCCTAAACAGGGCCAAGTCAGAATAGTGATAGACTTCACAAGGCAGATCGACCGCGGAAACGGGATCGCGCCAAAGTGTATCACTTAGCGAAGACAGAGTCCCTAAACAGGGCCAAGTCAGAACAGTGATAGACTTCACAGGGCGGATCGACCGCGGAAACGGGATCGCGCCAAAGTGTACCACTTGGCGAAGACAGAGTCCCTAAACAGAGCCAAGGCAGAATAGTGATAGACTTCACAAGGCAGATCGACCGCGGAAACGGGATCGCGCCAAAGTGTATCACTTGGCGAAGACAGAGTCCCTAAACAGGGCCAAGTCAGAACAGTGATAGACTTCACAGGGCGGATCGACCGAGGAAACGGGATCGCGCCAAAGTGTATCACTTGGCGAAGACAGAGTCCCTAAACAGTGCCAAGGCAGAATAGTGATAGACTTTACAGGGCGGATCGACCGCGAAAACGGGCTTGCACCAAAGTGTATCACTTGGCGAAGACGGAGTCCTTAAACAGGGCCAAGGCAGAATAGTGATAGACTTCACAGGGCGGATCGACCGCGGAAACCGGATTGCACCAAAGTATATCACTAGGCGAAGACGGAGTCCCTAAACAGGGCCAAGTCAGAATAGTGAGAGACTTCACAAGGCAGATCGACCGCGGAAACGGGATCGCGCCAAAGTGTATCACTTGGCGAAGACAGAGTCCCTAAACAGGCCCAAGGCAGAATAGTGATAGACTTCACAGGGCGGATCGACCGCGAAAACGGGCTTGCGCCAAAGTGTATCACTTGGCGAAGACGGAGTCCTTAAACAGGGCCAAGGCAGAATAGTGATAGACTTCACAAGGCAGATCGACCGCGGAAACGGGATCGCGCCAAAGTGTATCACTTGGCGAAGACAGAGTCCCTAAACAGGGCCAAGTCAGAATAGTGAGAGACTTCACAAGGCAGATCGACCGCGGAAACGGGATCGCGCCAAAGTGTATCATTTGGCGAAGACAGAGTCCCTAAACAGGCCCAAGGCAGAATAGTGATAGACTTCACAGGGCGGATCGACCGCGAAAACGGGCTTGCACCAAAGTGTATCACTTGGCGAAGACGGAGTCCTTAAACAGGGCCAAGGAAGAATAGTGATAGACTTCACAAGGCAGATCGACCGCGGAAACGGGATCGCGCCAAAGTGTATCACTTGGCGAAGACGGAGTCCCTAAACAGGGCCAAGTCAGAATAGTGATAGACTTCACAAGGCAGATCGACCGCGGAAACGGGATCGCGCCAAAGTGTATCACTTGGCGAAGACAGAGTCCCTAAACAGGGCCAAGGCAGAATAGTGATAGACTTCACAGGGCGGATCGACCGCGAAAACGGGATTGCACCAAAATGTATCACCTGGCGATTACGGAGTCCCTAAACAGGGCCAAGTCAGAATAGTGATAGACTTCACAAGGCAGATCGACCGCGGAAACGGGATCGCGCCAAAGTGTATCACTTGGCGAAGACAGAGCCCCTAAACAGGGCCAAGTCAGAACAGTGATAGACTTCACAGGGCGGATCGACCGCGGAAACGGGATCGCGCCGAAGAGTAACACTCTCGACAAAGCACCGGAAGCTCACAAAGGCAGCGTACTACACTTTGATCCATGCCCCCGGGCCGAGCAGCTTGGATTTGGACGAAAATAGGGGCTTATATTTGGAGCGATTTATTCAAGTACTCCCCGGCTAGAGGGAGTAGAAAACCGTAGATATTAAATTAATATCAATTGTTGTCCGATGTTTGAGAAAGCGCTGCATAATCCGATGCTCACGAGGTACGGTTTGGCATCAACGATATTGGACTAGTCGTCTGGTTTCTCGCATGTTGCTTGACTTAAATCTGCGAGATCAGGAGTTGTGAAGGTCAATGCCGTCTTTCTAAGGAGCGGCTAATGGCGACCGCGACAATCCTGATATCAATTTGATGAACAACATGTTAGATTTGATGTCATTTTGAAGTAAGAAATATTTCTTGGTCGATATTAGAAAGGCCTTCTTTATGATAAAGTTAAAAATGAAGATCATAGAAAAGTTTTATTTTTTTCTTGAAAGAAGGTGAAAATTTAGTTTGCTATAGATGTACAACTTTGATTTTTGGGGTTATAGTAACTCACTTTATATTGAATTTCGATATAAGACACCATATTAACAATTCCCTAATGCACTGTTAAGAGATAATTTTTATGTTGAGAATTTAAGACGAGTGATTCTCCTGGAGAAATGTTATATAAAGAATCTGTGAAGAGAATGGAAGAGAGAAATTTTGAGTTGCGTTCGTGTTTTAGCAATAAAAAAAATAAAAAGTTCACCATTTCCAAAAAAAAAAAAAAGAAAAGAAAAGTAAATTAAAGTCGCAAACCATTTTGATTTGCCGTAAAGAAATAAAAACAAAAAGATAAAAAGAAATAAAGCCAAAAGGTCAGCATTCCTAAATGAAGAAAAAGGAGTGGTGAAGCAATCAGAAATCAAGTGACAATTCTAAAATGAATTCCTTTGTCTTGGAAAAGTGTAAAAACAAAGACACGATCAGGCAAAATAACCAGGGAGTCGATGAAAAAAATTTTGTCCGTTGTTCCATGCCTACATTTTCGGACAACTAAAAATATCAGAGTTGAAAGGTTTACTACTATCAAAGAGATACTTATGTAGCGGATTGTTTGTACGCGTTGCAAGACGTACGTCTCCTACAAACATGTCGGACTCGGAGTATGTACGAGTCCACCTAAAGAAATGCGAAAGGAAATGTGAAGAAAACAAAGACCGGTGTATATATATATATATATATATATATATATATATATATATATATATATATATATATATATATAAACAGGTATATTTGTATTGAAATACAATAAGGGTTACAATTGATAAAAACGATAATTAGTGTGTATGAATGAACGTAGAAAGTTTGTGGTCAAAGTATGTGTTAGTGAATGTGAATGTTCGTAGGCACGTGTGTGTGTAATGTTTATGCGTGTTTCCCGAAGTAAACGCATAGCGTTCCCCCACAAAAGGGAAAACGCAAATCTTGACGCGAGATTTACATCGTGTCGTATCCATCTGAAAAGTGAAAAGAAAAGAGAGCAAGGTAAGGTATCGCTGAGTTTATATAGTATATGGAGAGCGTCTCCAAGTAGCGGTTTCAAAAATTAGCAAATTAAGGAGGCAATACTCTCCAACCGGATGGTAGAAATGTTTTTTTCCGCCACATATGGAAAGTTCTTGGAAGTTTTGTTATTGTCTTCGAAAGCTGAAAGGAAAATGCGTAGGAAGCGTGATTGAGATGCGTGATTGAGATGCGTGATTGAGATGCGTCAATCGACGAATTGTATTTGGGCTGTCATCAGAGTGCTGTCTTATTTTCTAGTTGAACGTAGCACGTTCTGAAGACTGCGGCGGTATCGAAAATTGTTCAGCGTTTGTATTAAAATTTGTCTATTTCCAATGCTCCACATTGAATTGGATTTGTCGTTCAATTACTGATTCTTTGTTGTTGGAATTGTTTTGAGAAATAGCTTGTTTGCTATGCGTGGATATGTTTTGAGAAATAGCTTGTTTGCTATGCGTGGATATGTTTTGAGAAATAGCTTGTTTGCTATGGCGTGGATATGTTTTGAGAAATAGCTTGTTTGCTATGGCGTGGATATGTTTTGAGAAATAGCTTGTTTGCTATGCGTGGATATGTTTTGAGAAATAGCTTGTTTGCTATGGCGTGGATATCTTTTGAGAAATAACTTGTTTGCTATGGCGTGGATATGTTTTGAGACATAGCTTGTTTGCTATGGCGTGGATATGTTTGAGAAATAGCTTGTTTGCTATGGCGTGGATATCTTTTGAGAAATAGCTTGTTTGCTATGCGTGGATACGTTTTGAGACATAGCTTGTTTGCTATGCGTGGATATGTTTTGAGAAATAGCTTGTTTGCTATGCGTGGATATGTTTTGAGAAATAGCTTGTTTGCTATGGCGTCGATATGTTTTGAGACATAGCTTGTTTGCTATGGCGTGGATATGTTTTGAGAAATAGCTTGTTTGCTATGGCGTGGATATGTTTTGAGAAATAGCTTGTTTGCTATGCGTGCATAAGTTTTGAGAAATAGCTTGTTTGCTATGGCGTCGATATGTTTTGAGACATAGCTTGTTTGTTATGGCGTCGATATGTTTTGAGAAATAGCTTGTTTGCTATGGCGTGGATATGTTTTGAGACATAGCTTGTTTGCTATGCGTGGATATGTTTTGAGAAATAGCTTGTTTGCTATGCGTGGATATCTTTTGAGACATAGCTTGTTTGCTATGGAGTGTATATGTTTTGAGAAATAGCTTGTTTGCTATGGCGTGGATATGTTTTGAAAAATAGCTTGTTTGCTATGGCGTGGATATCTTTTGAGAAATAGCTTGTTTGCTATGGCGTGGATATGTTTTGAGATATAGCTTGTTTGCTATGGCGTGGATATGTTTTGAGAAATAGCTTGATTGCTACCGTGGATATGTTTTGAGAAATATCTTGTTTGCTATGGCGGGGATATCTTTTGAGAAATAGCTTGTTTGCTATGGCGTGGATATGTTTTGAGAAATAGCTTGTTTGCTATGCGTGGATATCTTTTGAGAAATAGCTTGTTTGCTATGCGTGGATATCTTTTGAGACATAGCTTGTTTGCTATGGCGTGGATATGTTTTGAGAAATAGCTTGTTTGCTATGGCGTGGATATGTTTTGAGAAATATCTTGTTCGCTATGCGTGTATATGTTTTGAGAAATAGCTTGTTTGCTATGCGTGGATATCTTTTGAGACATAGCTTGTTTGCTATGCGTGGATATGTTTTGAGAAATATCTTGTTCGCTATGCGTGGATATGTTTTGAGAAATAGCTTGTTTGCTATGGCGTGGATATGTTTTGAGAAATAGCTTGTTCGCTATGCGTGGATATGTTTTGAGAAAGAGCTTGTTTGTTATGCGTGGATATGTTTTGAGAAATAGCTTGTTTGCTATGCGTGGATATCTTTTGAGACATAGCTTGTTTGCTATGCGTGGATATGTTTTGAGAAATATCTTGTTCGCTATGCGTGGATATGTTTTGAGAAATAGCTTGTTTGCTATGGCGTGGATATGTTTTGAGAAATAGCTTGTTCGCTATGCGTGGATATGTTTTGAGAAAGAGCTTGTTTGTTATGCGTGGATATGTTTTGAGAAATAGCTTGTTTGCTATGCGTGGATATGTTTTGAGAAATATCTTGTTCGCTATGCGTGGATATGTTTTGAGAAATATCTTGTTCGCTATGCGTGGATATGTTTTGAGAAACATCTTGTTCGCTATGCGTGGATATGTTTTGAGAAATAGCTTGTTTGCTATGGCGTGGATATGTTTTGAGAAATATCTTGTTCGCTATGCGTGGATATGTTTTGAGAAATAGCTTGTTTGCTATGGCGTGGATATGTTTTGAGAAATATCTTGTTCGCTATGCGTGGATATGTTTTGAGAAATATCTTGTTCGCTATGCGTGGATATGTTTTGAGAAATAGCTTGTTTGCTATGGCGTCGATATGTTTTGAGACATAGCTTGTTTGCTATGGCGTCGATATGTTTTGAGAAATATCTTGTTTGCTATGGCGTGGATATGTTTTGAGAAATAGCTTGTTAGCTATGCGTGGATATGTTTTGAGAAATATCTTGTTCGCTATGCGTGGATATGTTTTGAGAAATAGCTTGTTTGCTATGGCGTCGATATGTTTTGAGACATAGCATGTTTGCTATGGCGTGGATATGTTTTGAGAAATATCTTGTTCGCTATGCGTGGATATGTTTTGAGAAATAGCTTGTTTGCTATGCGTGGATATGTTTTGAGAAATAGCTTGTTTGCTATGCGTGGATATGTTTTGAGAAATATCTTGTTCGCTATACGTGGATATGTTTTGAGAAATAGCTTGTTTGCTATGCGTGGATATGTTTTGAGAAATAGCTTGTTTGCTATGGCGTGGATATGTTTTGAGAAATATCTTGTTCGCTATGCGTGGATATGTTTTGAGAAATAGCTCGTTTGCTCTGCGTGGATATGTTTTGAGAAATAGCTTGTTTGCTATGGCGTGGATATGTTTTGAGAAATATCTTGTACGCTATGCGTGGATATGTTTTGAGAAATAGCTTGTTTGCTATGCGTGGATGTGGTTTGAGAAATAGCTTGTTTGCTATGCGTGGATATGTTTTGAGAAATATCTTGTTCGCTATGCGTGGATATGTTTTGAGAAATAGCTTGTTTGCTATAGGTGGATATGTTTTGAGAAATAGCTTGTTTGCTATGGCGTGGATATGTTTTGAGAAATATCTTGTTGGCTATGCGTGGATATGTTTTGAGAAATATCTTGTTTGCTTTGCGTGTATATGTTTTGAGAAATAGCTTGTTTGCTATGCGTGGATATGTTTTGAGAAATATCTTGTTCGCTATGCGTGGATATGTTTTGAGAAATAGCTTGTTTGCTATGGCGTGGATATGTTTTGAGAAATATCTTGTTCGCTATGCGTGAATATGTTTTGAGAAATAGCTTGTTTGCTATGCGTGGATATGTTTTGAGAAATAGCTTGTTTGCTATGCGTGGATATGTTTTGAGAAATAGCTTGTTTCCTCTGCGTGGATATGTTTTGAGAAATATCTTGTTCGCTATGCGTGGATATGTTTTGAGAAATAGCTTGTTTGCTATGCGTGGATATGTTTTGAGAAATAGCTTGTTTGCTATGGTGTGGATATGTTTTGAGAAATAGCTTGTTTGCTATGCGTGGATATGTTTTGAGAAATAGCTTGTTTGCTATGCGTGGATATATTTTGAAAAATATCTTGTTTGCTATGGCGTGGATATGTTTTGAGACATATCTTGTTCGCTATGCGTGGATATGTTTTGAGAAATATCTTGTTTGCTATGGCGTGGATATGTTTTGAGAAATAGCTTTTTTGCTATGCGTGGATATGTTTTGAGAAATATCTTGTTCGCTATGCGTGGATATGTTTTGAGAAATAGCTTGTTTGCTATGCGTGGATATGTTTTGAGAAATAGCTTGTTTGCTCTGCGTGGATATGTTTTGAGAAATAGCTTATTTGCTCTGCGTGGATATGTTTTGAGAAATATCTTGTTCGCTATGCGTGGATATGTTTTGAGAAATAGCTTGTTTGCTATGGCGTTGATATGTTTTGAGAAATAGCTTGTTTGCTATGCGTGGATATGTTTTGAGAAATAGGTTGTTTGCTATGTCGTGGATATGTTTTGAGAAATAGCTCGTTTGCTCTGCGTGGATATGTTTTGAGAAATAGCTTGTTTGCTATGCGTGGATATGTTTTGAGAAATATCTTGTTCGCTATGCGTGGATATGTTTTGAGAAATAGCTTGTTTGCTATGGCGTGGATATGTTTTGAGAAATATCTTGTTCGCTATGCGTGGATATGTTTTGAGAAATATCTTGTTCGCTATGCGTGGATATGTTTTGAGAAATAGCTTGTTTGCTATGGCGTGGATATGTTTTGAGAAATATCTTGTTCGCTATGCGTGGATATGTTTTGAAAAATAGCTTGTTTGCTATGTGTGGATATGTTTTGAGAAATATCTTGTTCGCTATGCGTGGATATGTTTTGAGAAATAGCTTGTTTGCTATGGCGTGGATATGTTTTGAGAAATAGCTCGTTTGCTCTGCGTGGATATGTTTTGAGAAATATCTTGTTCGCTATGCGTGGATATGTTTTGAGAAATATCTTGTTCGCTATGCGTGGATATGCTTTGAGAAATAGCTTGTTTGCTATGGCGTCGATATATTTTGAGACATAGCTTGTTTGCTATGGCGTCGATATGTTTTGAGAAATATCTTGTTTGCTATGGCGTGGATATGTTTTGAGAAATAGCTTGTTAGCTATGCGTGGATATGTTTTGAGAAATATCTTGTTCGCTATGCGTGGATATGTTTTGAGAAATAGCTTGTTTGCTATGGCGTCGATATGTTTTGAGACATAGCTTGTTTGCTATGGCGTGGATATGTTTTGAGAAATATCTTGTTCGCTATGCGTGGATATGTTTTGAGAAATAGCTTGTTTGCTATGCGTGGATATGTTTTGAGAAATAGCTTGTTTGCTATGCGTGGATATGTTTTGAGAAATATCTTGTTCGCTATACGTGGATATGTTTTGAGAAATAGCTTGTTTGCTATGCGTGGATATGTTTTGAGAAATAGCTTGTTTGCTATGGCGTGGATATGTTTTGAGAAATATCTTGTTCGCTATGCGTGGATATGTTTTGAGAAATAGCTCGTTTGCTCTGCGTGGATATGTTTTGAGAAAAAGCTTGTTTCCTCTGCGTGGATATGTTTTGAGAAATATTTTGTTCGCTATGCGTGGATATGTTTTGAGAAATAGCTCGTTTGCTCTGCGTGGATATGTTTTGAGAAATAGCTTGTTTGCTATGCGTGGATATGTTCTGAGAAATATCTTGTTCGATATGCGTGGATATGTTCTGAGAAATAGCTTGTTTTCTATGGCGTGGATATGTTTTGAGAAATATCTTGTTCGCTATGCGTGGATATGTTTTGAGAAATAGCTTGTTTGCTATGCGTGGATGTGGTTTGAGAAATAGCTTGTTTGCTATGCGTGGATAAGTTTTGAGAAATATCTTGTTCGCTATGCGTGGATATGTTTTGAGAAATAGCTTGTTTGCTATGCGTGGATATGTTTTGAGAAATAGCTTGTTTGCTATGGCGTGGATATGTTTTGAGAAATATCTTGTTGGCTATGCGTGGATATGTTTTGAGAAATATCTTGTTTGCTTTGCGTGTATATGTTTTGAGAAATAGCTTGTTTGCTATGCGTGGATATGGTTTGAGAAATATCTTGTTCGCTATGCGTGGATATGTTTTGAGAAATAGCTTTTTTGCAATGGCGTGGATATGTTTTGAGAAATATCTTGTTCGCTATGCCTGGATATGTTTTGAGAAATAGCTTGTTTGCTATGCGTGGATATGTTTTGAGAAATAGCTTGTTTCCACAGCGTGGATATGTTTTGAGAAATATCTTGTTCGCTATGCGTGGATATGTTTTGAGAAATAGCTTGTTTGCTATGCGTGGTAATGTTTTGAGAAATAGCTTGTTTGCTATGGTGTGGATATGTTTTGAGAAATAGCTTGTTTGCTATGCGTGGATATGTTTTGAGAAATAGCTTGTTTGCTATGCGTGGATATGTTTTGAGAAATATCTTGTTCGCTATGCGTGGATATGTTTTGAGAAATATCTTGTTCGCTATGCGTGGATATGTTTTGAGAAATATCTTGTTTGCTATGGCGTGGATATGTTTTGAGACATATCTTGTTCGCTATGCGTGGATATGTTTTGAGAAATATCTTGTTTGCTATGGCGTGGATATGTTTTGAGAAATAGCTTTTTTGCTATGCGTGGATATGTTTTGAGAAATATCTTGTTCGCTATGCGTGGATATGTTTTGAGAAATATCTTGTTCGCTATGCGTGGATATGTTTTGAGAAATAGCTTGTTTGCTATGGCGTGGATATGTTTTGAGAAATAGCTCGTTTGCTCCGGCGTGGATATGTTTTGAGAAATATCTTGTTCGCTAGGCGTGGATATGTTTTGAGAAATAGCTTGTTTGCTATGCGTGGATATGTTTTGAGAAATAGCTTGTTTGCTCTGCGTGGATATGTTTTGAGAAATAGCTTATTTGCTCTGCGTGGATATGTTTTGAGAAATATCTTGTTCGCTATGCGTGGATATGTTTTGAGAAATAGCTTGTTTGCTATGGCGTGGATATGTTTTGAGAAATAGCTTGTTTGCTTTGCGTGGATATGTTTTGAGAAATAGGTTGTTTGCTATGGCGTGGATATGTTTTGAGAAATAGCTTGTTTGCTATGTCGTGGATATGTTTTGAGAAATAGCTCGTTTGCTCTGCGTGGATATGTTTTGAGAAATAGCTTGTTTGCTATGCGTGGATATGTTTTGAGAAATATCTTGTTCGCTATACGTGGATATGTTTTGAGAAATAGCTTGTTTGCTATGCGTGGATATGTTTTGAGAAATATCTTGTTCGCTATGCGTGGATATGTTTTGAGAAATAGCTTGTTTGCTATGCGTGGATATGTTTTGAGAAATAGCTTGTTTGCTATGGCGTGGATATGTTTTGAGAAATAGCTTGTTTGCTATGCGTGGATATGTTTTGAGAAATATCTTGTTCGCTATGCGTGGATATGTTTTGAGAAATAGATTGTTTGCTATGCGGGGATATGTTTTGAGAAATATCTTGTTTGCTATGCGTGTATATGTTTTGAGAAATAGCTTGTTTGCTATGCGTGGATATGTTTTGAGAAATATCTTGTTCGCTATGCGTGGATATGTTTTGAGAAATAGCTTGTTTGCTATGGCGTGGATATATGTTGAGAAATAGCTTGTTTGCTATGCGTGGATATGTTTTGAGAAATAGCTTGTTTCCTCTGCGTGGATATGTTTTGAGAAATATCTTGTTCGCTATGCGTGGATATGTTTTGAGAAATAGCTTGTTTGCTATGCGTGGATATGTTTTGAGAAATAGCTTGTTTGCTATACGTGGATATGTTTTGAGAAATAGCTTGATTGCTATGCGTGGATATGTTTTGAGAAATATCTTGTTCGCTATGCGTGGATATGTTTTGAGAAATAACTTGTTCGCTATGCGTGGATATGTTTTGAGAAATATCTTGTTTGCTATGGCGTGGATATGTTTTGAGACATATCTTGTTCGCTATGCGTGGATATGTTTTGAGAAATATCTTGTTTGCTATGCGTGGATATGTTTTGAGAAATATCTTGTTTGCTTTGCGTGTATATGTTTTGAGAAATAGCTTGTTTGCTATGCGTGGATATGTTTTGAGAAATATCTTGTTCGCTATGCGTGGATATGTTTTGAGAAATAGCTTGTTTGCAATGGCGTGGATATGTTTTGAGAAATATCTTGTTCGCTATGCGTGGATATGATTTAAGAAATAGCTTGTTTGCTATGCGTGGATATGTTTTGAGAAGTAGCTTTTTGCTATGCGTGGATATGTTTTGAGAAATAGCTTGTTTCCTCTGCGTGGATATGTTTTGAGAAATATCTTGTTCGCTATGCGTGGATATGTTTTGAGAAATAGCTTGTTTGCTATGCGTGGATATGTTTTGAGAAATAGCTTGTTTGCTATGGTGTGGATATGTTTTGAGAAATAGCTTGTTTGCTATGCGTGGATATGTTTTGAGAAATAGCTTGTTTGCTATGCGTGGATATGTTTTGAGAAATATCTTGTTCGCTATGCGTGGATATGTTTTGAGAAATATCTTGTTCGCTATGCGTGGATATGTTTTGAGAAATATCTTGTTTGCTATGGCGTGGATATGTTTTGAGACATATCTTGTTCGCTATGCGTGGATATGTTTTGAGAAATATCTTGTTTGCTATGGCGTGGATATGTTTTGAGAAATAGCTTTTTTGCTATGCGTGGATATGTTTTGAGAAATATCTTGTTCGCTATGCGTGGATATGTTTTGAGAAATATCTTGTTCGCCATGCGTGGATATGTTTTGAGAAATAGCTTGTTTGCTATGGCGTGGATATGTTTTGAGAAATAGCTCGTTTGCTCTTCGTGGATATGTTTTGAGAAATATCTTGTTCGCTATGCGTGGATATGTTTTGAGAAATATCTTGTTCGCCATGCGTGGATATGTTTTGAGAAATAGCTTGTTTGCTATGGCGTGGATATGTTTTGAGAAATAGCTTGTTTGCTCTGCGTGGATATGTTTTGAGAAATAGCTTATTTGCTCTGCGTGGATATGTTTTGAGAAATATCTTGTTCGCTATGCGTGGATATGTTTTGAGAAATAGCTTGTTTGCTATGGCGTGGATATGTTTTGAGAAATAGCTTGTTTGCTTTGCGTGGATATGTTTTGAGAAATAGGTTGTTTGCTATGGCGTGGATATGTTTTGAGAAATAGCTTGTTTGGTATGTCGTGGATATGTTTTGAGAAATAGCTCGTTTGCTCTGCGTGGATATGTTTTGAGAAATAGCTTGTTTGCTATGCGTGGATATGTTTTGAGAAATATCTTGTTCGCTATGCGTGGATATGTTTTGAGAAATAGCTTGTTTGCTATGGCGTGGATATGTTTTGAGAAATGTCTTGTTCGCTATGCGTGGATATGTTTTGAGAAAGAGCTTGTTTGCTATGCGTGGATATGTTTTGAGAAATAGCTAGTTTGCTATGCGTGGATATGTTTTGAGAAATATCTTGTTCGCTATGCGTGGATATGTTTTGAGAAATAGCTTGTTTGCTATGCGTGGATATGTTTTGAGATATAGCATGTTTGCTATGGCGTGGATATGTTTTGAGAAATAGCTTGTTTGCTATGCGTGGATATGTTTTGAGAAATATCTTGTTCGCTATGCGTGGATATGTTTTGAGAAATAGCTTGTTTGCTATGCGGGGATATGTTTTGAGAAATATCTTGTTTGCTATGCGTGTATATGTTTTGAGAAATAGCTTGTTTGCTATGCGTGGATATGTTTTGAGAAATATCTTGTTCGCTATGCGTGGATATGTTTTGAGAAATAGCTTGTTTGCTATGGCGTGGATATATTTTGAGAAATAGCTTGTTTGCTATGCGTGGATATGTTTTGAGAAATAGCTTGTTTGCTATGCGTGGATATGTTTTGAGAAATAGCTTGTTTGCTATGGTGTGGATATGTTTTGAGAAATAGCTTGTTTGCTATGCGTGGATATGTTTTGAGAAATAGCTTGTTTGCTATGCGTGGATACGTTTTGAGAAATGTCTTGTTCGCTATGCGTGGATATGTTTTGAGAAATAGCTTGTTTGCTATGCGTGGATATGTTTTGAGAAATAGCTTTTTTGCTATGCGTGGATATGTTTTGAGAAATATCTTGTTCGCTATGCGTGGATATGTTTTGAGAAATAACTTGTTTGCTATGCGTGGATATGTTTTGAGAAATAGCTTGTTTGCTATGGCGTGGATATGTTTTGAGAAATAGCTTGTTTGCTATGCGTGGATATGTTTTGAGAAATATCTTGTTCGCTATGCGTGGATATGTTTTGAGAAATAGCTTGTTTGCTATGCGGGGATATGTTTTGAGAAATATCTTGTTTGCTATGCGTGTATATGTTTTGAGAAATAGCTTGTTTGCTATGCGTGGATATGTTTTGAGAAATATCTTGTTCGCTATGCGTGGATATGTTTTGAGAAATAGCTTGTTTGCTATGGCGTGGATATATTTTGAGAAATAGCTTGTTTGCTATGCGTGGATATGTTTTGAGAAATAGCTTGTTTCCTCTGCGTGGATATGTTTTGAGAAGTATCTTGTTCGCTATGCGTGGATATGTTTTGAGAAATAGCTTGTTTGCTATGCGTGGATATGTTTTGAGAAATAGCTTGTTTGCTATCCGTGGATATGTTTTGAGAAATAGCTTGTTTGCTATGCGTGGATATGTTTTGAGAAATATCTTGTTCGCTATGCGTGGATATGTTTTGAGAAATAACTTGTTCGCTATGCGTGGATATGTTTTGAGAAATATCTTGTTTGCTATGGCGTGGATATGTTTTGAGACATATCTTGTTCGCTATGCGTGGATATGTTTTGAGAAATATCTTGTTTGCTATGCGTGGATATGTTTTGAGAAATATCTTGTTTGCTTTGCGTGTATATGTTTTGAGAAATAGCTTGTTTGCTATGCGTGGATATGTTTTGAGAAATATCTTGTTCGCTATGCGTGGATATGTTTTGAGAAATAGCTTGTTTGCAATGGCGTGGATATGTTTTGAGAAATATCTTGTTCGCTATGCGTGGATATGTTTTGAGAAATAGCTTGTTTGCTATGGTGTGGATATGTTTTGAGAAATAGCTTGTTTGCTATGCGTGGATATGTTTTGAGAAATAGCTTGTTTGCTATGCGTGGATATGTTTTGAGAAATATCTTGTTCGCTATGCGTGGATATGTTTTGAGAAATATCTTGTTCGCTATGCGTGGATATGTTTTGAGAAATATCTTGTTTGCTATGGCGTGGATATGTTTTGAGACATATCTTGTTCGCTATGCGTGGATATGTTTTGAGAAATATCTTGTTTTCTATGGCGTGGATATGTTTTGAGAAATAGCTTTTTTGCTATGCGTGGATATGTTTTGAGAAATATCTTGTTCGCTATGCGTGGATATGTTTTGAGAAATATCTTGTTCGCCATGCGTGGATATGTTTTGAGAAATAGCTTGTTTGCTATGGCGTGGATATGTTTTGAGAAATAGCTCGTTTGCTCTGCGTGGATATGTTTTGAGAAATAGGTTGTTTGCTATGGCGTGGATATGTTTTGAGAAATAGCTTGTTTGCTATGTCGTGGATATGTTTTGAGAAATAGCTCGTTTGCTCTGCGTGGATATGTTTTGAGAAATAGCTTGTTTGCTATGCGTGGATATGTTTTGAGAAATATCTTGTTCGCTATGCGTGGATATGTTTTGAGAAATAGCTTGTTTGCTATGGCGTGGATATGTTTTGAGAAATGTCTTGTTCGCTATGCGTGGATATGTTTTGAGAAATAGCTTGTTTGCTATGCGTGGATATGTTTTGAGAAATAGCTTGTTTGCTATCCGTGGATATGTTTTGAGAAATATCTTGTTCGCTATGCGTGGATATGTTTTGAGAAATAGCTTGTTTGCTATGCGTGGATATGTTTTGAGATATAGCATGTTAGCTATGGCGTGGATATGTTTTGAGAAATAGCTTGTTTGCTATGCGTGGATATGTTTTGAGAAATATCTTGTTCGCTATGCGTGGATATGTTTTGAGAAATAGCTTGTTTGCTATGGCGTGGATATATTTTGAGAAATAGCTTGTTTGCTATGCGTGGATATGTTTTGAGAAATAGCTTGTTTCCTCTGCGTGGATATATTTTGAGAAATATCTTGTTCGCTATGCGTGGATATGTTTTGAGAAATAGCTTGTTTGCTATGCGTGGATATGTTTTGAGAAATAGCTTGTTTGCTATGGTTTGGATATGTTTTGAGAAATAGCTTGTTTGCTATGCGTGGATATGTTTTGAGAAATAGCTTGTTTGCTATGCGTGGATACGTTTTGAGAAATGTCTTGTTCGCTATGCGTGGATATGTTTTGAGAAATAGCTTGTTTGCTATGCGTGGATATGTTTTGAGAAATAGCTTGTTTGCTATGCGTGGATATGTTTTGAGAAATATCTTGTTCGCTATGCGTGGATATGTTTTGAGAAATAACTTGTTTGCTATGCGTGGATATGTTTTGAGAAATAGCTTGTTTGCTATGGCGTGGATATGTTTTGAGAAATATCTTGTTCGCTATGCGTGGATATGTTTTGAGAAATATCTTGTTCGCTATGCGTGGATATGTTTTGAGAAATATCTTGTTTGCTTTGCGTGTATATGTTTTGAGAAATAGCTTGTTTGCTATGCGTGGATATGTTTTGAGAAATATCTTGTTCGCTATGCGTGGATATGTTTTGAGAAATAGCTTGTTTGCAATGGCGTGGATATGTTTTGAGAAATATCTTGTTCGCTATGCGTGGATATGTTTTGAGAAATAGCTTGTTTGCTATGGTGTGGATATGTTTTGGGAAATAGCTTGTTTGCTATGCGTGGATATGTTTTGAGAAATAGCTTGTTTGCTATGCGTGGATATGTTTTGAGAAATATCTTGTTCGCTATGCGTGGATATGTTTTGAGAAATATCTTGTTCGCTATGCGTGGATATGTTTTGAGAAATATCTTGTTTGCTATGGCGTGGATATGTTTTGAGACATATCTTGTTCGCTATGCGTGGATATGTTTTGAGAAATATCTTGTTTGCTATGGCGTGGATATGTTTTGAGAAATAGCTTTTTTGCTATGCGTGGATATGTTTTGAGAAATATCTTGTTCGCTATGCGTGGATATGTTTTGAGAAATATCTTGTTCGCCATGCGTGGATATGTTTTGAGAAATAGCTTGTTTGCTATGGCGTGGATATGTTTTGAGAAATAGCTCGTTTGCTCTGCGTGGATATGTTTTGAGAAATAGGTTGTTTGCTATGGCGTGGATATGTTTTGAGAAATAGCTTGTTTGCTATGTCGTGGATATGTTTTGAGAAATAGCTTGTTTGCTCTGCGTGGATATGTTTTGAGAAATAGCTTATTTGCTCTGCGTGGATATGTTTTGAGAAATATCTTGTTCACTATGCGTGGATATGTTTTGAGAAATAGCTTGTTTGCTATGGCGTGGATATGTTTTGAGAAATAGCTTGTTTGCTTTGCGTGGATATGTTTTGAGAAATAGGTTGTTTGCTATGGCGTGGATATGTTTTGAGAAATAGCTTGTTTGCTATGTCGTGGATATGTTTTGAGAAATAGCTCGTTTGCTCTGCGTGGATATGTTTTGAGAAATAGCTTGTTTGCTATGCGTGGATATGTCTGAGAAATATCTTGTTCGCTATGCGTGGATATGTTTTGAGAAATAGCTTGTTTGCTATGGCGTGGATATATTTTGAGAAATAGCTTGTTTGCTATGCGTGGATATGTTTTGAGAAATAGCTTGTTTCCTCTGCGTGGATATATTTTGAGAAATATCTTGTTCGCTATGCGTGGATATGTTTTGAGAAATAGCTTGTTTGCTATGCGTGGATATGTTTTGAGAAATAGCTTGTTTGCTATGGTTTGGATATGTTTTGAGAAATAGCTTGTTTGCTATGCGTGGATATGTTTTGAGAAATAGCTTGTTTGCTATGCGTGGATACGTTTTGAGAAATGTCTTGTTCGCTATGCGTGGATATGTTTTGAGAAATAGCTTGTTTGCTATGCGTGGATATGTTTTGAGAAATAGCTTGTTTGCTATGCGTGGATATGTTTTGAGAAATATCTTGTTCGCTATGCGTGGATATGTTTTGAGAAATAACTTGTTTGCTATGCGTGGATATGTTTTGAGAAATAGCTTGTTTGCTATGGCGTGGATATGTTTTGAGAAATATCTTGTTCGCTATGCGTGGATATGTTTTGAGAAATATCTTGTTCGCTATGCGTGGATATGTTTTGAGAAATATCTTGTTTGCTTTGCGTGTATATGTTTTGAGAAATAGCTTGTTTGCTATGCGTGGATATGTTTTGAGAAATATCTTGTTCGCTATGCGTGGATATGTTTTGAGAAATAGCTTGTTTGCAATGGCGTGGATATGTTTTGAGAAATATCTTGTTCGCTATGCGTGGATATGTTTTGAGAAATAGCTTGTTTGCTATGGTGTGGATATGTTTTGGGAAATAGCTTGTTTGCTATGCGTGGATATGTTTTGAGAAATAGCTTGTTTGCTATGCGTGGATATGTTTTGAGAAATATCTTGTTCGCTATGCGTGGATATGTTTTGAGAAATATCTTGTTCGCTATGCGTGGATATGTTTTGAGAAATATCTTGTTTGCTATGGCGTGGATATGTTTTGAGACATATCTTGTTCGCTATGCGTGGATATGTTTTGAGAAATATCTTGTTTGCTATGGCGTGGATATGTTTTGAGAAATAGCTTTTTTGCTATGCGTGGATATGTTTTGAGAAATATCTTGTTCGCTATGCGTGGATATGTTTTGAGAAATATCTTGTTCGCCATGCGTGGATATGTTTTGAGAAATAGCTTGTTTGCTATGGCGTGGATATGTTTTGAGAAATAGCTCGTTTGCTCTGCGTGGATATGTTTTGAGAAATAGGTTGTTTGCTATGGCGTGGATATGTTTTGAGAAATAGCTTGTTTGCTATGTCGTGGATATGTTTTGAGAAATAGCTTGTTTGCTCTGCGTGGATATGTTTTGAGAAATAGCTTATTTGCTCTGCGTGGATATGTTTTGAGAAATATCTTGTTCACTATGCGTGGATATGTTTTGAGAAATAGCTTGTTTGCTATGGCGTGGATATGTTTTGAGAAATAGCTTGTTTGCTTTGCGTGGATATGTTTTGAGAAATAGGTTGTTTGCTATGGCGTGGATATGTTTTGAGAAATAGCTTGTTTGCTATGTCGTGGATATGTTTTGAGAAATAGCTCGTTTGCTCTGCGTGGATATGTTTTGAGAAATAGCTTGTTTGCTATGCGTGGATATGTCTGAGAAATATCTTGTTCGCTATGCGTGGATATGTTTTGAGAAATAGCTTGTTTGCTATGGCGTGGATATATTTTGAGAAATAGCTTGTTTGCTATGCGTGGATATGTTTTGAGAAATAGCTTGTTTCCTCTGCGTGGATATATTTTGAGAAATATCTTGTTCGCTATGCGTGGATATGTTTTGAGAAATAGCTTGTTTGCTATGCGTGGATATGTTTTGAGAAATAGCTTGTTTGCTATGGTTTGGATATGTTTTGAGAAATAGCTTGTTTGCTATGCGTGGATATGTTTTGAGAAATAGCTTGTTTGCTATGCGTGGATATGTTTTGAGAAATAGCTTGTTTGCTATGCGTGGATATGTTTTGAGAAATAGCTTGTTTGCTATGCGTGGATATGTTTTGAGAAATATCTTGTTCGCTATGCGTGGATATGTTTTGAGAAATAACTTGTTTGCTATGCGTGGATATGTTTTGAGAAATAGCTTGTTTGCTATGGCGTGGATATGTTTTGAGAAATATCTTGTTCGCTATGCGTGGATATGTTTTGAGAAATATCTTGTTCGCTATGCGTGGATATGTTTTGAGAAATATCTTGTTTGCTTTGCGTGTATATGTTTTGAGAAATAGCTTGTTTGCTATGCGTGGATATGTTTTGAGAAATATCTTGTTCGCTATGCGTGGATATGTTTTGAGAAATAGCTTGTTTGCAATGGCGTGGATATGTTTTGAGAAATATCTTGTTCGCTATGCGTGGATATGTTTTGAGAAATAGCTTGTTTGCTATGGTGTGGATATGTTTTGGGAAATAGCTTGTTTGCTATGCGTGGATATGTTTTGAGAAATAGCTTGTTTGCTATGCGTGGATATGTTTTGAGAAATATCTTGTTCGCTATGCGTGGATATGTTTTGAGAAATATCTTGTTCGCTATGCGTGGATATGTTTTGAGAAATATCTTGTTTGCTATGGCGTGGATATGTTTTGAGACATATCTTGTTCGCTATGCGTGGATATGTTTTGAGAAATATCTTGTTTGCTATGGCGTGGATATGTTTTGAGAAATAGCTTTTTTGCTATGCGTGGATATGTTTTGAGAAATATCTTGTTCGCTATGCGTGGATATGTTTTGAGAAATATCTTGTTCGCCATGCGTGGATATGTTTTGAGAAATAGCTTGTTTGCTATGGCGTGGATATGTTTTGAGAAATAGCTCGTTTGCTCTGCGTGGATATGTTTTGAGAAATAGGTTGTTTGCTATGGCGTGGATATGTTTTGAGAAATAGCTTGTTTGCTATGTCGTGGATATGTTTTGAGAAATAGCTTGTTTGCTCTGCGTGGATATGTTTTGAGAAATAGCTTATTTGCTCTGCGTGGATATGTTTTGAGAAATATCTTGTTCACTATGCGTGGATATGTTTTGAGAAATAGCTTGTTTGCTATGGCGTGGATATGTTTTGAGAAATAGCTTGTTTGCTTTGCGTGGATATGTTTTGAGAAATAGCTTGTTTGCTATGCGTGGATATGTTTTGAGAAATATCTTGTTCGCTATGCGTGGATATGTTTTGAGAAATAGCTTGTTTGCTATGGCGTGGATATGTTTTGAGAAATGTCTTGTTCGCTATGCGTGGATATGTTTTGAGAAATAGCTTGTTTGCTATGCGTGGATATGTTTTGAGAAATAGCTTGTTTGCTATGCGTGGATATGTTTTGAGAAATATCTTGTTCGCTATGCGTGGATATGTTTTGAGATATAGCTTGTTTGCTATGCGTGGATATGTTTTGAGATATAGCATGTTTGCTATGGCGTGGATATGTTTTGAGAAATAGCTTGTTTGCTATGCGTGGATATGTTTTGAGAAATATCTTGTTCGCTATGCGTGGATATGTTTTGAGAAATAGCTTGTTTGCTATGCGGGGATATGTTTTGAGAAATATCTTGTTTGCTATGCGTGTATATGTTTTGAGAAATAGCTTGTTTGCTATGCGTGGATATGTTTTGAGAAATATCTTGTTCGCTATGCGTGGATATGTTTTGAGAAATAGCTTGTTTGCTATGGCGTGGATATATTTTGAGAAATAGCTTGTTTGCTATGCGTGGATATGTTTTGAGAAATAGCTTGTTTCCTCTGCGTGGATATATTTTGAGAAATATCTTGTTCGCTATGCGTGGATATGTTTTGAGAAATAGCTTGTTTGCTATGCGTGGATATGTTTTGAGAAATAGCTTGTTTGCTATGGTGTGGATATGTTTTGAGAAATAGCTTGTTTGCTATGCGTGGATATGTTTTGTGAAATAGCTTGTTTGCTATGCGTGGATATGTTTTGAGAAATATCTTGTTCGCTATGCGTGGATATGTTTTGAGAAATATCTTGTTTGCTATGGCGTGGATATGTTTTGAGACATATCTTGTTCGCTATGCGTGGATATGTTTTGAGAAATATCTTGTTTGCTATGGCGTGGATATGTTTTGAGAAATAGCTTTTTTGCTATGCGTGGATATGTTTTGAGAAATATGTTGTTCGCTATGCGTGGATATGTTTTGAGAAATATCTTGTTCGCTATGCGTGGATATGTTTTGAGAAATAGCTTGTTTGCTATGGCGTGGATATGTTTTGAGAAATAGCTCGTTTGCTCTGCGTGGATATGTTTTGAGAAATAGCTTGTTTGCTATGCGTGGATATGTTTTGAGAAATAGCTTGTTTGCTCTGCGTGGATATGTTTTGAGAAATAGCTTATTTGCTCTGCGTGGATATGTTTTGAGAAATATTTTGTTCGCTATGCGTGGATATGTTTTGAGAAATAGCTTGTTTGCTATGGCGTGGATATGTTTTGAGAAATAGCTTGTTTGCTATGCGTGGATATGTTTTGAGAAATATCTTGTTTGCTATGTCGTGGATATGTTTTGAGAAATAGCTCGTTTGCTCTGCGTGGATATGTTTTGAGAAATAGCTTGTTCGCTATCCGTGGATATGTTTTGAGAAATAGCTTGTTTGCTATGGCGTGGATATGTTTTGAGAAATGTCTTGTTCGCTATGCGTGGATATGTTTTGAGAAATAGCTTGTTTGCTATGCGTGGATATGTTTTGAGAAATAGCTTGTTTGCTATGCGTGGATATGTTTTGAGAAATATCTTGTTCGCTATGCGTGGATATGTTTTGAGAAATAGCTTGTTTGCTATGCGTGGATATGTTTTGAGAAATAGCTTGTTTGCTATGGCGTGTATATGTTTTGAGAAATAGCTTGTTTGCTATGCGTGGATATGTTTTGAGAAATATCTTGTTCGCTATGCGTGGATATGTTTTGAGAAATAGCTTGTTTGCTATGCGGGGATATGTTTTGAGAAATATCTTGTTTGCTATGCGTGTATATGTTTTGAGAAATAGCTTGTTTGCTATGCGTGGATATCTTTTGAGACATAGCTTGTTTGCTATGGCGTGGATATGTTTTGAGAAATAGCTTGTTTTCTATGCGTGGATATGTTTTGAGAAATAGCTTGTTTGCTATGGCGTGGATATGTTTTGAGAAATAGCTTGTTTGCTACGCCGTGGATATGTTTTGAGAAATAGTTTGTTTGCTATGCGTGTATATGTTTTCAGAAATAGCTCGTTTGCTATGCGTGGATATGTTTTGAGAAATATCTTGTTCGCTATGCGTGGATATGTTTTGAGAAATAGCTTGTTTGCTATGGTGTGGATATGTTTTGAGAAATAGCTTGTTTGCTATGCGTGGATATGTTTTGAGAAATAGCTTGTTTGCTATGCGTGGATATGTTTTGAGAAATATCTTGTTCGCTATGCGTGGATATGTTTTGAGAAATATCTTGTTTGCTATGTGTGGATATGTTTTGAGAAATATCTTGTTCGCTATGCGTGGATATGTTTTGAGAAATCGCTTGTTTGCTATGGCGTGGATATGATTTGAGAAATATCTTGTTCGCTATGCGTGAAAATGTTTGGAGAAATAGCTTGTTTGCTATGCGTGGATATGTTTTGAGATATAGCTTGTTTGCTATGGCGTGGATATGTTTTGAGAAATAGCTTGTTTGCTATGGCCTGGATATGTTTTGAGAAATAGCTTTTTTGCTATGCGTGGATATGTTTTGAGAAATATCTTGTTCGCTATGCGTGGATATGTTTTGAGAAATATCTTGTTCGCTATGCGTGGATATGTTTTGAGAAATAGCTTGTTTGCTATGGCGTGGATATGTTTTGAGAAATAGCTCGTTTGCTCTGCGTGGATATGTTTTGAGAAATAGCTTGTTTGCTATGTCGTGGATATGTTTTGAGAAATAGCTCGTTTGCTCTGCGTGGATATGTTTTGAGAAATAGCTTGTTTGCTATGCGTGGATATGTTTTGAGAAATATCTTGTTCGCTATCCGTGGATATGTTTTGAGAAATAGCTTGTTTGCTATGTCGTGGATATGTTTTGAGAAATAGCTCGTTTGCTCTGCGTGGATATGTTTTGAGAAATAGCTTGTTTGCTATGCGTGGATATGTTTTGAGAAATATCTTGTTCGCTATCCGTGGATATGTTTTGAGAAATAGCTTGTTTGCTATGGCGTGGATATGTTTTGAGAAATGTCTTGTTCGCTATGCGTGGATATGTTTTGAGAAATAGCTTGTTTGCTATGCGTGGATATGTTTTGAGAAATAGCTTGTTTGCTATGCGTGGATATGTTTTGAGAAATATCTTGTTCGCTATGCGTGGATATGTTTTGAGAAATAGCTTGTTTGCTATGCGTGGATATGTTTTGAGAAATAGCTTGTTTGCTATGGCGTGGATATGTTTTGAGAAATAGCTTGTTTGCTATGCGTGGATATGTTTTGAGAAATAGCTTGTTTGCTATGCGTGGATATGTTTTGAGAAATAGCTTGTTTGCTATGCGTGGATATGTTTTGAGAAATATCTTGTTCGCTATGCGTGGATATGTTTTGAGAAATATCTTGTTCGCTATGCGTGGATATGTTTTGAGAAATATCTTGTTTGCTATGGCGTGGATATGTTTTGAGAAATATCTTGTTCGCTATGCGTGGATATGTTTTGAGAAATATCTTGTTCGCTATGCGTGGATCTGTTTTGAGAAATAGCTTGTTTGCTATGCGTGGATATGTTTTGAGAAATATCTTGTTCGCTCTGCGTGGATATGTTTTGAGAAATATTTTGTTCGCTATGCGTGGATATGTTTTGAGAAATAGCTTGTTTGCTATGGCGTGGATATGTTTTGAGAAATAGCTCGTTTGCTCTGCGTGGATATGTTTTGAGAAATATCTTGTTCGCTATGCGTGGATATGTTTTGAGAAATAGCTTGTTTGCTATGGCGTGGATATGTTTTGAGAAATATCTTGTTCGCTATGCGTGGATATGTTTTGAGAAATTGCTTGTTTGCTATGCGTGGATATGTTTTGAGAAATATCTTGTTCGCTATGCGTGGATATGTTTTGAGAAATAGCTTGTTTGCTATGCGTGGATATGTTTTGAGAAATAGCTTGTTTGCTATGGCGTGGATATGTTTTGAGAAATAGCTCGTTTGCTCTGCGTGGATATGTTTTGAGAAATCGCTTGTTTGCTCTGCGTGGATATGTTTTGAGAAATATCTTGTTCGCTATGCGTGGATATGTTTTGAGAAATAGCTTGTTTGCTATGGCTTGGATATGTTTTGAGAAATAGCTTGTTTGCTCTGCGTGGATATCTTTTGAGACATTGCTTGTTTGCTATGGCGTGGATATGTTTTGAGAAATAGCTTGTTTGCTATGCGTGGATATGTTTTGAGAAATAGCTCGTTTGCTATGCGTGGATATGTTTTGAGAAATAGCTTGTTTGCTATGCGTGGATATCTTTTGAGAAATATCTTGTTCGCTATGCGTGGATATGTTTTGAGAAATAGCTCGTTTGCTATGCGTGGATATGTTTTGAGAAATCGCTTGTTTGCTATGCGTGGATATGTTTTGAGAAATAGCTTGTTTGCTATGGCGTGGATATGTTTTGAGAAATAGCTTGTTTGCTATGCGTGGATATGTTTTGAGAAATAGCTTGTTTGCTCTGCGTGGATATGTTTTGAGAAATAGCTTGTTTGCTATGCGTGGATATGTTTTGAGAAATATCTTGTTCGCTATGCGTGGATATGTTTTGAGAAATAGCTTGTTTGCTATGGCGTGGATATGTTTTGAGAAATAGCTTGTCTGCTATGCGTGGACATGTTTTGAGAAATAGCTTGTTTGCTCTGCGTGGATATGTTTTGACAAATAGCTTGTTTGCTCTGCGTGGATATGTTTTGAGAAATATCTTGTTCGCTATGCGTGGATATGTTTTGAGAAATAGCTTGTTTGCTATGCGTGGATATCTTTTGAGACATAGCTTGTTTGCTATGGCGTGGATATGTTTTGAGAAATAGCTTGTTTTCTATGCGTGGATATGTTTTGAGAAATAGCTTGTTTGCTATGGCGTGGATATGTTTTGAGAAATAGCTTATTTGCTACGCCGTGGATATGTTTTGAGAAATAGCTTGTTTGCTATGCGTGTATATGTTTTCAGAAATAGCTTGTTTGCTATGCGTGGATATGTTTTGAGAAATATCTTGTTCGCTATGCGTGGATATGTTTTGAGAAATAGTTTGTTTGCTATGGTGTGGATATGTTTTGAGAAATAGCTTGTTTGCTATGCGTGGATATGTTTTGAGAAATAGCTTGTTTGCTATGCGTGGATATGTTTTGAGAAATATCTTGTTCGCTATGCGTGGATATGTTTTGAGAAATATCTTGTTTGCTATGTGTGGATATGTTTTGAGAAATATCTTGTTCGCTATGCGTGGATATGTTTTGAGAAATAGCTTGTTTGCTATGGCGTGGATATGTTTTGAGAAATAGCTCGTTTGCTCTGCGTGGATATGTTTTGAGAAATATCTTGTTCGCTATGCGACGATATGTTTTGAGAAATAGCTTGTTTGCTATGCGTGGATATGTTTTGGGAAATAGCTTGTTTGCTCTGCGTGGATATGTTTTGAGAAATAGCTATTTTGCTCTGCGTGGATATGTTTTGTGAAATATCTTGTTCGCTATGCGTGAATATGTTTGGAGAAATAGCTTGTTTGCTATGCGTGGATATGTTTTGAGATATAGCTTGTTTGCTATGGCGTGGATATGTTTTGAGAAATAGCTTGTTTGCTATGCGTGGATATGTTTTGAGAAATAGCTTGTTTGCTATGCGTGGATATGTTTTGAGAAATATCTTGTTCGCTATGCGTGGATATGTTTTGAGAAATATCTTGTTCGCTATGCGTGGATATGTTTTGAGTAATAGCTTGTTTGCTATGGCGTGGATATGTTTTGAGAAATATCTTGTTCGCTATGCGTGGATATGTTTTGAGAAATAGCTTGTTTGCTATGGCGTGGATATGTTTTGAGAAATAGCTTGTTTGCTATGGCGTGGATATGTTTTGAGAAATAGCTTGTTTGCTATGGCGTGGATAGGTTTTTAGAAATAGCTTGTTTGCTATGGCGTGGATATGTTTTGAGAAATATCTTGTTCGCTATGCATGGATCTGTTTTGAGAAATAGCTTGTTTGCTATGCGTGGATATGTTTTGAGAAATATCTTGTTCGCTCTGCGTGGATATGTTTTGAGAAATATTTTGTTCGCTATGCGTGGATATGTTTTGAGAAATAGCTTGTTTGCTATGGCGTGGATATGTTTTGAGAAATAGCTCGTTTGCTCTGCGTGGATATGTTTTGAGAAATCGCTTGTTTGCTCTGCGTGGATATGTTTTGAGAAATATCTTGTTCGCTATGCGTGCATATGTTTTGAGAAATAGCTTGTTTGCTATGGCTTGGATATGTTTTGAGAAATAGCTTGTTTGCTCTGCGTGGATATCTTTTGAGACATTGCTTGTTTGCTATGGCGTGGATATGTTTTGAGAAATAGCTTGTTTGCTATGCGTGGATATGTTTTGAGAAATAGCTCGTTTGCTATGCGTGGATATGTTTTGAGAAATAGCTTGTTTGCTATGCGTGGATATCTTTTGAGAAATATCTTGTTCGCTATGCGTGGATATGTTTTGAGAAATAGCTCGTTTGCTATGCGTGGATATGTTTTGAGAAATCGCTTGTTTGCTATGCGTGGATATGTTTTGAGAAATAGCTTGTTTGCTATGGCGTGGATATGTTTTGAGAAATAGCTTGTTTGCTATGCGTGGATATGTTTTGAGAAATAGCTTGTTTGCTCTGCGTGGATATGTTTTGAGAAATAGCTTGTTTGCTCTACGTGGATATGTTTTGAGAAATATCTTGTTCGCTATGCGTGGATATGTTTCGAGAAATAGCTTGTTTGCTATGCGTGGATATGTTTTGAGAAATAGCTTGTCTGCTATGCGTGGATATGTTTTGAGAAATAGCTTGTTTGCTCTGCGTGGATATGTTTTGACAAATAGCTTGTTTGCTCTGCGTGGATATGTTTTGAGAAATATCTTGTTCGCTATGCGTGGATATGTTTTGAGAAATAGCTTGTTTGCTATGCGTGGATATGTTTTGAGAAATAGCTTGTTTGCTCTACGTGGATATGTTTTGAGAAATAGCTTGTTTGCTCTGCGTGGATATGTTTTGAGTAATATCTTGTTCGCTAGGCGTGGATATGTTTTGAGAAATAGCTTGTTTGCTATGGCATGGTTATGTTTTGAGAAATAGCTTGTTTGTTATGCGTGGATATGTTTTGAGAAATAGCTTGTTCGCTATGCGTGGATATGTTTTGAGAAATAGCTTGTTTGCTATGCGTGGATATCTTTTGAGACATAGCTTGTTTGCTATGGCGTGGATATGTTTTGAGAAATAGCTTGTTTTCTATGCGTGGATATGTTTTGAGAAATAGCTTGTTTGCTATGGCGTGGATATGTTTTGAGAAATAGCTTATTTGCTACGCCGTGGATATGTTTTGAGAAATAGCTTGTTTGCTATGCGTGTATATGTTTTCAGAAATAGCTTGTTTGCTATGCGTGGATATGTTTTGAGAAATATCTTGTTCGCTATGCGTGGATATGTTTTGAGAAATAGTTTGTTTGCTATGGTGTGGATATGTTTTGAGAAATAGCTTGTTTGCTATGCGTGGATATGTTTTGAGAAATAACTTGTTTGCTATGCGTGGATATGTTTTGAGAAATAGCTTGTTTGCTATGGCGTGGATATGTTTTGAGAAATATCTTGTTCGCTATGCGTGGATATGTTTTGAGAAATATCTTGTTCGCTATGCGTGGATATGTTTTGAGAAATATCTTGTTTGCTTTGCGTGTATATGTTTTGAGAAATAGCTTGTTTGCTATGCGTGGATATGTTTTGAGAAATATCTTGTTCGCTATGCGTGGATATGTTTTGAGAAATAGCTTGTTTGCAATGGCGTGGATATGTTTTGAGAAATATCTTGTTCGCTATGCGTGGATATGTTTTGAGAAATAGCTTGTTTGCTATGGTGTGGATATGTTTTGGGAAATAGCTTGTTTGCTATGCGTGGATATGTTTTGAGAAATAGCTTGTTTGCTATGCGTGGATATGTTTTGAGAAATATCTTGTTCGCTATGCGTGGATATGTTTTGAGAAATATCTTGTTCGCTATGCGTGGATATGTTTTGAGAAATATCTTGTTTGCTATGGCGTGGATATGTTTTGAGACATATCTTGTTCGCTATGCGTGGATATGTTTTGAGAAATATCTTGTTTGCTATGGCGTGGATATGTTTTGAGAAATAGCTTTTTTGCTATGCGTGGATATGTTTTGAGAAATATCTTGTTCGCTATGCGTGGATATGTTTTGAGAAATATCTTGTTCGCCATGCGTGGATATGTTTTGAGAAATAGCTTGTTTGCTATGGCGTGGATATGTTTTGAGAAATAGCTCGTTTGCTCTGCGTGGATATGTTTTGAGAAATAGGTTGTTTGCTATGGCGTGGATATGTTTTGAGAAATAGCTTGTTTGCTATGTCGTGGATATGTTTTGAGAAATAGCTTGTTTGCTCTGCGTGGATATGTTTTGAGAAATAGCTTATTTGCTCTGCGTGGATATGTTTTGAGAAATATCTTGTTCACTATGCGTGGATATGTTTTGAGAAATAGCTTGTTTGCTATGGCGTGGATATGTTTTGAGAAATAGCTTGTTTGCTTTGCGTGGATATGTTTTGAGAAATAGGTTGTTTGCTATGGCGTGGATATGTTTTGAGAAATAGCTTGTTTGCTATGTCGTGGATATGTTTTGAGAAATAGCTCGTTTGCTCTGCGTGGATATGTTTTGAGAAATAGCTTGTTTGCTATGCGTGGATATGTCTGAGAAATATCTTGTTCGCTATGCGTGGATATGTTTTGAGAAATAGCTTGTTTGCTATGGCGTGGATATATTTTGAGAAATAGCTTGTTTGCTATGCGTGGATATGTTTTGAGAAATAGCTTGTTTCCTCTGCGTGGATATATTTTGAGAAATATCTTGTTCGCTATGCGTGGATATGTTTTGAGAAATAGCTTGTTTGCTATGCGTGGATATGTTTTGAGAAATAGCTTGTTTGCTATGGTTTGGATATGTTTTGAGAAATAGCTTGTTTGCTATGCGTGGATATGTTTTGAGAAATAGCTTGTTTGCTATGCGTGGATATGTTTTGAGAAATAGCTTGTTTGCTATGCGTGGATATGTTTTGAGAAATAGCTTGTTTGCTATGCGTGGATATGTTTTGAGAAATATCTTGTTCGCTATGCGTGGATATGTTTTGAGAAATAACTTGTTTGCTATGCGTGGATATGTTTTGAGAAATAGCTTGTTTGCTATGGCGTGGATATGTTTTGAGAAATATCTTGTTCGCTATGCGTGGATATGTTTTGAGAAATATCTTGTTCGCTATGCGTGGATATGTTTTGAGAAATATCTTGTTTGCTTTGCGTGTATATGTTTTGAGAAATAGCTTGTTTGCTATGCGTGGATATGTTTTGAGAAATATCTTGTTCGCTATGCGTGGATATGTTTTGAGAAATAGCTTGTTTGCAATGGCGTGGATATGTTTTGAGAAATATCTTGTTCGCTATGCGTGGATATGTTTTGAGAAATAGCTTGTTTGCTATGGTGTGGATATGTTTTGGGAAATAGCTTGTTTGCTATGCGTGGATATGTTTTGAGAAATAGCTTGTTTGCTATGCGTGGATATGTTTTGAGAAATATCTTGTTCGCTATGCGTGGATATGTTTTGAGAAATATCTTGTTCGCTATGCGTGGATATGTTTTGAGAAATATCTTGTTTGCTATGGCGTGGATATGTTTTGAGACATATCTTGTTCGCTATGCGTGGATATGTTTTGAGAAATATCTTGTTTGCTATGGCGTGGATATGTTTTGAGAAATAGCTTTTTTGCTATGCGTGGATATGTTTTGAGAAATATCTTGTTCGCTATGCGTGGATATGTTTTGAGAAATATCTTGTTCGCCATGCGTGGATATGTTTTGAGAAATAGCTTGTTTGCTATGGCGTGGATATGTTTTGAGAAATAGCTCGTTTGCTCTGCGTGGATATGTTTTGAGAAATAGGTTGTTTGCTATGGCGTGGATATGTTTTGAGAAATAGCTTGTTTGCTATGTCGTGGATATGTTTTGAGAAATAGCTTGTTTGCTCTGCGTGGATATGTTTTGAGAAATAGCTTATTTGCTCTGCGTGGATATGTTTTGAGAAATATCTTGTTCACTATGCGTGGATATGTTTTGAGAAATAGCTTGTTTGCTATGGCGTGGATATGTTTTGAGAAATAGCTTGTTTGCTTTGCGTGGATATGTTTTGAGAAATAGGTTGTTTGCTATGGCGTGGATATGTTTTGAGAAATAGCTTGTTTGCTATGTCGTGGATATGTTTTGAGAAATAGCTCGTTTGCTCTGCGTGGATATGTTTTGAGAAATAGCTTGTTTGCTATGCGTGGATATGTTTTGAGAAATATCTTGTTCGCTATGCGTGGATATGTTTTGAGAAATAGCTTGTTTGCTATGGCGTGGATATGTTTTGAGAAATGTCTTGTTCGCTATGCGTGGATATGTTTTGAGAAATAGCTTGTTTGCTATGCGTGGATATGTTTTGAGAAATAGCTTGTTTGCTATGCGTGGATATGTTTTGAGAAATATCTTGTTCGCTATGCGTGGATATGTTTTGAGATATAGCTTGTTTGCTATGCGTGGATATGTTTTGAGATATAGCATGTTTGCTATGGCGTGGATATGTTTTGAGAAATAGCTTGTTTGCTATGCGTGGATATGTTTTGAGAAATATCTTGTTCGCTATGCGTGGATATGTTTTGAGAAATAGCTTGTTTGCTATGCGGGGATATGTTTTGAGAAATATCTTGTTTGCTATGCGTGTATATGTTTTGAGAAATAGCTTGTTTGCTATGCGTGGATATGTTTTGAGAAATATCTTGTTCGCTATGCGTGGATATGTTTTGAGAAATAGCTTGTTTGCTATGGCGTGGATATATTTTGAGAAATAGCTTGTTTGCTATGCGTGGATATGTTTTGAGAAATAGCTTGTTTCCTCTGCGTGGATATATTTTGAGAAATATCTTGTTCGCTATGCGTGGATATGTTTTGAGAAATAGCTTGTTTGCTATGCGTGGATATGTTTTGAGAAATAGCTTGTTTGCTATGGTGTGGATATGTTTTGAGAAATAGCTTGTTTGCTATGCGTGGATATGTTTTGTGAAATAGCTTGTTTGCTATGCGTGGATATGTTTTGAGAAATATCTTGTTCGCTATGCGTGGATATGTTTTGAGAAATATCTTGTTTGCTATGGCGTGGATATGTTTTGAGACATATCTTGTTCGCTATGCGTGGATATGTTTTGAGAAATATCTTGTTTGCTATGGCGTGGATATGTTTTGAGAAATAGCTTTTTTGCTATGCGTGGATATGTTTTGAGAAATATGTTGTTCGCTATGCGTGGATATGTTTTGAGAAATATCTTGTTCGCTATGCGTGGATATGTTTTGAGAAATAGCTTGTTTGCTATGGCGTGGATATGTTTTGAGAAATAGCTCGTTTGCTCTGCGTGGATATGTTTTGAGAAATAGCTTGTTTGCTATGCGTGGATATGTTTTGAGAAATAGCTTGTTTGCTCTGCGTGGATATGTTTTGAGAAATAGCTTATTTGCTCTGCGTGGATATGTTTTGAGAAATATTTTGTTCGCTATGCGTGGATATGTTTTGAGAAATAGCTTGTTTGCTATGGCGTGGATATGTTTTGAGAAATAGCTTGTTTGCTATGCGTGGATATGTTTTGAGAAATATCTTGTTTGCTATGTCGTGGATATGTTTTGAGAAATAGCTCGTTTGCTCTGCGTGGATATGTTTTGAGAAATAGCTTGTTCGCTATCCGTGGATATGTTTTGAGAAATAGCTTGTTTGCTATGGCGTGGATATGTTTTGAGAAATAGCTTGTTTGCTATGCGTGGATATGTTTTGAGAAATATCTTGTTCGCTATGCGTGGATATGTTTTGAGAAATAGCTTGTTTGCTATGCGTGGATATGTTTTGAGAAATAGCTTGTTTGCTATGGCGTGTATATGTTTTGAGAAATAGCTTGTTTGCTATGCGTGGATATGTTTTGAGAAATATCTTGTTCGCTATGCGTGGATATGTTTTGAGAAATAGCTTGTTTGCTATGCGGGGATATGTTTTGAGAAATATCTTGTTTGCTATGCGTGTATATGTTTTGAGAAATAGCTTGTTTGCTATGCGTGGATATCTTTTGAGACATAGCTTGTTTGCTATGGCGTGGATATGTTTTGAGAAATAGCTTGTTTTCTATGCGTGGATATGTTTTGAGAAATAGCTTGTTTGCTATGGCGTGGATATGTTTTGAGAAATAGCTTGTTTGCTACGCCGTGGATATGTTTTGAGAAATAGTTTGTTTGCTATGCGTGTATATGTTTTCAGAAATAGCTTGTTTGCTATGCGTGGATATGTTTTGAGAAATATCTTGTTCGCTATGCGTGGATATGTTTTGAGAAATAGCTTGTTTGCTATGGTGTGGATATGTTTTGAGAAATAGCTTGTTTGCTATGCGTGGATATGTTTTGAGAAATAGCTTGTTTGCTATGCGTGGATATGTTTTGAGAAATATCTTGTTCGCTATGCGTGGATATGTTTTGAGAAATATCTTGTTTGCTATGTGTGGATATGTTTTGAGAAATATCTTGTTCGCTATGCGTGGATATGTTTTGAGAAATCGCTTGTTTGCTATGGCGTGGATATGATTTGAGAAATATCTTGTTCGCTATGCGTGAAAATGTTTGGAGAAATAGCTTGTTTGCTATGCGTGGATATGTTTTGAGATATAGCTTGTTTGCTATGGCGTGGATATGTTTTGAGAAATAGCTTGTTTGCTATGGCCTGGATATGTTTTGAGAAATAGCTTTTTTGCTATGCGTGGATATGTTTTGAGAAATATCTTGTTCGCTATGCGTGGATATGTTTTGAGAAATATCTTGTTCGCTATGCGTGGATATGTTTTGAGAAATAGCTTGTTTGCTATGGCGTGGATATGTTTTGAGAAATAGCTCGTTTGCTCTGCGTGGATATGTTTTGAGAAATAGCTTGTTTGCTATGTCGTGGATATGTTTTGAGAAATAGCTCGTTTGCTCTGCGTGGATATGTTTTGAGAAATAGCTTGTTTGCTATGCGTGGATATGTTTTGAGAAATATCTTGTTCGCTATCCGTGGATATGTTTTGAGAAATAGCTTGTTTGCTATGTCGTGGATATGTTTTGAGAAATAGCTCGTTTGCTCTGCGTGGATATGTTTTGAGAAATAGCTTGTTTGCTATGCGTGGATATGTTTTGAGAAATATCTTGTTCGCTATCCGTGGATATGTTTTGAGAAATAGCTTGTTTGCTATGGCGTGGATATGTTTTGAGAAATGTCTTGTTCGCTATGCGTGGATATGTTTTGAGAAATAGCTTGTTTGCTATGCGTGGATATGTTTTGAGAAATAGCTTGTTTGCTATGCGTGGATATGTTTTGAGAAATATCTTGTTCGCTATGCGTGGATATGTTTTGAGAAATAGCTTGTTTGCTATGCGTGGATATGTTTTGAGAAATAGCTTGTTTGCTATGGCGTGGATATGTTTTGAGAAATAGCTTGTTTGCTATGCGTGGATATGTTTTGAGAAATAGCTTGTTTGCTATGCGTGGATATGTTTTGAGAAATAGCTTGTTTGCTATGCGTGGATATGTTTTGAGAAATATCTTGTTCGCTATGCGTGGATATGTTTTGAGAAATATCTTGTTCGCTATGCGTGGATATGTTTTGAGAAATATCTTGTTTGCTATGGCGTGGATATGTTTTGAGAAATATCTTGTTCGCTATGCGTGGATATGTTTTGAGAAATATCTTGTTCGCTATGCGTGGATCTGTTTTGAGAAATAGCTTGTTTGCTATGCGTGGATATGTTTTGAGAAATATCTTGTTCGCTCTGCGTGGATATGTTTTGAGAAATATTTTGTTCGCTATGCGTGGATATGTTTTGAGAAATAGCTTGTTTGCTATGGCGTGGATATGTTTTGAGAAATAGCTCGTTTGCTCTGCGTGGATATGTTTTGAGAAATATCTTGTTCGCTATGCGTGGATATGTTTTGAGAAATAGCTTGTTTGCTATGGCGTGGATATGTTTTGAGAAATATCTTGTTCGCTATGCGTGGATATGTTTTGAGAAATTGCTTGTTTGCTATGCGTGGATATGTTTTGAGAAATATCTTGTTCGCTATGCGTGGATATGTTTTGAGAAATAGCTTGTTTGCTATGCGTGGATATGTTTTGAGAAATAGCTTGTTTGCTATGGCGTGGATATGTTTTGAGAAATAGCTCGTTTGCTCTGCGTGGATATGTTTTGAGAAATCGCTTGTTTGCTCTGCGTGGATATGTTTTGAGAAATATCTTGTTCGCTATGCGTGGATATGTTTTGAGAAATAGCTTGTTTGCTATGGCTTGGATATGTTTTGAGAAATAGCTTGTTTGCTCTGCGTGGATATCTTTTGAGACATTGCTTGTTTGCTATGGCGTGGATATGTTTTGAGAAATAGCTTGTTTGCTATGCGTGGATATGTTTTGAGAAATAGCTCGTTTGCTATGCGTGGATATGTTTTGAGAAATAGCTTGTTTGCTATGCGTGGATATCTTTTGAGAAATATCTTGTTCGCTATGCGTGGATATGTTTTGAGAAATAGCTCGTTTGCTATGCGTGGATATGTTTTGAGAAATCGCTTGTTTGCTATGCGTGGATATGTTTTGAGAAATAGCTTGTTTGCTATGGCGTGGATATGTTTTGAGAAATAGCTTGTTTGCTATGCGTGGATATGTTTTGAGAAATAGCTTGTTTGCTCTGCGTGGATATGTTTTGAGAAATAGCTTGTTTGCTATGCGTGGATATGTTTTGAGAAATATCTTGTTCGCTATGCGTGGATATGTTTTGAGAAATAGCTTGTTTGCTATGGCGTGGATATGTTTTGAGAAATAGCTTGTCTGCTATGCGTGGACATGTTTTGAGAAATAGCTTGTTTGCTCTGCGTGGATATGTTTTGACAAATAGCTTGTTTGCTCTGCGTGGATATGTTTTGAGAAATATCTTGTTCGCTATGCGTGGATATGTTTTGAGAAATAGCTTGTTTGCTATGCGTGGATATCTTTTGAGACATAGCTTGTTTGCTATGGCGTGGATATGTTTTGAGAAATAGCTTGTTTTCTATGCGTGGATATGTTTTGAGAAATAGCTTGTTTGCTATGGCGTGGATATGTTTTGAGAAATAGCTTATTTGCTACGCCGTGGATATGTTTTGAGAAATAGTTTGTTTGCTATGGTGTGGATATGTTTTCAGAAATAGCTTGTTTGCTATGCGTGGATATGTTTTGAGAAATAGCTTGTTTGCTATGCGTGGATATGTTTTGAGAAATATCTTGTTCGCTATGCGTGGATATGTTTTGAGAAATATCTTGTTTGCTATGTGTGGATATGTTTTGAGAAATATCTTGTTCGCTATGCGTGGATATGTTTTGAGAAATAGCTTGTTTGCTATGGCGTGGATATGTTTTGAGAAATAGCTCGTTTGCTCTGCGTGGATATGTTTTGAGAAATATCTTGTTCGCTATGCGACGATATGTTTTGAGAAATAGCTTGTTTGCTATGCGTGGATATGTTTTGGGAAATAGCTTGTTTGCTCTGCGTGGATATGTTTTGAGAAATAGCTATTTTGCTCTGCGTGGATATGTTTTGTGAAATATCTTGTTCGCTATGCGTGAATATGTTTGGAGAAATAGCTTGTTTGCTATGCGTGGATATGTTTTGAGATATAGCTTGTTTGCTATGGCGTGGATATGTTTTGAGAAATAGCTTGTTTGCTATGCGTGGATATGTTTTGAGAAATAGCTTGTTTGCTATGCGTGGATATGTTTTGAGAAATATCTTGTTCGCTATGCGTGGATATGTTTTGAGAAATATCTTGTTCGCTATGCGTGGATATGTTTTGAGTAATAGCTTGTTTGCTATGGCGTGGATATGTTTTGAGAAATATCTTGTTCGCTATGCGTGGATATGTTTTGAGAAATAGCTTGTTTGCTATGGCGTGGATATGTTTTGAGAAATAGCTTGTTTGCTATGGCGTGGATATGTTTTGAGAAATAGCTTGTTTGCTATGGCGTGGATAGGTTTTTAGAAATAGCTTGTTTGCTATGGCGTGGATATGTTTTGAGAAATATCTTGTTCGCTATGCATGGATCTGTTTTGAGAAATAGCTTGTTTGCTATGCGTGGATATGTTTTGAGAAATATCTTGTTCGCTCTGCGTGGATATGTTTTGAGAAATATTTTGTTCGCTATGCGTGGATATGTTTTGAGAAATAGCTTGTTTGCTATGGCGTGGATATGTTTTGAGAAATAGCTCGTTTGCTCTGCGTGGATATGTTTTGAGAAATCGCTTGTTTGCTCTGCGTGGATATGTTTTGAGAAATATCTTGTTCGCTATGCGTGCATATGTTTTGAGAAATAGCTTGTTTGCTATGGCTTGGATATGTTTTGAGAAATAGCTTGTTTGCTCTGCGTGGATATCTTTTGAGACATTGCTTGTTTGCTATGGCGTGGATATGTTTTGAGAAATAGCTTGTTTGCTATGCGTGGATATGTTTTGAGAAATAGCTCGTTTGCTATGCGTGGATATGTTTTGAGAAATAGCTTGTTTGCTATGCGTGGATATCTTTTGAGAAATATCTTGTTCGCTATGCGTGGATATGTTTTGAGAAATAGCTCGTTTGCTATGCGTGGATATGTTTTGAGAAATCGCTTGTTTGCTATGCGTGGATATGTTTTGAGAAATAGCTTGTTTGCTATGGCGTGGATATGTTTTGAGAAATAGCTTGTTTGCTATGCGTGGATATGTTTTGAGAAATAGCTTGTTTGCTCTGCGTGGATATGTTTTGAGAAATAGCTTGTTTGCTCTACGTGGATATGTTTTGAGAAATATCTTGTTCGCTATGCGTGGATATGTTTCGAGAAATAGCTTGTTTGCTATGCGTGGATATGTTTTGAGAAATAGCTTGTCTGCTATGCGTGGATATGTTTTGAGAAATAGCTTGTTTGCTCTGCGTGGATATGTTTTGACAAATAGCTTGTTTGCTCTGCGTGGATATGTTTTGAGAAATATCTTGTTCGCTATGCGTGGATATGTTTTGAGAAATAGCTTGTTTGCTATGCGTGGATATGTTTTGAGAAATAGCTTGTTTGCTCTACGTGGATATGTTTTGAGAAATAGCTTGTTTGCTCTGCGTGGATATGTTTTGAGAAATATCTTGTTCGCTAGGCGTGGATATGTTTTGAGAAATAGCTTGTTTGCTATGGCATGGTTATGTTTTGAGAAATAGCTTGTTTGTTATGCGTGGATATGTTTTGAGAAATAGCTTGTTCGCTATGCGTGGATATGTTTTGAGAAATAGCTTGTTTGCTATGCGTGGATATCTTTTGAGACATAGCTTGTTTGCTATGGCGTGGATATGTTTTGAGAAATAGCTTGTTTTCTATGCGTGGATATGTTTTGAGAAATAGCTTGTTTGCTATGGCGTGGATATGTTTTGAGAAATAGCTTATTTGCTACGCCGTGGATATGTTTTGAGAAATAGCTTGTTTGCTATGCGTGTATATGTTTTCAGAAATAGCTTGTTTGCTATGCGTGGATATGTTTTGAGAAATATCTTGTTCGCTATGCGTGGATATGTTTTGAGAAATAGTTTGTTTGCTATGGTGTGGATATGTTTTGAGAAATAGCTTGTTTGCTATGCGTGGATATGTTTTGAGAAATAGCTTGTTTGCTATGCGTGGATATGTTTTGAGAAATATCTTGTTCGCTATGCGTGGATATGTTTTGAGAAATATCTTGTTTGCTATGTGTGGATATGTTTTGAGAAATATCTTGTTCGCTATGCGTGGATATGTTTTGAGAAATAGCTTGTTTGCTATGGCGTGGATATGTTTTGAGAAATAGCTCGTTTGCTCTGCGTGGATATGTTTTGAGAAATATCTTGTTCGCTATGCGACGATATGTTTTGAGAAATAGCTTGTTTGCTATGCGTGGATATGTTTTGGGAAATAGCTTGTTTGCTCTGCGTGGATATGTTTTGAGAAATAGCTATTTTGCTCTGCGTGGATATGTTTTGTGAAATATCTTGTTCGCTATGCGTGAATATGTTTGGAGAAATAGCTTGTTTGCTATGCGTGGATATGTTTTGAGATATAGCTTGTTTGCTATGGCGTGGATATGTTTTGAGAAATAGCTTGTTTGCTATGCGTGGATATGTTTTGAGAAATAGCTTGTTTGCTATGCGTGGATATGTTTTGAGAAATATCTTGTTCGCTATGCGTGGATATGTTTTGAGAAATATCTTGTTCGCTATGCGTGGATATGTTTTGAGTAATAGCTTGTTTGCTATGGCGTGGATATGTTTTGAGAAATATCTTGTTCGCTATGCGTGGATATGTTTTGAGAAATAGCTTGTTTGCTATGGCGTGGATATGTTTTGAGAAATAGCTTGTTTGCTATGGCGTGGATATGTTTTGAGAAATAGCTTGTTTGCTATGGCGTGGATAGGTTTTTAGAAATAGCTTGTTTGCTATGGCGTGGATATGTTTTGAGAAATATCTTGTTCGCTATGCGTGGATCT
This sequence comes from Acanthosepion lycidas, assembly GCA_963932145.1. NCBI lineage: Eukaryota > Metazoa > Mollusca > Cephalopoda > Sepiida > Sepiidae > Acanthosepion > Acanthosepion lycidas. The sequence continues at coordinate 75,363,218 of OZ010571.1, read as the reverse complement.
GTTTTGAGAAATAGCTTGTTTGCTATGCGTGGATATGTTTTGAGAAATATCTTGTTCGCTCTGCGTGGATATGTTTTGAGAAATATTTTGTTCGCTATGCGTGGATATGTTTTGAGAAATAGCTTGTTTGCTATGGCGTGGATATGTTTTGAGAAATAGCTCGTTTGCTCTGCGTGGATATGTTTTGAGAAATCGCTTGTTTGCTCTGCGTGGATATGTTTTGAGAAATATCTTGTTCGCTATGCGTGCATATGTTTTGAGAAATAGCTTGTTTGCTATGGCTTGGATATGTTTTGAGAAATAGCTTGTTTGCTCTGCGTGGATATCTTTTGAGACATTGCTTGTTTGCTATGGCGTGGATATGTTTTGAGAAATAGCTTGTTTGCTATGCGTGGATATGTTTTGAGAAATAGCTCGTTTGCTATGCGTGGATATGTTTTGAGAAATAGCTTGTTTGCTATGCGTGGATATCTTTTGAGAAATATCTTGTTCGCTATGCGTGGATATGTTTTGAGAAATAGCTCGTTTGCTATGCGTGGATATGTTTTGAGAAATCGCTTGTTTGCTATGCGTGGATATGTTTTGAGAAATAGCTTGTTTGCTATGGCGTGGATATGTTTTGAGAAATAGCTTGTTTGCTATGCGTGGATATGTTTTGAGAAATAGCTTGTTTGCTCTGCGTGGATATGTTTTGAGAAATAGCTTGTTTGCTCTACGTGGATATGTTTTGAGAAATATCTTGTTCGCTATGCGTGGATATGTTTCGAGAAATAGCTTGTTTGCTATGCGTGGATATGTTTTGAGAAATAGCTTGTCTGCTATGCGTGGATATGTTTTGAGAAATAGCTTGTTTGCTCTGCGTGGATATGTTTTGACAAATAGCTTGTTTGCTCTGCGTGGATATGTTTTGAGAAATATCTTGTTCGCTATGCGTGGATATGTTTTGAGAAATAGCTTGTTTGCTATGCGTGGATATGTTTTGAGAAATAGCTTGTTTGCTCTACGTGGATATGTTTTGAGAAATAGCTTGTTTGCTCTGCGTGGATATGTTTTGAGAAATATCTTGTTCGCTAGGCGTGGATATGTTTTGAGAAATAGCTTGTTTGCTATGGCATGGTTATGTTTTGAGAAATAGCTTGTTTGTTATGCGTGGATATGTTTTGAGAAATAGCTTGTTCGCTATGCGTGGATATGTTTTGAGAAATATCTTATTCGCTATGCGTGGATATGTTTTGAGAAATAGCTTGTTTGGAATCTTTTCTTTGGTAAAAAGTTTTTCTCTGGATTGACGTTAGAAAAACCTGGAAAGTGGTATCTCTGTGGAGAATTAGTGTTCTATATTAGTTGGTCAACTGATAATAAGTTGAATTGAGAAACAGAAAAAATATCAAAATTTATCTACATAGTAATTCGAAAAGGCAACAAACATCAAAAGACGTTGAATTCTGGAAAAATTACCGATCATAATTGAATAATAACGAAGTTTTGATAGTTAATTTATTTTATAAACTGTTCCTTTCAACTCTTTAAATGTATGTTAAATTTCTAAGCAGCTAGGAAAAGTCTTCCCTCTTGTTTTTTTTCTTAATTTACTAATCTGATTAAACTCTTACAGAATACGTTGTGTGCAATACAGCTGTTCAATTGAGAGTCCTCATTCGTAACAGATTTGGGAAGACTCCATTTTGGTGACACGAAAGCGCCATAGGAACACATTATCAGGCTCTTTCGAATTCTGTTCTTTTCACAGAAGAAAAAAATACAATTTACAATTTGAAAATAACTTGCTGCTGATTTGGGTTAAGTCAAGTCTACAAAAGTGTTCGCTTTTGGAGCAATTAGAGATTTTGTCGGTCAAGGATCATTGTGTAATCATTTTCAGCTTTGCTTTGGCCGCGGAATCTCAACAGGAAGCCAAGATTTGGCATTTAGTATGCAATGCGAAAAAAATGGTTTTCAAAATCTGGAATTAGATCAAATATTGGACATCCTCATAAAGTGACTGACGGTCATTTATTATCTCATAGACGGCTGACTGCCTTTTATATTTTAAAATGTCTCAGACTGGAAATCTCTTCAGATAATTAATTATTAGTTTTATTTTATTTAAAACTTATTGAATCATCCATTTTCTTAATTAGTGACGATTAGTCAACGACTGAACATTGAAATATTTAATTCGTTATTTATAAAACACAATTTTTCAATGATTACAAATATGAAAGTCACATAAATTAGATAGAGAGGACAAATCTGCTCCATTTTGTGCCAGAAACCCAAACAAAAGCAATTGCTACGGTATCAATGGATTTTATTTTTAATCCGCCATAATTTCTTATTCAAGAATGTTTGAGTAGATGTGCTGTTTATATATATATAAGACAGACTGGGTTCTAGGAGAAGGACAACTCTGAATTCAAAACTTGCGGAGTGTCGTTTGGGGACCTTGTGGCACGTAGTGCACCAGGTCTCTGTTTTCGGCCCTTCAAAAAGTGTGGATGGTCCTGCATGAAACTTTCACCACTATAATCAAATCTCATGTGCTGTTGTCAGGAACTGTTCCTAGGAACTGATCTGCTTGACCCTCATACGTCGAATTCGACGGGAGAGTTGGGTATATATATATATATATATATATATATATATATATATATATATATATATATATATATATATAGATACATAGATAGATACATAGATAGATAGAAATAATTAGGAGGATTTGAAATAATCATAATTAAGAGAATTGAAACCCGAACAGTTACGATAGTTTGATGAATTACTTAATTATGATTATTTCAAATCCACCTAATTATTTCTATCTGTATATCCTTGCTTGACCCGGCTTCTAATGCTCTGGACTGAGCGGCTTGGGGATAGTAGTTGTAGCTCGTTGAGGCACAGTCCTATGGGTAAAGAGAAACTCGGATGAGTTCCACCACGTAATATGTGATCGAGCGACGCTATATCGAGTCTAATTCATTACCACTTCGCCAACGAGGACCGTTGGTACAGTTGGTATGGCGTTTGCCTCCTATCGTAACTGTTTGGGTTTCAGTTCTCTGTAGTGGATGCGCACTGCTGATGAGTTCCAAATATAGGACGTAACGGCCGCCAGTGCTTTCCTCATTCTGTTCAGGTTTCTTCTAGACTCGATGAATTACTTAATTATTATTAAGTAATATATATTATAATTATATGTTCCTTATAAAAAGGAATATATAATTATTATATATATTCCTTTTTGTTTTTATTCATAGTCTCCTTTTATGGATATACTCTATCTGTAATTTTTACACACACACACACACACACACACACACACACACATATATATATATATATGTATATATATATATATACGTGTGTGTGTCTATAAAACTAGTGTTTCATTGGCCGAATACACACATATACACATATATATGTGGGTCCCTGTTAAAAATCATAGAAAAAATTAATAGATTTAAGTAGTACTACTAAAAATCAAAAAGTGCAGAAAGTAGGTTCCAATTTAAATTTTGACATTAGCATTTATTAATCAGCGACTGATCTCAAATACTTTTTAACTTCACACGGCTATATTTGTTGTCCGCTAGAAAATGATTAACAATATTTTACGTCCTAAAAATTGGAAAAATATTTATTAACGAATAAACTTCAGTGTTTAGTAAATCTAACTTTTAGTTTCCGAGATCTTATAATCTATTATAAATATCGTCGCATAAATTCACAAAGTCTGTTTTCAGTTTTTCGGTAAACCTTTGACCAGGTTGGTGCTGTTACTGTGCGACACCAATACTTACATTTTTCGTATAATTAATGACTTTTTCGCATATTTATTGAAGTAACCTCGCAATTTTAAAATAAATTAAGAAACACGTAAATCATATGAACGGATTTATGCCAACAAAAATATTAGTTGTAGTAACACAGTAACATTCGCTCAATGCTCTCGGTCGGAAAATTAAACGCACTCATAAAACAACATAAATACGTGACTCCCTCTTTAAGTAGACACATTCATTTTTACCAATCATACTAATGCAAATAATTCTGTTGTGTTGTAAAAACAAAAACAAAATGTTTTTGTAGGACTTTGTTTTGCGAGGATCTTTGTAATTCGTTTCTTTCAATTTGAAAGAAAGCAAATACTCACTATTAGAATTATTTAAATTTGTAGAGCTGTGTTTGTAGATTATTTCTTTCTTTGTTTTTCGAACACTTTCCCTTCTACTCTTGCACACACACACACACACACACACACACACACACACACACACACACACACACACACACATATCTATATGGACAAAATAGACAATCGGAAAATAGTCCTTGTCCATGCGTTTCGTCATTTAACTTTATCAAGATAAGTGATGATAGCGAAATGTTCTGTAGTTACATGAAATTCAAAACTTTAAAAAAGGCGCTCCTGTGTAAGACTATTTTTGGATATTAGTAACATTTTCTTTTTTTTGGATTAAGAATACGTTTTTGTTTTCCATGAGGGCGATGTGTTAAATTTCTGAGAAAGAAATCTGTACAGAAGACAAATTGAATAAAACAGACAATCGGAAAATAGTACTTACTACAGAACATTTTGCTTTTGTTTATCATCACTTGCTTTGATAAAGTGAAATGACGAAATGCGCCGACAAGGACTATCTATATATGTGTCTTTTTAGTTCATGGGATATCTGTGACACTATTTAGCTATGGTAATTGGATAACTAATTAAGCATGGAAATTAAAAACGAGAAATACTTAAGGCGAGAAAGACCTATAACGAAAGACATACCGAGCGATATTATATTTTTTTTTAACAAAAGAAAAATGTCTAAAGATTTTATTTTCATTTATGAAGAAAGGTATTTTTTTCGCAGAAGATAGTAAATTCGTAAGAAAAGCGGGTATCGGATTATGTCAGAATTAATTAGTGTCATGACGTGGCATACAAAGCAGAATTCTAGAAGATAATCGAAACTGGGTCAAGTATGCGACCGAGAAAGAATTAGGTGAGGCCACCCCAAAAAGAATAGCCATTAATTATCTTTCGGAGATATCATTTGGTTTTGGTTCTTGTGTCCAGCGAGGAGACACATCTGTTGTATGTCCGGAACTTGACATAGGAGATAGGGTCGAGAAGGGGAAATCATTGTTACTACCTGTTAGAATTATTAACGACAAACTTTCTGTCGCCGAGAGCGGATGTCAGAGGGTGCGATGGTGTTGAGGCGAGAAAGACAAAGAGATTTAGTCGACCACCCAGTTAAATAGTTGACCAGCGATAGTTAATGAGTCGGCGAAAATTCCGCTAATGAATTTCAGGTGACGCCAGGATAAGATAAAAATTTAATAGTCGCGAGGTGCGGACCATAAGAATTCTGGACGATAGAAAAGAAAGAAGAAAAGGGAAAATAATTTTTTTCTTTGGGCGATAATTGTAAACTGAGGTCAGTCTAGCCACACCCACGCTACCGAGCGTTCATTGGCTGAGTAGTGGCGTGGGTGATGGGCGAAGGTGAACATATGAGAAAGAAGGAAAACTTGACGCCCTCTGAAGGGATTGGTGTGAGATACCAATATGAGAAAGGAAGAGTTTAGGAGGATAATCCTCCTACGAACCACTCTAAAATAGAAAGTAATTGACTTCCAAAAATGGGAAGTGATAAATTTTCCTGTCCGAAGACAAACAAAATCCTTATTGGGGATTTGGAATTATAGAAGAACCCAAACCACGACAGACCCCCACCCGGTTTTGGTCGGCGTCCATATAAACGAACGTCCCCAGAGCTTCAAGCCGTTGCAGTTGGAGTTGAGTTACAGTTGAGTTGGGTTGGAGATCGGAGACGCACGCAGATCGACAGAGAGCTGTGAGCTCGGAGACCAGCCTCGCAGGAACTGACTGAAAGATTCCCACGCATTCAACTTGGACTTCTAACCAAAAGCAATTTTTTTAAGAACGTCTTAGACTCACACCATCAAAACAAGTTTTAACGAATATCGCCTGACGATACCAAAAAACAGTTTATTGAAAAACAACTTAAGATATCAAGACTCGCCTGAGAAACGCAAAGTGTCACGAATCCATAGAAGCGGGTTGGGAGAAAGACGCAGTCCTGTATTCAGCAAACAGATATAAAGATACTTGTTATTTTTTCAATTTTATTTCAAGAAGTTACAAACTGAAAACCGTCTGCTCTACCGTTAACTATTCTAAATACACATCGTCATATTTTATGTTGTGTAATTGATTCGAAGATAATTTTACTCGTCAGGGTTGGTTTGTTAATAAATATATTGGTTTCATTTCGTAAAAGAGATTCTGTTCTTAGTTCAACTTCAAGAATTTTACGTAGGTTTATAAATAAGTCCGTAGCCAATGAAGAAACGAATAAAATATTTTACACAACGAATATTTATTTTTTCAACATAATCACTTTCCTTGTGAATGCACTCAACTCAACACTCCTCACCGTAAATTACATATATCGAAATGTATACAGTAAACTTTTCAGATCAACATTCAGCTAATAACTGTGTCTGGTATCGATCAACCCCCGTATTTTTTTTTTATCTATGAAAATTTAATGCTAATCTAACCACAATGGGCATTGGGTGAAAGCTTGGATAAAATTATCAAGATTTCTGATCAAAGCTTCAAAACATTTTAACTGGAAGAAAAAGTGATTAAGGGCCGCCCGATAATCTTTACTCAATAGTGAAAATAAATAATCCTACTTGTGTAAGGATTGTAGATTTTAGAAGTACAAGAAAGGCAACTAGATTTCAAGCCTCAGTTCTTCTTGATGAAGGTCAATTAACATCATGAGCAGAATGATTATTATAAAAAATATAGGTTGTCTCCCCTTGGTTGATAACACCGCAGATAGAAAGATGGTTCCATTATAATAATGAGTAAGACTCATAATTAGGCGTCAAATGGAATTTCGGCGCCAAAATTACTGAAGACCACGAACGGAACAGACGTGTTTTTAGCCTACTCCAAAAACAGGCTATTCTGGCCACGAGCAAACCCGAATGATTCACAGACAAGCAGTAATCGGTAGAGGAATATGAACAATATTAGATAAGTGTTTCAATCAATTTGAGATTGCACTTACTAAGTAGCTGTAAGTCTATTATCGAAAGAACATTGGGATATGCCTTTTTAATTCATGAGATCTTCAAACAAATAATAATCTGGTCTCCTAAATACGACGCCAATTTTGCGACTGTCAAACAATATCATGCTGAAGTGATTTATCCGAGTTAAGGACTTCGTATGATATGGATTTTTGAAGAAGATTCCCTTGAATTCAAACTCGGAAGCCACATTATATTTGATAAACTACTCCATGATTTAAGACGGGGAAAATCATTCACAGGGTAAGTAACAGTTACCCATCCTTAAGGGATATATTTGAGAATTAAAATGAAGCCATCTGCAAACTGGCAAAGAATAATAGGCCCTTTTGTGTATATGGGAAACATACAAAAAGTAATAAATCCGATGAAAAGGAAAATATTGGTGCGGTGTTGCAGAATTTCGTCATTAGCTCGAATGGGACGCCATGTAAATTTTGTAGATCACGTAATCACCCCATGTGTAACTATACGAAGTATCCTACCTATGAGATTAGAGCAGTGAGATCCAGATATTTAAAATTACGCTTCTAAGCTCCAATAAGACGGGTGTATTTCTTTTTACTCATGTGGTCGCCATTACAAATGAAGAAACCAACTTAATGCTACCTATTGTGGGAGTCACATTATATTGGGGCGCTAAGAAAATCTTTACAAACTGCTTACTGGACACAGGTAGCCAGTGGTCTTATTTCTCTAAAGGAATATTAAAGAAGTTGAAATGTCCTGACTGGAGTCTAAATCCTGTCGATTTTCAAGTAAAAACTTATCTACGTGTTTCCAATAAAAACTTACATCAAGTATTGGAGGTAAATGTGGGCAAAGGGAGATCACTTCCTATTCCTATTTTGTTGGAACCAAATTTAATATTCAATTCAAGTTCGATTATTTCAAGCTTGCAAGTACTTGATAAAACTATGTAATCTTTACTTGCGGGACTTGGTTGTCATTACTCCCTGGTCCACTCTGACACTGAGTAGCGTTGTCCTTGATTAGACATTAAGCTGTCTATATGCAATCCATTGGAAAATGCAACACACAGTGGAATTTTTTGATGGTACTGTATTTATCACCACGTCTGAAGTTTACCAATACTTTACAGAAAGGACCCAACAACATGTATAAACAACATCAACAGGACATGAATGAAATAATAAATCTGACTGAAGAAAGCACAACTCAAAAGAAGCATCAAGCAAAGTGCACTTCAAAGTACTCATGCTTAATTATTCTGTATAAATTTCTCACATTATTCCTACCCGGCTTAGAGTTCGTCCGAAGTAAATTTATTACATACTCTTGCCTTGACCTGGCTTTTGCTGTTTAAGCAAATACTGTATTATGTAAATAACACAGAATTTGGTTTAAAAACAGCTAATTTTCATCAAAGGATGTTAGTGATAGTAAATCTTCAGTTTTTTCCTTATAATTAATTTCAACAGAAGATGAAACCTTCCAGGTCATTAGTTTTAGGCTTAACAATTTAAGGTATACTCATCAGTGCAATATGAGTTGAGAAAATTGTTTGCATGATATAGTGGATTTTAGGCTATCACATTAGGTTAGACTGTATCATAGTATCAGTCGTAGGGAAGAATTCTTAACCTGACTTAATTACAAACAGAAAAAAAGGCGTTTAAATATATCAATTTTTTAAAAAGTATGATTTTATCCCAGTTTCAATTAAAAAATTAAAAAAACCCATTATATATATTGTTGATTTTCAAACATTGATACTGTCACGATAATCAATATTCTTCATTGTTTACAGAAGTTTATCCAATAAATAACACGTACTAACACACTTACAGAGATAAACTTAAGCAGTTGCAGGTGTCTTTGATCATTTTAGATGTTTCTATTGTTATACACTGTCAAAATTCTGATTTATTCTGTATGCTGGCCGGATGTGAACGCCACGAAGGCAGAAAACGAAATAGGAAAATTCGTTTTCTGCGCATTAAGTTCCATGCATCACGTCCATTCTACGAAGCGAGCTCCGGCAGTGGCCAATCGCAAACGTTCCTGCCGGAAAAAGAGATGACCTTGGAGACTATCAGCCTCGCTTAAAAGTAGGTTTCTGAGAACAACAGCAGTTGCGGCACAGCGTGCCGCCGGTCGTCACGCAGCGCGTGCTACTGCTGCTGCCGCCACCACCGTCGCCGTGACTATAACCACCATCACTCAACATGACCGCACCTCTCAACGACAGTTACTTGACTAACGACCTCAACTTCGATTCCTAACGCTTGTACCCTCTGCATCGGCAAAGTAAGATTCATGACTTCTCCCGACTCTAAACGCTCGCAAACACCTCGGCAACCTACCGCTGTCACTCCGGCTTAAACAACATGCTTAAACAACTGCATTCTTATGCAGCCATCACTGCGGCCCCGTTCAACAGAACAGGACTATCAACGGACAAAAACGGCCTACCACCGTGACCTTGATCAACCAACACGCACCGACCATACCCTGTGACCTCACATCAGAACCACACAAGAATTAGGTCAACTCCCGGTGCTACACGTACACCCGACCGCTATCCTGACAACCGGCGACTGAAACAGACATTCCATCCATTTTTCAACATCTCTGTACGACATGCCAAGAATAAACGTTGTTCAAATCTAATCCTCGTTATTTTTTTTTACCTCGCTACCAAACGCTTAAAACAACACTATCGTAAGTGGTGAGATTTTAAACAGTTGGTAAATATTTCTGTCAATTAATGCAAATTACATTTTCTTAAAGATGTATGCTTTTCATAGCATTGTGAATCCCCAAATACTTTTGCTGCATTTTTCTTAGCACTTTGTTTGTCTTCTATAATATAATGAGTTGGTTGTATCAAAGTTGGTTTTAATGTAATTATCAGATAATTGTATCGTGTAATTGTATTGAAGTATTTTCTTTAGTCTTGTGATTACAAGACTGAATAAAATACCTTTGGGCGATTCAGGTTTTATTCAACTCAAAAGGACACACGAGTTGTAAACCAAGATGGCGATATTAAAACTTTTCTATGGAAGGGAAATAATCTCTTAATAAGGTCAGACAACTAAAATAATAATATTATTTTACTCCAATCACCGTCGCATCAGAAAAGAAAATGGGTGTAATTTTGATAAAAAATACAAACAAGTAAAAATGTGTCCATAAAGCTCAAAGCGATTGTGTGTGTGTGTGTGTGTGGGGGGGGGTGCAACTCTACTAGAGCGACGCAGCATTTGTGGGCTACTTATATACCCGTTCACAGAATCGTTCATAGTTTGTTGAATGGACAGTTCACAATCATTGTCTTTAGGGGACTGATTTCTTAGCTGGCTTGATATTGGTAATTTCATGGGAATGTAAACCTGCGGTAATTCCACAAGGCTGTTGCCCCCAGTTCTTTTTGGGCTAGATGTTTAAGTGAGGTCGCTACCGTCTAATTTTCTGATGTGGACATATTGTGGGTTTGCTTCTAAAAGTGCCACCTCATCGCCCAGTGGTTCATGCTTGCTATTCCGGGGATATCGTTTCAACAATATTTTACCGAGGTGACTTAGCCATGCAGGTAAGATGGTACCATTGGTTGATCGTCTGTTGAACTTGAATAGTCGTTCATGTGACGTGCAGTTAGTTGCCGTGCACAACAATGAACGATTAGCATGCAAAGTTTGAAAGAGTTGATATTTCTCTTTTTTCTTTTTTAAAAAGGCGCTAGCTAATTGAAAAATATTAAATTCCGATAGACTGAAGATATACCGATGACCAGACGAGGGAAAACGAAAGAAAAGGATATTTGTTTTTCTTATTGGAAAAAAACAACAACAAACAAACAAGGTAAATTAAATTTTTCGTCCACCAGAGAGGTAAAAAAAAGAGACAATCTGGTTTCGATTAAGAACTGAGATTAAGTGATAAGCTATTCTGTAGTTTCAAGAACATCCCTGAAAGCAAGAGATAATATTTTTACGACCACTGAGCAACGGAGAGAAAGACGGACCTCAGGCAGCGAGTTCGGTTGATTGATAAGCAGTAACTTTTAAAAGTAGACGGGTTCCAAGAAGAATATATGTAAAAGAATGAAAATTAAATATTTTGTCTGCTGAAATCCGATAAAACTTCCCAAAATCAAGGGATTGTTCTCTTTTTATCACTTATTGATCAAAGGGTTGACGTGGGGATAAAAAAGATAAATTCCAGATGCGAAAACGACCACAGACAAAAGCACGATAAGAAAGAATTTTGAACGATAATTAAAATTTGGCCGTTTGGGGGCGGGTTTGATCAAGTGACCAAGGAGGAGAGGGACCAGATAGAATTTCAAGTAAGGCGGATGATGATGAGAGGCACTCACATAAAGCTGGAATGAGACGTGGTTGATCAGGTGGCCAAAAGAAGGAGAAGGCTCAGGTAGAATTCCAAGGAAGGGACTCTTCACATTTGCAGGGAGAGACCTGCTTGTTTTTTTGGGAAACACGGGCATTACCAGAGCACATCATGTCCCAGCCCAGCTTTTGCGCAGAGGTTCAGATAAACAGAATGGCGAAACACACAGCGGACAGAGACGGCAGAGACACCGCGGGCAGACTATGGCAGAGAGAGATGCCTGATCTCATGTGAATTGCCGCCCAGAAGAAAAGAGCCACCGACTTAAGCCTTGTTCTAGAAGTCTCGTCCCAAAATTCCAACAACAAACAGTATATCACACGATAATAGGGAAGGATCGATGCTTATTGCATGGTGAGTATAAGCCTGCTTAAGCCATCAATGACTCTACCATCAACTTTGTAGCGAGGAATTGCATATAAATATTTCTTTTATCCAACCTACTTTTTCTCTTTCCTGTGACTTTACCACAACAAACCAAGTCATCGGTTCCTGTTGACCATTCGAACCAAGTCAGTCTTGCGATCAATTAATCACAACGTCGAGTGAAACAATCAACTGAATACGGAGCCGCCGAGGTAGACGTCATATCTGTTCATCAGTAAGTGTTGCAATGTCTGGGTGATCGAGGTCTTCATGATGGTCAAGTAGGTGCAGGCAGCCCAATTGCTAAACAATTAATGCCATTCTCTACCAGAATTGCATCAATTGAGTGCAGTGCAATGTTTTTGCGTGGTCTGCATTAAAACCTTGATGCAATAAATTTCAATCATGGATTCCTTGTGAGTGGTCCACGGGTGGAAGAGCCTTGGCAGGATTCATATACGTGCACAGGGCAGCAAACATAACACGCAACTGTAAGGGCATCCGACAAGCAGCAGCTTCTATCAATGAACGTCCTAGTGTGTAATCGTTTGAGAGAAGACCATATCGCAGCCATACTGCCTTAAATGTTGGCAAGATTTCTCCTTCTACAGTACACAATTCCTAGAAATTCACGGTGCCTGAATTATGCAGCAGCAACATTCGCAAATGTGTCCCTAGGGCTCACTGATATTAGTATCTCTTTGGCTTGATGTTAATCTTCTAGAGCGCTTATTAAACACATAATGCAGCAGAATATCAGAGTAAAAGTAGTTCCTTGCATCATCATCATACTCATTCAGTTTAAATCATACTGTGTGGGTAGTGTCACTGTTCCTCTGTTCTTGGGTAGCTTGCTCAGCGTTGCCTCTGTAAAAATAAACTCTTTGCTGGTCTTCAAGATGTACAGCAAGTCTGTAGACATTGTGCGACGTGTCATGTAGCTTGAACTCTGACAGTCTCCACATAACTTCCGGAGGAAATACATATCGGCAAGCAAGATAATAAGTAATTTCATCATGAGCTTAATTCTGTTCACGATCTGCCGCTAGGTTGTCTCTTACTTTAACAGAAGCAACGCCATGTCCCTTCTACACATACTTGAAGATTTATTTAATGCTTTTCACTGATGAACAAATTTCTACAGTAATGTGAGCTCTGTACTTTTTCAGCATTGTATGACACAATGTCTCTACTATCAACTGAGTGACGTCCAACTAAAACTCTGACTCCAGTATCGCGTCTTCTTTACTCCGGATAGCCATTCAAATTCAGAAGCGTTTCATCTCTGTAGTTCTTTTGGAATTTCTTTTGCCATGAGCCATTTTCCATGCAAGGGAAAAAGGATTATCTGTTCCGCAAGGACCGTGTATCATGCATTTTTTTTTATGCAAGACTGGATCATCATTGGCATCAAGAATTTTAACAGTTAGATCCTATCTATGTCATCGTTGTCTTATACTCTGTCTGTAGAGTCTCATTCTCACGCGAGCAGCTTCCAGTTTTTGCTGGCATATCAACTTCAATGGGTTATTTAATTCAGACAAGATTTTTAGTGCCGGTAATATTTTTTTCAAAAATGTATAACTGGTAATATTTTTCGACTTCAAAAATCTATTCCTGGTAATATTTAAAAAATGGATTGCTGGTAATATTTTTTAAAAAAATGTATTTTTGATAATGTATTGCTGGTAATATTTTGTTTTACAAAAATGTATTTCTGGTAATATCTTTTTCAAAAATGTATTGCTGATAAGGTTTTTCTTTTTTAAAATGTACTGCTAGTAATAATGTATTGCTGGTAATAATTTTTTTCTTCAAAAATGTATTGCTGGTATTAGAACCTATTTTTACACTTTCATAGTGTTTTGACTCGACTTTGGGGCTTAACTCTTTGTCCATAGCTAGGGTCCTAACAGGTGCTAGGACCTGAGAACACCAACAATTAAGAGGTGTTTCCACGCTCCTCAAAACCTCCAGATCAGAGACCTTGCTGCCAGATGTAGTTTATCTTCATACCCAGGATGCGGATATAGTTTATCACCATACTCAGGATGCTTTATTGGCGGTGGGGGGAGTCTTACCACTCTGCAAAGTTTCAGTCGGCGTATTCTGAAGCCTCAACCGATAGGGTATGAGGATTGCAGGAAAAGCTAGGTGCTTATTGGAGCGGTACATGGAACTGACAATTTTTTTCAGCATCTTTAACGATGGATCATATATACGAGCTCTATTTTAGGTTTGGGTTGAGTTTAAGGTGTAAAAAAGGCACTCAAGGCGCATGGGGCCTCCCTGAAGGAATACACCCATTGAATCATGATGAATAGATATCCACAGGCTCCGATCGGCGATGATGGAATATAACTAGTTTGGGGTTTTGAGGTGCATTGAATGTAACCAGTCAGCTCCCCACTAGTGAAACGCTAGTACTAGGGCAGAGGATAGATCAGCTACTAATCACTGGTCATAAAGAGTTTTGCTATATTTCTCTTGTAAGCAAAAACCATGAGTTTGAATGCAATCAATAAAGAATTTGCAAGAGCAAAACCTTGCAGGATTTTACTTACACTATTTTCCCGCTAAAATAACTTGATAAAAAATAAAAATGTAATTTCACTGTAAAGCAAATGACACTCATTGAAATATATTTGTAGCATGCGACTCAACTCACATAAACTTTAGACTCAGTTTCTTTCAGAAAAGTCATGTGCATTGGTGGGTTGACCTGAGAAATAACCTCCGAGCTCCAGAGTGCATATCTGTGCTCCAGCCAATATTAGTGGCTATCTCCAACTTGTAAATACATGGTCGATCTAGTTGCACCTAGAATATGCACACGTGAGAAGACTGTATGGTTATGTAAACTAAAGCTGTTTTCTTAGTTAATAAGAGTTAGCTTTATTCACAATGTATCGGAGCTACAACAGCAATGCTCCGGACTGGCATCCCCATTGGATGTGTCTTTTGCAAATATGCGCAGTAATTTCTCCTGTGATTGATTGTCAAATTGCATCGAGAGTCTAACCTATCCTTGAGATATTCAGAATGGTTTGGTTTGTTGTGTGTGTGCAAGTAGCAGGATGACAAGCATAAAACAAACGATTATTTATTTTAGGACGACAGCCCAATTTAAACCTTGAAGTTCTTATGAAAAGCGCAATAGCTGATCATCCATTGATTTTCTATGAACATCATCTTCTGGTTTTCAGTCAATTTGGATCAATGACTCTCTTCCATTCCTGTCAAATTAATAAGCTGTCATTATGGCAAATCCTGTTCACTCGGCTGAATTAGAGAATAATTTTGCTAGCAATTTACTCTAACTTCCAATAAATGCATTTTCTGCTTCGTTACTAGAGAAGAACTCACTATAATGCAAGAAAACCCTATAGTCTGTTTTATTTTTCTTTTGAGTTGAATCTCACCGTGGAATTGTGAGGATTTATATTTCATTATACTTTTCTTTGCATATGCTTATATTTCTATATATTGAAAAATTAATTGGGATGCAGCTAGAATTAGAATAAATTTCATGCAGAAAAGTAGAGGGCAGTCTGAAAAGTTAAAAGTTAGACTATGAAGGAGAGATGCTACTAGAGCAGTGAAATCTTGCATGCATTAATTTCAAATCTTCTCAGTAATAAAACTGCATTGATTATTTCCAGGTAAACTGGCATCTAACTGAAGAAGACTTCAAATGTAACTAGTAGCAACTTCTCTTGAAAATGGCCAAAATTTAGCATCATGGGAGTTACGTCGTAGTTCATTTTGAAAGAGACCTGTGACAATTTCATAGAAGTCAGCAAAAAAGTAAGTATCAGACTGCAGAATTATTTACTTATTCCAATTCTCTCTCTACTACTACTACTGCTACTACTTTCTCCTTTGTAACACTTTCCCATTTATGATACATGTTTATCGTTCGATTTGAACAAATTTATCAAATAGAATACTCAAGGATTTTACCGCTTCTCTTGTCTTCTATGTGTCGCGTAAGTGTTAAAAGATCTAGGTATATTTTCAACATTTCAGCCGTATCTAATTTGTCAAAGAACTAGTTCAATCTAGTCTAAACATTAATCGGTA
Source organism: Acanthosepion lycidas (assembly GCA_963932145.1). Taxonomy (NCBI): domain Eukaryota; kingdom Metazoa; phylum Mollusca; class Cephalopoda; order Sepiida; family Sepiidae; genus Acanthosepion; species Acanthosepion lycidas. Next base: position 75,347,246 of record OZ010571.1, on the reverse strand, counting down.
GAACCATGATTCAGTTGCATGAAGTTATTTTTATTTTGTAACAAGGCTTTCCAGCTTTTGCTGAGAGAAAGGAAAAATGACACATGGGACAATAGCCATCTTTTCACTATTATTTATTTTATTTTCTGATCTTTAATATACTCATTTTCTGAAAAGTATATTCCATTAAATATTCACAATCTTGAATTTCTGTCACTTAGAATAGGCTTATATACACTTGCAATATAGTTTAGCAGAAGCTTAATAAAAAAAAAGCAGAAAGGCCGAAAGAGTAAATCAAAATATATCAAAATAGCAGAAAATTACGGAAAAAGAAAAAAAAAAAATTCGTTTTGACAACTGAAGCAAAAAACATGATGAAAAAGCAAAGTAAGGCAATCAAGAACCACAATTGCAAAACAGTAAATAAAATATGCCAAAAAGCAGAAAAGAGTGGAAAGAAGAGGAAAAAAAGCTTTAATCTAGGAAAATGGTGAATAAAAGTCAATGAAGTCAAAATGAGCAGTAATACTAAAAAATAAAACAAAATAAGCCTAAAAAGCAGAAAAGAGTGGAAAGAGGAGGAAAAAGAGCATTATTCTAGGAAAATAGTGAATAAAAGTCAAAGAAAGCAGCAATTCCAAAAAGTAAAACAAAATAAGGCAGAAAAACAGTGGAAAGAGGAGGAAAAAGTGCATCAAACTAGTAAAATGGTGAAAAAAGACAATCAAAACAAAATAAGCAGTAATTCTAAAAAGTAAAACAAAATACGGCAAAAAAGCAAAAAGTGTGGAAAGAGGAGGAAAAAGAGATTTAATCTAGGAAAATGTTGAATAAAAGTAAATGAATGCAAAATGAGTAGTAATTCTAAAAAGTAAAACAAAAAAGCCAACAAAGCAGAAATGTGTGGAAAGAGGATTAAAAAGAGATTTAATTTAGGAAAAAGTTAAATAAAAGTAAATGAAGGCAAAATGAGTAGTAATTCTAAATGTAAAACAAAAAAGTCAAAAAAACAGAAATGAGTGGAAAGAGGAGGAAAAAGAGCTTTAAACTAGGAAAATGTTGAATGAAGGCAAAATGAGTAGTAATTCTTAAATATAAAACAAAAAAGTCAAAAATGCGAAAATAAGTGGAAAGAGGAGGAAAAAATGCAAAAATCTAGGAAAATGTTGCATAAAAGACTATGAAGGCAAAATGAGCAGCAATTCTCAAAAGTAAAACCAAAAAAGCGGAAATGAGTGGAAATTGGTGGAAAAAGATCTTTAATCTTGGAAAATGTTGAATAAAGGTCAATGTAGGCAAAATGAACAATAATTCTAAAAAGTAAAACAAAAAAGCCCACAAAGCAGAAATGAGTGGAAAGAGGAGCAAAAGAACTTCAATCCAGGAAAATGTTGAAAAAAATCAATGAAGGCAAAATGAGTAGTAATTCTCAAAAGTAAAACAAAAAATTCAAAAATGCAGAAATGAATTGAAAGAGGAGGAAAATGAGCTTTAATCTAGGAAAATGTTGAATAAAAGTAAATGAATACAAAATAAGTAGTAATTCTAAAAAGTAAAAAAAAAAGCCAACAAAGCTGAAATGAGTGGAAAGAGGAGGAAAAAGTGCTTTAATCTAGGAAAATGTTAAATAAAAGTAAATGAAGGCAAAATGAGTAGTAATTCTAAAATATAAAACAAAAAGTGCTTTAATCTAGGAAAATGTTGAATAAAGTCAATGATGGTGAAATGGGTATCAATTCTAAAAAGTAAACAAAATACGCCAAAAAGCAGAAATGAATGGAAACAGGTGGAAAAAGAGCTTAATCTAGGAAAATGTTGAATAAAAGACAATGAAGGCAAAATGTGCAGTAATTCTGAAATGTAAAACAAAAACGCCAAATAAGCAGAAATGAGTGGAAAGAGGAGGAAAAAAGTGTTTTAATCTAGGAAAATGTTGAATAAAAGACAATGATGGCGAAATGAGCAGTAATTCTAAAAAGTAAAACAAAAAAGCCAAAAAAGCAGAAATGAGTGGAAAGAGGAGGAAAATGTACTTTAATCTAGGAAAATGTTGAATAAAAACAATGAATCCAAAATGAGCAGCAATTCTAAAAATTAAATCAAAATACGCCAAAAATGCAGAGAAGAGTGGAAGGAGGAGAAAAAAAGGATTTAATCTTGGAAAATGGTGAATAAAATTAATGAAGCCAAAATGAGCAGTAATTCTAAAAAGTAAAAGAAAAAATAGCCAAAAAAGCAGTAGAGAGTGGAAAGAGGTGGGAAAAGTATTTTAATCTTGCAAAATGGCGAATGAACGTCAATGAAGTCAAAATGTGTAGTAATTCTAAAAAGTAAAACAAAAAAGCCAAAAAAGCTGAAATGAATGGAAAGAGGAGGAAAAAGAGCTTTAATCTAGGAAAATGTTGAATTGCAATGAAGGCAAAATGAGTAGCAATTCTAAAAAATGAAGCACAAAACATGATAAATGATAAAATAATATGAAAATAAATACCAATGCCGAAAAGGTATATCAAAATAAACTAGAAAAACAAAAAAGACAGGAAAAATAAAGAAAAATGCATTTATTTTATGGATGAACTTCAAAACATGATAAAAAACAGGACAAAAATGAAATGATCAGCAATTCTGCTAAAGTACAAAACCTGATAAAAAAAAATAGAAGAGATATGAACAGCAATTCAAAGAATGTACAAAATATACCAAGAAAGAAAACAAAACTGAGCAGTAAGGCCAAAAAAATGTAATTCCAAATATTCCATAGAAGCAGAAATATATGGAAAAAGAATTAAAAATGTACAAGTTTGGAAAAGTTTAGATCAAAACATGATAAAAAAGAAAACAAACAAAATTCAGGAGCAATGCCAAAAAAGTAATTCCAAGTATGTCGTAACAGCAGAAAAGTGTGGAAAATAAGAAAAATGTACAACTTTTGAAGAACCAGATAAAAATTAAAGCGAAATCGAGCATTAAGGCCCCAAAAAATGTAATTGCAAATATGCCATAGAAGCAGAAATGTGTGGAAAAAGAATGAAAAATACACAAAGGTTGAAGAATATCGGTCAAAACATGATAAACTAAAAACCAATACAAAAATCATCAGTTATTATAGGAAAGGAAATAAAAAACAAAAATGTGTACCAGTGCTGAAAACGTAAATACATATATGCCCCAAAAGCAGAAATCTGTAGGAAAAGAATGAAAAAAGCACAACTTTGAAAAATGTAGATGAAAACAAGATAAAAAAACAAAAGAAAACAAAATTGATCAGCAATAGCGAAAAAGTAATTCCAAATATGACATGACAAGAGTACTGGTCTCGTTCAAAATGTCAGTAGTTCCTCTAGACAAGTAAAGTTAAAGTATATTTATTATTATTATTCATAAAATGAAGTATTGTGGCACAAGGCCGAAGGAGAAGTCGGGTAAGGCTGGTTATCACTAACTATCCTAGACCTGGTTAATCAAACTCACGGCCCATCCATTCATTACAATTTACTCATTCACTACAAAAACTCATCCCTCGCCTTTTAATCTTGCAAATACCACAATACCACATATTCACATGGAATGTACAATGATGTAAAAATTCCTCTATATACAAATTATCAATGCCTTTTTCTTTTTTTCGTTACAAAAACATATAAAAATTTAATGAATTATGGAATGAGGTGGGAGGGGATGAACCCCAAAACAAATTAAAATATAACAAAATCAAGCTAAAATTTAACAATTGTCAGTAAGACCCGACCACCCTCACAAATTTGTGAGTGACCGCAGTATTCTGCCGTTCGACAGAATCAAGCTCATTAATGAAAGTTGGAAGGAAAAGTAATTGACGTAGTGGGAAACCAAAGACTGACTCAGTCGGGATAAAAAGGGAACAAAAAAAAAAACTGGGGATTTTGGGAATCTCGATATGGATCATAACAAAATAAGGTGCCTGGAACAGGCAAGGGAACAACATTTACTCATATTAACTAATGTAAACAAATAATGTCTAACTTAGTAAGGGGACTTAAAAAAGAAAATCAAGTCTAGCCCCGTTCACACGAACCAGTTGCGCCACAGTTACCCAATTTTGATGAAATCTGTTGATACCAAACGCTTTCTATCAGTTCTAATCTTTATCTTGAGTTGATGCCTAAAGAATACGGCCAGAACCTGATGCTAATAACGTTTATATCCCAAGATTACCTCCATCGGCGACGTCCACACCACCATCCTTACTCCGGATAGTAACGTGAAGACACCATTCGTTTCACCCTGGAGAACGGGGGCGACACATTATCGAACACGCATGCGAGATCAATGAACACGAGATTCTTGGGATCGATACGAGCCATCAACTCGCCGACATAGTCCCAGAACTGGCGCACCTGAGGACAATGGTAGAAGGCATGCGAAGCTGTTTCCACTAAACCAAGGTCAAAACAATGTGTTGTGGCCTGTTTAGGGGACAGAAAGAAAGACACGGAAGTCGAAAGTAGGTTTAACAAGTATATTGAAGATATATACAAAGCAAGAGTGTTAGTAATAAGTAGACAGAGGTGTACGCCCAAACGGTAGGTTAGCACCGCCTCTGCTCTCCCGAATCGACTCTCGCAGTTAGTATTTATGAGAGGAGGAAGAGTTCATTCTACTGTAGGAGGGTTTACCACAACACAAAGAAAGTCGGGAAAATCCGTCCAAACCCCTTCTGAAGGCTACGCCACTGTGAGACAGCCGGGTCCAATCGCCAGATAAGCGAAAACTCAGGGTTGCTGAGACAATCCGCTGATGGTACCCAAGACCAGAAAGAAAGCGACTCTGATGCCGACAAGTTGAGTCGGCCACGTAAAGAATCATTCGGGACCCCCTCCACTAATTCCCGATACAATAGTCTACGGGACCGTGAAAGGTCACTGGACCGATTCAAGGCTGCCCGACACTCTTGCTTCCAGAGCCTACGACGGCGCTCAGCCCTCGAAGTAGGAGTAATGGTAAGGCAAAGGAAAGCGTCCTTAACACTCCTCACCAAATTTGAGTCCTCTGTCTACGCGCGACGTAGGAAAGCCAAGCTTGTAGCGTACAACATGGCACAACATGTACGGCATTCTCGGACGATGGGCAACGACCACACTGCAGACCTGATGGTTGCGACTACACCACAAGAGAGAGGACAACAAACTATCGAGCGCATTCCCTGTGTCCTTGTATAGAGGAAGTGCCGCTAATCAATAAAGGATAAGAGGAAAAACGTAAGTGGCACACGCCTCAGTTCTACGGACAACCGTCGACGAAGCCAAGACCAGACCGCTGCTCAGAGCTTTGACTGTAATTCAGACCAATTTTTCTCCAGCTGGAGACCGGACTCGAACCACACTTCAAGAACGCGAACGGGTCCGTCTGTCCAACTAATGCACTCCGGAAACGCTATCCCCTTCCAGATACCTAACTGGAAGCTGGAAGACTTATCGAGGTTAATCTTGGTCCCCGTCACCCTTTCGTACCGTCCAAGCACATTATGTACCACCTCAATGTCGCTACGGTACGACACAAAAATGAATATGGTAAAAAATAGGTTACTTCCGTTCTTTCATAATCTTTTACCTGTGTACCAAGAAGAGAATTGATTTTTAAACAATATTGCATACAGAAATTGTCCAAAGGATTGTTCAATCCCGAACGTTAATTAAGAATATGTCTACATCTCAGCAAACTACACCACCATTTACAATCCTTGCAATTAACAGATTAACCGAAAGCGTTAAGAATGTACCAGAGAGAATATGCTATCCATTGCAAAACTATATCTATATTATTTTGAATATATATATATATATATATTATTTTGAATATATATATATATATATATATATATATATATATATATATATATATATATATATATATATACATATATATATATATATATATATATATATATGTAGTGAGATGGGTAAACTGTCGCCATTTTATATTTTAATTTCGCGCATGATTCTTTTTGATTTTGACAACTGCACATTATAGTAGGGTCAGTTGTGCACAGTCTGTGAGAAAAAGAGCATCATGACATAATTCATGTTTACCACAATACCACATATTCATATGGAACGTACAATGATGTAAAAAGCTCTGATAAACTAGCATATATATATATATATATATATATATATATATATATATATATAAGGTTGGTGCAAAAATAATATCGTTTTTGACGTATATTTTAACGTCAAAAAACGATATTATTTTTTGTGTGTGTGTGTGTGATAGAAATTATTAGTACGATTTGAGATAATTATAATTAAGTAATTCACACACACACACACACATATATATATACATACACACACACACACACACATATATATATATATATATATATATATATATATATATATATATATATATATATATATTCTCTTTTTTTCGCATCGTTATCTTGAGTCCATTAAAGAATAGTTTCTATTTTTTCTTTTTTTCATCAGAAAATTACAGTAATGGATTTTTAGGAAGATTTGAAATTATTGTCTGACATACTCAATATAGAATTCTTGTAAGTTTCTACTTAAGGATGTGTTGCTAAGTAATAATATTTTTCTTCATTAAATCTGCAACTGCTATTAATAGAAAAATGGTCGTGCTTTATCAATAGGAAAGAATGTGAAAAGTTAATGGACGAAATATTTTTTGTGATCGTCAATGCTAGGCTTCTTGCACCGGATAACTCTCCCATTCTCCCACAAAAGTAAATGAAAAAAGTTATGAATTTTCCTTGATATCATAAATACATCTTAACATGTTTTTCTTATTTTTATCATCATCAGCAAAATATATTTTATTGTTAATGCAACAACCAATTGCTTTTTTATTCTTATGTAATCTTTTCGTTGTAAAATCTTTTCGTTTTTCACATGGCTATCTTCAGAGCATTATTTAAGATATTTTGTTTGAGTAAATGTCACCTAATAGAAGGCTGGAGTGCCATCCATAATAGTTTATATCATAAACCGCATTCATTATTAAATGGTGATGATGAATAATGTTTATAATAAGTGCGATATTTTTTCCACAAAGTATCAATTCTTAGGAAAAATACTGTTTAAATCGAATTACTTGTTGGAATCTGGAAGAAATAAAGGTGATTCGACTCCACGGAAGTAGAAAGGCATACCAATATCAAGCTACCAATATCTGAACTGGTTGAACTGTTGAACATTTTCTCGTGGAAATAGTGAAAGAATAACAACAGGCTTTCAAAGTATGCGACTGAGGGTATGAAGTTTTTGAACGGAAAATAAGTCCCAGAAACGATGTAAACAAGATGGAAATCTTTCAAGGCTGGGAAGTTAGTATTAAGCAGAATAAAAAAAAGTGACAATGATACTTAATTTTTGTCTGACACTTGTGATATAGTAACCCAGCTATTTTCCAGCTTAATTTTGCATTTGCAACTAAATTCATGTTAAAATATTTGCGATCAGCGATGAAAAACAAATTAATTGTTCGGAAACAAATAAATTCCATACAGATTTGAAAAGTACGACTTGACTCATAATTTTCTTCTAAATATACTGGAAAATTGAATCGATTATCAACACTCGGTCAATGACCATTATTGATTATCAATTTTAAAAACAGTCGATAGTCGTTTTACTAAAGATCTAGAAGTTGTATACGAGAGGGCGGGGTAATCTGTCGATGAAATCGAACGAAACTATCATCCTGCCAGTATTTGACAATATCCTTCCTTATTGGCCAGACAATATGAAGTGACGGGCATCAGTCAGCATCAAGTCAAGCATTTTGTGTAGCACGATCGCCCATGTTTACTTGGTGAGCTTCTCCCTCCAAGTAACTAAGTTGGTTTTGGTGGATAGACACGAAAGCCATCGAATATCACGTTCTTCAAACCTGTACAACGGTGAGACTCACAGAGAAGCGGAGAAGATTCTATTTGGCTTTCTTTACTGTTGGAAAAACGTTTAACTATTGTGTAAAACGAAAATATTCTTGCAGGTAGAAATATGCCAACCTTTAAAATCATCGTTCAAAATGCTAACTTTTCATTTGGTCTTGAACCTTGCCTTGATTCATTTACACTAGGAGAAAATATGAAACTCTCCCTCATAAAGTAGACCAAGGGAAGACTATCTATAGGATAAAAGTGATCACGCGGAAAATAATGATCAGTTAAGAATGAATACGCAAGAAAAAATGAGGCAGATAAATAAATAATACGAAAACCAGTTAAATAAGGCATGTAAATGTCAGCTACGAAATATCGACTTAAACAAATTCATACGTTTATTTCAACACTTCACCAGACAGTTTATGTTCGTGTATGTGGATTTCGCTTCATTTGCTAACGAACATTTGTCCATGTGAGAACCCAAATAAGAATTTATGAATTTTATATAGTCCATTCATTGCGATCGTATGCTCTTCTAGAGTAACATGAGGTTGATGAGCATATATAAGCAATCTCATAGCAAATAGAAAAAAGAACACATCCTGTCAACAGAATCGTTATGAGGAAATAATGACCCTCTGGTGACAGGGCTTTAGAATTAATAGGACTTGAATGTGTTTGTCGGAGTGGGGGTGAGAGATACCAAATTTTCTTCTATTTCTTTCTGATATGGTACATCTTATTAGATGTTCTGATAAAAGCATGAATGGGATTGGTATTATAGAAAAATGAAATATGTCCTTCATGTCTTTCAAATTAATGTAATCTGGAGCGCCTGTTGAAACTTTTTCTGTCGCTTTATTTTTATTCTGTGTTTTGTATATTCATATGAAAACCTGCCTTGGAATAATTTCGTTGAAAGCGTTATACTCGGTTTTTGCGAGTTAAATAAGCACATTGTTCTGATTCTAACCTCAGGAAAATAAATATGTATAACTGTCACAATGGCTTAGACACGTAAACTTTGAGGTTACGTTTCTTTGCTTCTGCTTTAGGCTCATCAGTCCATGCGTGAGAGACAGGCATTTCCGTGTCTTCGGCGGAATACTAATGAAAAATGAATAACTGACGATACCTCGTATAAGAAATCCGAATATAGTTAAAATTAATCAGAAGCTTTTAAGTAATATTTTGCAACGGATTACATAGCTCTTAAACTAACTATCAAAACAAGCATCTTTTCAATTGAACCTTTCTTTCGCTAACACACATTATTTCTTAAAGGGCTTTACATAAATTAGAAACTAATTATTTTAATTCTAAACAATATTTCATTTAATTCGAAAATCTATCAGAGCTTTTGAAATTAAATAAATACTGAAGGAGAAATAAATTGTTACAAATATAATCTGTTTCTCTTTAATACCTGAATATTTTTCAAAATGTATATTTTACTATTATTATGTTGCTTATTGATTTGTAATGCCATGTCTTTTCAGCAGTCATGATTCTCCACATTTTTTCCTTTAATATCTGTGAATTGCCATGTATTCTTGTGAAATATATTGCAGTGGTTTCCTGTTACCTTCTCAACAGTTTAGAATTCAAAGTTTTCCTTCTTTTAGACTTGTTATCATCCAAGTCTAAAGAGCTCAGTCTACCTTGCTATTTAATCCATTGTAAGAAATGGATTCATGCATTTTTCAAGTGTAAAATTCAATGCAGCAGAGTAGCCAGGAACTTGAACTCGGCTTGCCGATACCACTGTCCGCTCCGATAACCGTTACACTATCGGTAAATATATTGTCGCCTTAACCTCTAGGTGACCCAAAAGAATCTCTGCCTGAGCTTGTTTGGTAGGTCAGATTTTCAGATTACATCCTTTTCATAGTTATGTAAAAGATTCGATATATTTTATTGATTCCCCTGTGACAGTTTTTATTGTAGAGGCGGTGTTAATGTATGGTGCAACTGTTTGGACATTAGCTTAAACTCTACAGCCTAAGCTTGATGGAATCTACGCTCGGGTGCTGAGAGCTATACTTAATGACACTCGGAGTCAACATCCAACTAAATCACAGCTCTATGGAGCCATCCCTAATATTTCTACAGTACAATATTACGCGGACACAGAATGCGCCTTTTCGGGACATTGCTGGCGAGCGAAACAAGAACTGGCGAGTGATCTACAACTCTGGACATCTAGCCACGGAGTAAGACGGGTTTGTCACCTAGCAACCACCTACATTGATCAAATATGTTATGACACAGAATGCCACCTTAATAACTTTCCAACCTTGATGCAGGATCGTCATGCTTGACGTGATAGACACATGAATTTCCGAGCTAGCCGGACCGAATAAATAATCTTTAGATGCCTTTTGCAGTCTGTAAGGGAATTGGATTTGTTCTTTATTAAGAAATTTTTTAAAATGTTAGAATAAATGGTAATCTGAAGATGCAATACCAGGATAAACCGAAGGATGAAAAACGTTTCCTAATCCAGCCAATTTTTACTTGCTTTTCAAATGATCATATGCTGTCCTGATGGCATTCCTCGGATATTATCATCGATTGTTGCATTTATTGAATAGTTAAGTTGGGAGAAAGTTAAGTTGTTCAATCAATCATTTCGTTCTCTGGAATCAACTTATATTCGAAGATTCATTTACAGTCCCACTACATATATAATGTCATATTTCTTACACTAGGATCAATCTTTGGTGCAGATAATGGTAGTTAATTTCACTTTCTCCATTTTTAGCTTTCTTAAAACATAACTCCGAAAATGTAGCTTATTTCGTTCCACCCTTAATGTTATAATCAATAAAAAATTCCGCTACTTTTGAGCATTCTTTAAAAAATGTAAGTAGATATCAGAGCTCTCGTAATACAATCACAAGCAATAATTTTAAATTAAGTTAGTTAAAGTTAAACGTGTTTAAATCTAATGAAAAATACATAGCGTGGTTTGGGCAAAACCAAATACAATAAAACGAAATAAATCCATATGGCTATTAGTAAAACTCAATGACTTGGTATCGATTCTTGAAAACACAATAATTATACATAATAATAAAACATATAATTAAAATAAATATAATGCATTGTAATTCTGGAAACCACACAAGATGAAGTTTGGCAGTAATCTAGGAAATCGATTTCTCTTCGTAACTTGATTTTAGGAATCATAATTGTAATACTTGTTCTCTTTTGCTTTTAAAATCCCAGTGTTAGGATATATTTTATAATTAAGCTACAAACCATTTTAATGGACTTTTCAAAGTAACCAAAGTTTATTAGCTGTTTCTTACGAAGTATAAGATGGTGGGCAGTGTAGGTAAAAAAACAAAGAAAAAAAAACATCGAGAAATATGCGACTCCATCATTTTCTTTCATTACCAATTATGTTATCCTAATCTTATTAGTACTCAACAGTGGCAGAGAGAAAACTTTTTCCTGAGTAATGTCCACTCTCTTAATCTTCTTACTTGCTCTGGTAGTGGAAGGGAAATAGCTAAATTAATTTTCAGTCTGTATAAATGGAGTATCTTAAATCGATTTATTTCTCGTTTCATGTATCGGATGCTACTTTTGAACACTCAGAATATGAAGATGTTGCGTAATCAGAATACTTGCTGAAAACATTTTGTACAAGAAAGTGTTTAAATGATTTAAACACGAGGACACGAGGCATTCGTCTATAAATTCTAAACTGTAATTTGAGAACTGTAAACGTGAATCTGAAATGGGATGGGACGGGATGTCGTTAATCTTCAAACTGGGTTTAACTTAGAAATGACAAAATTGGGGAATTAATGATTAAAGCCGATCGAAAGACATTTTTATTGTTGCCTTTGGTGTTTTGTTCGTCACCTTGGAATTTTAATACTTGGAAGATATAAACGCCCTACACATTTAGAAATATTCACCACTCTCTTGCAAGTGAATTCCCTTATATCAACGTATTTCAGCTTCTCTTTCGTAAAAAGACAAGGTTTTAAAAAAATCAGTACACATATTAGACTCCATTAGCCATCTCAGTAGACAAGGCATAAGGATGGACACTGTATGGAAGCCTTCGGTTAGAAGGAACAGTAGGCTTAAGACTTAACATTCCAATACCTACGACTGGTGCATAAAGTCCTATACACAAATTCAGTTGTAGAGCACAATTTAATACTTCAAATTTCGACCACTAGATATTCCTAATTACCTGGTGAGTGTGAGTTCAATCCCTGAGACGGTTAATGCAAAAATCATATATTTATGTTCAGTGAAAGAGAAAAGCAACAGTACAAGGAAGAAATAACTTGGAGGAATTAAATAGCTTGAACAAAAGAATGAAAACAATCTACCATCATGGATTGAATAAATTGTTCGGTTTGAAATTTCTGGTAGGTTATCAATTAAGACAAACACCTAAAGAAATCTTGAGGAGATAAAATATGAAATGTTTCGACCGAAATGAAGAGACAATTTCGAATAAATCAGTGTGTAATAATGATAATCAGTGATCTAAAAATCCAGAAAATAAGGAACAATCATGATGAGAAAAGATACTGTAATTATTGAATGAATACACACAGCGAACTATAAAATTATCCTTACAGTACGACCAACTTCAGTTCGATAAATACCCATGATTAACAGTGCGCTGCAGCTAATAGTCAATGGTATAGGCTTTCTAGTCAATAACTGGTAAATGTTTTTTATAATTAGTAACTATGAATTTCCTTCAGCATATTGTTTCATTCTTCAAAAGCAAACGTGGGTAAAGAGTAGACGACACTGGAGTGTCTTACTTTCTATTTTTCTGTTTCCGGTGGATGTCACCTTTTAAAGTCAATTCGTCCCGAGAATTCAAGAATAAATACAATTGTTTTAATTCAATTTAGATTTATTTGTTCCAAGTGAGACTATTCTTCAGTCATAGAAATCCGTATTAGTCTTTGACAAGATACTATTGTATACAAATGTGAAGCATTAGCACAAATATTGTCATGTTCATGCGGGAACATATGCCCGTGTTCTCAGACAGTTTTTCAGTGATTTGATTTCCACTTGTTTCGATGTGAACAAAAACAGGAAAGACCCGGTGTATGATCCGCAAAGAAACAAAGATGTACTGGGAGCAATGTCTCAAATACGACCGTTTCACCTTGGTGAGAAAGGCTAAAAGTCAGTTGGTTATGATAATCAGGTTCTTTATTCTTGAAACAATTCCCCTGGGTGTAGGAAAATGACACTTGGGATATCTTCGTTGCTACTTCTGTCTTTTACAACAAATTTACGGACTAGATATTTTCTTGACGCATATCGGCTTTATCATTATAGTTATTTTTGTACATTTTTCGTTTTAGTCTGCCAGCATTTGTTCCCAATTTATTTGTCCAGAGTTCTATATTCTGTTCCTCACTTTAGAATTGTATTTTATCTCCTTTTCATCAGATCAATAATTTTATCTTTTTCTCTGTCTATTCTTCTGTGAGATTGCTGATGTTACTAAAGCTTCCCTTAATGTATCCCACTTCAAATTGCCATTCACATTTTGTGCATTGTATCTGATTTTAACACTGTCTATATATTCTCCGTTACATTCGTGTCATTCAGGAGTCTGTCGTATTGCAATTTGAGGGATTTCTTAGGCCTCTTCAATTTCCGTAGTTTCACTTTGTTTCCATATCATTGGAACGTGGTCGCCCCACAGTCGGCACTTGGGTAATGTTTTGCAATGTAAAACTGCACTCCTGAATCTCTTATTGCTTATTATATAACCGATTTGGTTTTTCATTTTTGTTATGGGATAAGTTATAATAACATAATGGACTATTCCATACGTAATAAATACTGCGCCTCAAGAGGAAGCAGGAAGTTCAGCCCGAAGTCGGGCGACCGGCTGATCGGCTGATCGGCTGATCGGTTGAACTCTCTGCCTACGGGCGGGGAGGAACCCGAAGTAGGCTACGCCGAAGGGCGGAGTCTCTTTCGGGGTGGTAGACCGACCCTGAACCCGTTTATAAGGGTTCAAAGGGCATATTTTTGCCCGAGCCCACGGGCTCGGAAACCCCACGGGCTCGGAAACCCCACGTTAAACCGGCCTTGTGCCACATGATGCCCTCGTGAGCGGGTGACTAAATACCGTTCAGTCCGAAGTCGGGCGACCGGCTGATCGGTTGAACTCTCTGCCTACGGGCGGGGAGGAACCCGAAGGAGGCTACGCCGAAGGGCGGAGTCACTTTTGGGGAGGTAGACCCACCCTGAACCAGTTTATACGGGTTCAAAGGGCATATTTTTGCCCGATCCCACGCGCTTGGAAACCCCACATTAAACCGGCCTTGTGCCACATGATGCCCTCGTGGGGGGGGGTGACTAAATACTGTTCAGTTCGAAGTCGGACGTCTGGCTGATCGGCTGATCGGCTGATCGGTTGAACCCTCTGCCTTCGGGCGGGGAGGAACCCGAACGAGGCTACGCTGAAGGGCGGAGTCTCTTTCGGGGAGGTAAACCGACCCTGAACCCGTTTTTACGGGTTCAAAGGGCATATTTTTGGCCGGGCACACGGGCTCGGAGATCCCACGTTAAACCGGCCTTGTGCCACATGATGCCCTCGTGGTGGTGGGGGGGGGTGACTAAATACTGTTCAGTCTGAAGTCTGGAGTGAAGTCCGTCAGGATTCTTTCAGTCAGTCAGAGCGAGCGAGTCAGTCAGTCGAGGCAGACCGAAACAGAGTCGCGTTCAGACAATTACTACTAAACCTGATTGTTCGTACTAACACTTTCTACTTCTCTGTATATATTCCTGTTTGTAATATATCTGTGTTATTCCATATCCGTATTCGAGTTCTTCTTTATTGGTTCTACCTTGGACTATCACCGTGGTATAAGGAACCGAACCATAACATTTTTCTTTCTGGGTTTCTCCATGTTCTTGAAACCAGATGTTGGCTACTACCTTATCATTCATTATGCACCATTGGATCCGTTATTCACCGTGATCATTACGAGTTCCTAGTCCGAATTTGCCAATTATTTTACTATCTCACTCCTTGCCTACTTTGGAAAAAAGGTTTCCCATAACGATTGTAATTTCTTGTGATTTGCAGTTTAGCGCACAGTAAAACTTTTCACTTTCTTCTGTACTTTGTATTTTCAGTTCATATATAATTATGATGGTTATGTTGAAAGGATTCCCTTTCAGTTTAACAAGAAGAATTCCTTCAAATAGTCAAATATATTGTTTAGCCACTTCGTTTCACATACACTTTAAACATAAACATTTAACCTGTTCTTTTTCTGATTTATATTTTCTAGCTGGCCACATTTATTTAGTGTTTTGATATTCCATGCCTCGAGAATTATTTTTGTTTGATGCGAACAGTTGCTGGATGACAGTCTAGTGTATTACTATTTAAATTAATGCTGGCAACAGTAATCTAAGTAAAAAACGTAGGATATATATTAAAATTTTATGCGTATGTGGCACTAAGTAGACAAATAATGAAAATTTCGCCAGTGACAGACACAGTGTCATATATGCTGGCGGATAAAAGTGAGAAAAAGAGCAGGATTAATGATAGATCAAGACATGAAGAAATGCGACTTTTTCATAGAAAATAACGTGATTCTTTTGAACCACCCAACGTGTTCTTCAGATCTGAACCCCAAATGAAAATGTTTGGGGAGGAATGGCAACAGAAGTTGTTAGGCATTTCCTACTCTATTTAGGACTTATTTTAGGTATGGGCTTAAGCT
Organism: Acanthosepion lycidas; assembly: GCA_963932145.1. Lineage (NCBI taxonomy): Eukaryota > Metazoa > Mollusca > Cephalopoda > Sepiida > Sepiidae > Acanthosepion > Acanthosepion lycidas. Next base: position 75,331,616 of record OZ010571.1, on the reverse strand, counting down.
TTTAACAAGCAAGTACTTAGCCTAATTTTTGAGTATTCAAATTTTCCCTATTATCGGCCAAACAAGTTTATTTTTCCTTTTCATTTCTTGAAGCTTGACTCAAATAAGTGGTTGAATCTAACAAAGCAAAAAGCATACTTTTTCTTTATTTCCATTGGTCTTAAGGGTTTAGCCAGCAGTGTATAATATCAATGGGAGATTCGGGAATGCACTGTAAGACATTTAAGGAGCAATCGCCTTCTAGTGATATGTAACATTAGACCGAAACTACGAAAGTTGAAAGGGCCAAGGCAGCACCTAAATTGCAATAAGACAAACTTCTGAATGACCTGAATTGCAAAGAGATGCATATTTGCAGAGTTAAAACGCAGATAGAATGAATTTTTTAATATAAGCAAATGACGGAAGGTCGTATTATGTGAAATCAGTTCATTATAGTTATGTTTTTTGTAACATAATGTGAACAGATTATATCGCAATTTTGTTCGCATCCATGATTCTCTGTTTAAAATGATTTTCCTTTTATGAAATTTAATATAATCGTTTGAACAATGCTATTCAGTAAAAAGGTCGCATAGACAAATTTAAAAGGAAGCGATGACCATTTTTCTAATCATCCTTTTGGTAAATTCAACTGAATCTTTTTAAGTTTGCTTTCCATAATTTATTCTTTTTCTGCTTTTGGTTAACAAATGCTATATTTCTACTACTTAGAAAATAATTATATTTATATATATTAACAATTTATGTCATATCACCTTTATATAATCTAAATCCGCATGTTAATGAATCTGCAGCTTAATGATAAAAAAAGGTTATTTTATATAATAAATACAATATTTTTTCCCATATCAATCCACTCCTCCAGAAATCACGTAGATCACATATTATACATTGAAATTAATAACTAACTGATTCTCCACAAACGCGTAATATTATGGCCTTCATGATTCTACTACATAGCATGATCTAACCATGTCATCTTAACAACTCCTATATTATTTTGGCGACAGAAGTCATAATGATTAATCAAGGGTTAATATAGTTTAGGTAAACAGCTTATTTTGGCTTTTCCTATAACAGTATAATCTTGTGTTGTAAAAACCTGAGTCATTTCTGAAGTACCAATTCTATAACAAACATCCGTCATTTAATTATACGGCCGAGGAATAAATATTATAAAAAAACTGAAGAAACAATTAATTAAAAAAATGGAATCGTTAAAATACTGCATTTCAAACAAGTTAGTTTATAATTTTCAAATAGCAGCATGGGCTTTCTTAATTAAGAAATTAAAATTAGGTCTTATGTTAATCAGTGAGTAAGATTTAGGCAATTGTTATCAATATTCAAGTCCAATAAATTTTGAAGAAATTACGTTATCTCCTATTTGGGAAATTCGCACAACGCAGATATTTTATAGACGCTGTTTATGATTAAGCAAATGCCACGAAATTAAATTTTAAAACAAATGTGTTATGTATTGACAACAGAAAATATATAACAACATTTATATAGAATATAAATAATTGAGAAACTCATAAAATTTCTCATCTAAAGCAATTTCATTACTCTAAGATGAATAGCGTTGCTCTTTAAACAAGGAAAGTATTTTTCTTGAGCTTGTAATTTTTTGAGCGGAAAATAGAACTTATGGAGACCTCGATCAATTTTACAACAAAAATGAGCGACTTGTCAATTCTTACGAAGTAACTCTGGCATATACTTTTGAAACTTCTTTTTATTTACAGTAGCAATCATTATAAGCTCTCATCTGTTTTGTTCTTCAGAAATTTCAAACAACACGATCTCCCCATACCCGACACATGAAAACCTTTTGGAAAAACATGGAAGAAAAAGGGCTACTTAGAATATATATCGGTGGTCTATCATTTTGTAGTTTCACTTGTAGGTAAGTCATTTCGTTAAAAGCTACCGAAGACATTTAAATATACCGGACTTTAAAGCAGAACTGATTTACTGTAACACAATGTTCAAATCTCTAAAACTTTGATGAAAAAATGGAATTACTTTAGAAATGTACAAGTCGGTTAAATGAAAAATGGACAAAGGAATAGTAATCAGTAAGATACAAAATAAAAAGAATGCGAAAATATTGGTCCAAATACGTAGATATATAGAAAAGGCATAGTCGCTCACAGACGCATACATTCATGCATATGTCTATATTGAAAGATGGTCACTTAATGACAATCTGAACCTAACATACATTCAGTTTTGTAATAGACTATAGACTATGAAAGACACATGTGATTACAAACGTAGAAATAGCACATATGCCCTTGTCCATAATTCACCTCAAGGCAGTTGAATAAAAGTCTACCTTCAAAGATAAGATTTGTGTGTGCGAACACCGTGGACAGCAGATGCAAAATCGATACTATTGTTCCTGTTAAAGAAAATGAAAATGTGTAATGCATAAATAAAATAACTGAACAATCATGAATATACGACGGGAGTGTATGAATGTTTTTTCAAAATACGATAATAATTAAGTGGGGATCTAGAAAATATTAGTAAAAGTTCATAGTAAAACTAGAGACTTAATACAATCATTTGAAACTAGTTTTGAATGTTTTGTATTCAGTGTTCTTTGAGAAAAAGAAAAGTATTTGCAGTGACATGCATATGTGATGCTGCATTTTTTTTTAGGTTGGAAAGACATCAGCGAAATCGAAGAAGATGAATATTGAAGCCGATCGAGATCTTTTAGTTGCAAGTAATATGGAGATTGTGAATGGTTCACTACGTCCAGGAAAGATGAATTTAGATGCAGCGGTAGATCACATATATTTGAAAGTGATGTCCTGCAAAATTGTTTGGCTGATGACCACAATCAACTTTGGAAATATCTGAAAAAATTAATATTTTACATTTGTTAGGCTACAGAGTACGAGGAAGTTAAAAAGCGAGAAAATCGGTTTCACATCAATTGTTAGAGAGAAGCATTCGATAGCAACTTACCACTTGTATATTTTATAGATATAAGAACTTGCATTTATCTGCCATAGACGTAATGAATGGAATAACAAATATAATCCTAACTTCTTCTCAGTGCCGTCTCTCTTCGTGATGTTGACGATCATGGTTCTCCACAATTTCCTGTCCTTTGTAGCTCTTAATAAATTTTGTCTTGTCATCTTTTCTAACCCTTTTCCGCCATCCATTTACTCGCTAAGCAGGATATGTGTGGTTTTCCTTTGTTCCCATTGTTTTCAATTCTCTCATGTGAGAAATTTTTCAAGCTTACTTTTCTCGTTGCGTGCCTGAGAAATTTCAATTCTCTTTCTGATGTTAAGTACAAGTTTCCATTTTCTATAAAATTTAATCATTGATCACATGTTCGGTTGATGGTATTCTCAGCATCATTCTGTAGAATCACGTTTTTTGTTTCTTCAAGTCTCTTCTTCATCTGTGAAGAGATCGTTTAGCATTCGCTGCCAAATAGGGGGACTGATATCATGTAGCAGTTCAGTACTCTTTTCTTTGTTTCTGATGAAGTTTTTCTGTTTTTTAACACTGTCTTGGGAGGCATCTTTTGTTATCCGAATGCGTCTTTAGATCTCAGTGTCACACTATCCGTTTTCTGTTAAAATTCTACCCAGTAAAAGTATTACGAATATACAAATTTTCTCCATTCATTAAAGCAAACGTGAAATTTGTACTGATAATCAGAATTTGAACATCATTTTTTCTAGTCCGTTGTGCAATTTTTTTCCAAATAAACTCAGATTCGTCTAACAATCTGAAATGCGTAACAACATGAATATAAATAAAAAATACTCATTGGCACGTTTCAAAACAATCCAAACACATATATACACATACAATATAGATGCATAAGTTATTTTCCTTCTAAAAGAAAAGAACCTGAAAAATCCACTCGCTCTAAGTGAGTTCAAGTAAACTTACTGAAATAAATAAAATTATATAACTTCTGCTTTTAGAACTTAGAGCCTCATTTTTGGATACGGTCCCTAGTCTGCATTTTTATATAAAAAAATGTAATATCTAATATATTTTTCAGAATGCATTTTAGCAGCCAATTCCCAAGTTTGTAAAAATAAAATTCGATGCTTCTGCTAATCTGTTACTATTAAGGCAGAAATTAAAAGAAATATGAACAATTCAAATATTTGCTCTTAGTTCTCAAAGTCATCTTGGAGGGCATTTCTTGATCGTTCGCTGAGGTTTGAGCGCGCAGTTGGTAATAGATCAGATGAATAACAGCAATAATACGGGAAAATAATTACAACATCATTATTTATACTATTTATATGTGGAATACAATCCTTTTTATTGTTCTCACAAAGTTTTGAGCGTTGTGCATTCCGGCCTTAAACTGATGTATGTCGAACCGAAGGGCACAATTGCCGAGACGTTGTGACAAACAACAACAAAAAATAATGATAATTCCTCATTCCAGAAATTCAGACAGAAATTCCAACAGGATTTGGGATTCAAGAAAAAATGATCAACATATAAAATATAAAGTACAGACAACGCTTGTGTAATGAAATTTATTAACAAAAGCCACAAAGCAACGAAACAAAAGAGAGGAAATTAAAAGGAATAAAAAGTAAATTAACTGTTTGTATAATGGTGACAATATTATATCTGGATATTATTATTTTGCAGGTCAATGTTTTCACAATAAAAACAATGTTGATTAAAATTTGAAGACATATTTATATGAATAATATACAGCGTGAGTTTCAACTTATAATATCTATACATATTGATAATTTTTTGAGTGTATCGATTTTTATTATGCAAACAAAGTGCAACTCAAATTTTATAATTAAAGGCAAAATATATATACCACAAAAATATTATTTGATCAGCACAATGCTTCATATTTCTTCTTTAACCTTCAAACTTCGTGTGGAGTATAGGGTCAAAACCAAATCACGCAAAGTTGTGCTGCCTTGGGTTCAGTAGCAAGTAGGTTTATAACTACGCTCAACCGGTTTTGAATTTAAAGTTGTCCTACTCGTAGAATGGCTAAATCTATTAAGCTGTTTAACCCATAGCTGGGGAGAATTGATGTGCTCATTCAATTCCCAAATTGAAAGTAACTGATGGATTTTGAATCCGGCTCGTCAATTTCAATTTTCGTGTCGAAAAATGCCCATCTGCATAGGCATCCATATACACCGTATACCTGTATATATTATTATTATTATTATTATTGCTAATATAGTTTCGTTTAGATTCTATAATTTTTACGTCTTCCGTGGATTTTTGAACTTTTCTACGTTTTCAAATTTATTTTCAGCAGTTTTTATTTTTTACTTTTCTTGGATGTTGTTTTCCATTCTTTTATACATTTCTTAATGATAAATTCGATTAATATCTAGACAGGTTGGGAACCAGTCCCTTAATTTGGTGTCCTAGATACTTTTTGTGTAAGGCAGAACTTTCTGTATTTTTGACTTAAAATTTCTTGTTTATAACCTGTGCGATTGAAAAGTGTCTTGCCCAAGAACTCACCATCATTATCTTGAGCCCACCTTTAACTTTGAAGCGACCTGTAGGTTTATGATCAAAACATGATTTCCCTTTCACTCATTTGACTTTTATGTCGTTTTTGTTGATGTTTTTGACCCTGAAGGAATCCATTTTTAGATCACCCATCATGTTTATCCAATGTAGCTTTTCATTCATCATTGAAAATTCTGTTGAGATATTAGTTTTTATTTAATTCTTCGCCAAATGTATATATCTCTCTTTGTGATATTTATTTAAATGTTGTAGTTTCGTTGCTTTAAATTTTCGGCCAATGATCTTAAATTTAAAATGTTTTTCTCTATTCACATAAAAAAAAATTCTTTAAGTATTTCTTTCTTGACAATCCTCTTTTCTTTCTGATTACTCTTAAAGGTTGTCAATTTCTTTTTTGATTATTCTTTGACACACACACACACACACACGTATATATATATATATATATATATATATATATATATATATATATATATATATATATATGGAAAATGTATAACAAAGTGGAAAAAGTTTTCTTGTGATGTGTTTTGTCCTTTAGGAATTCATCGAACTAAATTTGTTATGCTGGTGCGACTACACATGTGCACGAACGAGGGATGCTGAGGATTTAAAATTATTATTTTTTTAATCTAACCGATTTCGTTTAGATTTTTTCTTTTTCTTTTCCTCACTTCTGTTAGTAGATTTCCTACACTGTGATAATAGAATTTCTGCTAGGAGTGGTGAAATTTTGCAAGATCCAGGGGGGCAAATGTACTGTAGATAACTTTGGGATCAAGATACTCTCTAGACATTTTCGTGGTAGTGAATTGTTTTTTCCCTTGATCAGAATAGCATTTTTTTATGTCAAAATTGTGATCAATCTCGTTATGGTTGGCAACCAACGCATTTGATGTATTGTTTTGCAAAATGTCCTGTAGTTTACTTATCAAATTCTATTTTTATTGATAGTTAATGAATCGAGAAAAACGGCGTCCTATCTATAATAATTGAAATGGCTTATAATACAATATAATAATATAATAAGTGAATTGTATATATAAAGAAATACTGATATTTCCGAAAATTCTTTTAATATTATTAAATAATAAAAAAAAGCATATCTGAAAGAAATGATTTTTTCTTTCTAATATACTATTAAGTTTGTAGAAATTAAAACCACTATGAAACGAATTTACACAAAGTTATTGTTTTCAATGGATCGATTGTTTCCTGTTTTTGCACAGGTGGAAAATTAGTACTTAATAGTACTTAATAGTACTTAATAGTCACATTGAAAATTATTTCAGGACTGTTAATTACACTATTCTGGCCTAAAATACCCATACATAATAAAAAACATGTAAGTAAAGACAGTAAAGACGGAATTCATTGGCGGGTGCGGCTCAATTTCTTAAGCAGCCATAATTTTGAATTTGTTTTGGAGTCGCCTAAAACGCCAAGTATTAACGCTAATCGATATTTGGTTGATTATTTCAAAGAAATTTCTTGGTAGTAATTAATTGTATGGCCAGGATGTTTGGGAACGATTTTGGTGTGGAATGTGAAAATCGTCATGGAATCATGAAAAGTGAGAGGCCAATAAATATAAAGTGTTCAAGCCACATTGGGTACCTTCCATTACTTCCATTAGTGCATTAAGAGAGATTAAATAAAGTTTAATTTCTTTTTTAAAATTAAAAACCATTCTTTCTCTCATACACATAGATGCACAGTATGAATTTTTAATCGAATCTTTTATAGACACAGATCAAGTTAACAGTTGGCGGAAGTATTCGATTCATCAAAACATACACCCACACAGACACACAGACACACACACACATATATATAATAGATAATCAAATACAACTACAAGGATTAAAAAAGTGGCTTTGAGAAAATAAAAAGTGGTCAATGCTAATATTATTATTCATAAGACAGGTCTTTCCATTGACAAAAATACATTACACACATATATAACAAAAATACGACAATACAAGAAAACATGAACATGTTATGGTAACCAGATGCACAATAATTATAAGCAGGCCGAATTCTCTATACTAAAAATCATTAAACACCATATTTCTGCTGTAATTCCTGAAAAATGTGTAAAATCTATGATATATTACAGAAAATGGAAAACTGCAAACCTTGTAGTTAATAATCAAAATAATAACACCATCAAATCGAAACTGGCGATGAACAATATATGTATCAATTTTACTGCCCAGTAAAAAACTGTGTTTCTTGTCAAATTAAATATATCGGACATACGACCATCTCCTTGAGTAAACATCTCACATTTATCAACCCATAATTTGCAAGTCAAAAACACTAGAGCCCTTTGTAAATCAAATTTCCGGAAATATCTCTTATAAAAGATCCCTTGTACAACAACCAACTCTCCCAACCTTAACTTGTTTAACAAAGATAACGGAGTGTTAAAAGTCTTTTTTAAAATTGCAAGTCGCTCACTTGAATTCCAGCCATGTTCAACACAAAATAGCTCAGAATTAATCTCCTACTATAATTCAGAAATGATTCACGAATAACACATTCTCACACTGTCAAAAACATAAAAAATAAACTAACAACACCAAAACAACACTCCCCCCACCCACGAAAATGGTAAAAGAAGGTTGAAACCAGTTGGGACAAAGCACTTTTTGTACTCAGTCACCTCCACCAAACGGAAAAATGTAAGAACGCTGGAAAAACTGAATAAAGGTTGCTGATCAAATATATACGCTAAATATATGTATATAATTGAAGCGAAGAAAACAGCGACTTAACTCGTCAAAGCAAGCGACAGCGTGTCGCGTGTATTCTACGACGGAAAATGTGGCGAAAAAGAAAGTTACTTACTACGAAAATACTAGGAAAATAATACTGCATGATAGTTATTTATTGCTTCAATTGAAACAATTGCGTCACAAAGCCAATGGAGAAGTGGGTTAAGGCTGGTCAACACTTTCTATCCTAGACCTAGCACGACCCATGCATACTTATTCACCACAAAAACTCATCCGTTGCCATCCAATACTACACGTACCATAATACCACAAATTCTCAGGGAACCTACAAAAAACCCCATGGCATAAAAATTTCAAATGCCTCTTTTTGTTTTTTTTACCTATTTCTTCTTTTTTTTACAGAAATATATACAAATATTTGCTAATGAAATGAATCGGTGATTGGGATGAACCCAGAAAATATCAAAAGAAAACAATAGGATCCAACTAACCGACTAAAATTATATGAGTGGCTGCTATATTCTGCCTTTGGACAGAATCATGAAACATACTCACTAACAGAGAGGAAAGGTAAAAAAATAAATGACGGATTGGGAAAAAAAGGCTGACCCAGTCAAAAAGAGACAGAAAGTAACTGTGGAGATTTTAATCCCCTTTTGTTGAAATCTGTTGACAACAAATGCTTTCTACAAGTTTTGATCTTCATCTTCAGCTGATCCTGAAAGAATCCGGCCAGAACCTGATGAAAATAGCGTTTGTATCGCAAGATTCTATCCATTCGCGACATCCATATCACCATTCTTGCTACGGCTAGCAACATGATAAAAACACCATCTGTTTCTCCCCAGAGTACGGGGGCGACACATTATCCCATGCGTATGCGCGATCAATGGACATGAACCGTCAATTCGCCGATATAGTCCCAGGAAGGAAGCAGCTGAGGACAATGATAGAAGGCATGCGAAGCCGTTTCCTCCAAACCAAAATCACACCGATGACAGCCGGGCAAATCTGTTCCGCCCCATCTGAAGGCTACGTCATTGAGAGATAGCATGTTCCAGTCCAATCGCCAGGTAAGCGAAAAATCAGGATTGCTGAGGTAATTCGCCGCTGACTCCCAAAACCAGAAAGAGCGCAACTCGGTCGCCGACAGAGTGGATACTTCGCGAAATCCTCCAATAATTCCGGATACAATAGTCTCTCAGATCGTGAAAGTTCTGTGGACTGAGGAATGACCTTCAAGGTCAATCGACGCTCAAGCAGGAAATTCGACTGATCCCGGGGCGTACGAAGACGCTCAGCCCTGGAAACCGAAGGCGAGGGAATGCGGCCTTCATACTCTTCGGCACGAGGGAATCTTCGGAAGGAAAGCCAATCTCGAGGCGTGTTGGTGAAACTCCAAGTGTGGCATTCCCAGTCCCACCCCATGTACGTTGGGCATGGACACCTCTGTCGACGTGATGCTTGATTACCCCACAAGTGTGATATCAGCAAGCGCTCGATCGCCTTCTTACGTTCCTTACAGCCAGCCGGTAAAGGATGGGAGGAAAGACGAAGTGGACACACGCTTCCACCCTACCTTCGGCGACAAATCTTGATCGACCCACTTCCGGGCACAGGAATACTTGTTGCGGTTAATTTGGGCTCCCATCACCTTCTTGTATCGCTCAAACGCTGAATGTCAACTGCAGCACGACACGAAAATGGATACGTCATCGGTGTAAGCGAAAACCCTGGCTCAAGCCTCACCAGGGACAGCAATTCCACGTAGGTCCGGACTGCACGCCATGTCCCCCAGCCAGGGAAGTAGGGGCTACAACGCCAAAGCATAAAGTAGGGGCGACCGCGGGCAACCCTGACGTACCGACCGTGACAGCGCAAAAGCGTGCGACCACTTCCCGCTGGCCTGCACCACAGCACTGGGGGAGCGATACTGGAGGCTGATCCACTTGCTGAAGTCGGGTTCGAATCTGGTGGCCTGCAGGACAGCACCCATGTACTGTTGGTCTACCCTATCGAACGCCTTGGACTGGTCCAAATTGATCAGCTCGGCTTCTTCGCCGTCTTCTACTCCCTTCATGATCGTGCGGAACAGATGCAGGTTGCTCTGAATTGTTCTTCCCCTCACGGCACAAATCTGACTGCAAAAGTTCTGTCAAGATCTTGGTCAAAATCTCTAACTCTCTGTCTAGCAGAGTTATGGGCCTATAGTCCTCTAAGTCCCTGCCACCCTCATTGCCCTGATTACAGCGTGATAACACCACTGGAGATACGTTCGGGGACGGCTCCCTGTCGGAATCAGTTAACACCACTGTCAAGATGTGCGACACCTTCAAATAAAATTCGTAAAGCAGACCATCAAGTTATGGTGACTTGCCACTGCCGAACCTCTTGAATGCCAAGTGAACTTCGTCCCCTAGGATCTCACTCTCGCAGCTAGCCGCTTCAGTCGACGAAAGCCGAAGTAGTCAGGCAAATAGCTGCGAAAATCCTTGCCACAGAGAGCTGGCTCTTTGGAAAACCGACTATCGAAATGCCGCCGAAACGCCCTACATATGTCGCTGGCCGACCTCAGAGTACGCCACTCTGGGGTACTGACTTCGCAAATATATTGATCGGAACCTCGATGAATCTTTTCCTTGAGCAATAACCGTCCACATTAATTACCACTGCACTAATCTAGTTAGCTGTTGTCCCGTCTGTCAAGTAAAGACAGATTGAACTTCCAGTGTCCAGCAAATTATAGGCCAAGCGACTAACACCATCCGGGCACAGACAATCTATGATCCAAATAATCTAACCGGTGGAACGTGAGACAATCTAGCAAATATAAATCCACCTTTCGAATTAACATTCTACCCAAGTAACTGGCTACCTGGAGAGACGGCCACTTAAGAGCCCACGTCCACATATATCGTTCCGGATGATCTACCCGTTATCTATCGACGAGCCCAATCTCGCTAAGCTATGATCGTCCAATGAACTAACGCTGGCTCCCCGCCCCCTGTCTATCTTGGGGTCCATGATGGCATTCAGTCCCTCATTATGACTAAACGCGACGAATCGACCTGGAACGGCCCCAACTGACGGAAAAAGTCGATACGCTCCCCTGGTCATTGAGCTCATAAACCGCAACGACTCGAAACGCACCACTGCTCACGGCAATATCGGCCGTCATCAATCGCTCACCCCGACGTTGACATGGAAAAGGTCCACTCTCGCACCCAGGGCACGTTTTGCTAACAAGGAAACACATCTGGCCTGCTGGTCACCATATACTGAGTTGACAAGTCGCTAGATAGCACACAAGTATCAACGTCGCAAACAAAGCGTGTCTCCTGGATCTCAGCTACATTCACTTTGAAGAACAAGAGCTCACGAAGACGAGCCGCTTTACTCCGATCTCTCAAGCAGCTCGCATTCAAGCTGGCTAGCTTGATAGACATCATTTAAGCCTGAGTCTCTTAGACGCAAACTTGGCGGAAATCTGCAATGGTGAAGACCCCGACGAATAGTCCCAGACTTGCGGTGTTTATGTCGGACGTAATTCGTCCCTCCGCTACAATGCCGCCGACGTCTGTAGGGTAGGTTAATTTTAGGGTTCTATATAAATAGAGATGGCGTATAACCGGAACCCTTCCTGTACACATTTGCGACATTTTTCGTAGCTCCGGAGAGCCAAGTTTACACTATTATATTAGGGAACGCGTCCCTGGTCTCTGTCAAGTGATACCAGACTTTCAGATCCCCACAACCCCTGATGAGAACTATCACACTAGGTCCATTAGGAAAGGTTCCTTCGTTAATTTGCCGTCCACGGAGGTACATTTAAATAAAGACCTTAGTAGGGCCTTCCTTTGCAAAGAGATGTCCCTTTACAGGGTCTTTCTGTCCACGTAGCAACAAGCCTACCCCTTTCCCCAAGGCTAGTGTTACTTTTCTTGGGAGGGGGTTGTTTCTGGGGAGGCTATGGGGGAGGGAGATGGCGAAACATTAGTGGGAGAAGTGGGGAGGCTCTTAGCCTTATCTGTGTGTTTTTACCTAACTAGCGAGACGGGAACTGAATAAGACCTGGGGTAATCTCTAGATCTATCCTCTCTGCTATGAACAGACGTTTTTATTTTTTCAAAGGTCTAGGTGGAGGCATGACCTCCACCTCCATACCTACATCAAGTAGCTGGTGCTCAGGCTGATGTTGCACTTCTTTCTCTGGTTATTGCTGTTGTTGTTGATGTTCCAGTGACTGTGGATTTTCTTGCCGTGTCTGTTGTTGCTGTCTCTGCTGTTATTGTCGCTGCTTCGGGCTCTTATGTTTTCGCCCCGGTGAGACATTCTGATGAGGAGGTGAAGAGATTTTGCCGCTTTGCGTCCCTTTCTGGTCACTTGCTGCCACTCATTCTCATCATTAGGGGGGGGGACTAATCCACAGCTTCCCTCACTGTAGCCTGTTGTTGGACTGTTGGCTGTTGGATAGTTGGTTGTTAGAATGTTGGGCTGTTGGGTGTTGACCTGTTAGCTGTTGGGCTGCTGGTCGTTGTTCTTTTGGTGGCACCAGGTTCTAGTCAGGAAATTTCTTAGACATATGTTCCGCGGCGCCACAGGATCAGCAGTGGGGCCGACTCCCCTATACCACTACAAAAATTCGTCTGCCACCACAAGTCAGGATATCGGGGATGTCATTAAAAATTTTCTAGTTAAAGTCACATGTACAACAACACCCCTTGTAGATATGCCAGTTTTATCTTTCACCGGTGTGATCTCGGCAACCTGTTAATAATGGGCCAAAAAGGTTACTAAATAGTCCTCCGATATGTCCAAAGCACCCCATGTAACGTAATCCTAGTCTTACGGCTGCCCAAGTATTCTGTTCGTAATCTCATCGATTTTGTGGTGAGAATATTCCCAGTTAATTTTTTGGCTTCGTCCTTCGTTGGCAGCAGGATATCCCACATGGCATTGAACCTCTTGGCCAGCACATCTGGGGCTATGTTGAAACTTTTAAGAGCCTCCTCCATTATTTTCCGGTTACGCCTGTCAGTTTCTGGGACTTGACATCTGAGGTCAGCAGCGAGATTGTTCTCATCACAACTACCTCCAAAACAGATGTTATCAACAGTAATTCATTACCGTCAATGAAGTCCTTTTATTTTTGTTTTTGGGCTTCGTAATACTCCGGTCCCATCTTTATTTTTTCAGAAGTTCATGCGTTTGGAGTAACTGAAGTAGCTGTTATAGCTGGCGGTGACTTATCTGGGCTGAGGGAGACTCCTCCATAATGTTGGAGAGGAGAGCCTCCACTCCAAAACACGTACACAAAAAGTCATAAAAACAATGTTACTAGCAGAAACAATGCTTACTAAAACAGTATAAAAACACTGACAAAAAAGCGTCACTTACTGTTGCTTAAAAACAATATCCTCTTTCAAAAAAGAACCACCATAGTATGCATGATATGCCGAAGACGGAATGTTCAAATTAGTATATTTATTGTTTGTAAATAATACAAAAATTGTGGCACAACGCAAGAAGAGGAAGTGGGTAAAGGCTGGTCCTCAGTAGCTATCCTAGTCATCGTTAATCACGGCCCATTCATTCGATATAATATAATATATTAGGTTGGTGCAAAAATAATGACGTAATAATGTCGTTTTTTGACGTTAAAAAATACGTCAAAAAACGACATTATTACGTCATTATTTTTGCACCAACCTAATACTTAATCAATTAATTAATTAAGAACTTGTCCATCACCTCTCGTACCACAATACCACATGTTCACAGGGAGTCTACAAAACACACAATGATGTAAAAATTTATACAGTTCATAATAAAATATATAAAAATTTTCTTGATGCTTTACATAATAGGTAGGGAATGAACTCAGAAAACGAAACTAAAATACAACAAAATATTCGAACTAAAAAGAAAACAGATGTTAGCAGGACACGGTCACCTCTTAAAATAATGAGAATGGCCACTATATTCTGCCGTTCGACAGAATCAGCTGTTGCCGGAAGTCCTGCTTGTTCAGTAAAGACAAATTGAACTTCCAGTATCCTGTGGTCCGAATAACCTAACCAGTGGATCGTTGGATAATTTAGCAGCAGGGTGATCGACCCAGTATCTATCGACGAGACCAAATTCGCCAATTAGATCAACCAAATTACAATTGCTCGAACTCCCGCTAGTTCCCCGCCCTTGTCTATTTTGGACTCTAGTACGGTATTCCAGTCCCCCATTAAGACTAAGCGCGACGAATCCACCAGGAACTGCCTTAACTGACGGAAAAAAACGAAATACGCCCCTTTCGGTTGTTGGGCGCATAAATAGAAACGATCCGAAACGAACCACTTTTCACGGCAATATCTGCTACGATCACTCCCTCCTCCGCAATGACGTGTACAAGGTCTACCCTCACATCCCGGATACGCTTAACCAGCAAGGAAACACCTCCGGCCAAGTTGGTCCCTGTATGCTGAATAGACGACAAAGTTGCTAGACGTCACACGAGTATCCCGAACGATAAGAGCTATCGAAGCAGGCGATCCCTCAAGCATTCAAGCTGGCTATCTTGATAGACATATTTAAATCTGGATAACAAAAAGAAAAACCCTGTTTACAGACTGGACGGAAATCTGCGGATGTGAGGGCCTCGACGGTTTGTCTTAGGCTCTCTGTGCCCATTTCTGTTGTCGTCCAACCATCTAGGACAATGCCGCCAAAGTCCGTAGGATAGGTTAGCTTAAGAACCCTAATATAAGGAGGCATGGAGCATTACCAGGACCCTCTATGCATAGAATTTACATCATTTTTTCAATTCTGGTGTTTCCATTTGAGCTATTCCATATCTCTGCCAGTGTCCGTTATTCATGATATCACACCTGGGACCTTAGGGAAATTACGGGGAGTACTTTGCAGATTTCTTCTGCATTGGGTAATCGTTTCTTTTTTTTTTTAACTTGGACGGGTGGAAAGGTGTGTAGGTGGAGGGGGACAGAGCCCGAGGAGGTGAAAGTGAAAGGCTATTTAATTTTGGGGCAATGTTCTCAATTTTCGCTTGTGACGCAGGAACAGATTGGGAACTGGGTTTTTCCATGTCCTCATCCACCATACAGACCGGCCCACTTCTTTTCCATGGTGTTTTCTCCTTGGAGAAGGGTAAAAAACAAACAAAAATAAAACTAAACTTGGTTTGCACGTGGAAAAATAAAACCAAAAGGATTAAACAAAGGAAATTCAACAAAAATAAAAAAAAACAAATTACAGTCGGAGGGAGGGTGACAAACTGTCAAAAGAAGATTAAACTTAGCTTGAAAGTAAAAACAAAACAACAAATAACACATAGCAAAATATAAACAGAAAGGAAATTAAACTAGCAACAAAAATAAAAAAGAAAGACAGTTAATAAAATAATTGTGAAGTTAAAATTCTCTTGTTGAAGTTCTCTTTCATCTTCGGACTCTAAAATCATTTCTACGCCCGGCCAGGAGAAGACGAGCAAGAGAAGATACAACGTTATGGAATCGACCCCGTCAACAAGAAGAAGCGGAGTATACAACCTTTTGCTTATTTGGCGCAGTGACAAGGACTTCCCAGAATGGGGAAAGAGGGTTGACACACAACGTGGAAAATTCCGGTGAAAACTTTTGACTGAGGACTCCCCCCCAAAAAAAAGGATTATGGAAAAGACAAAGAAAAAAGTAGTCTAGACATATTAGACATTCTGTAAGTCCAATGATATGACTTTGTTCTACTGCCACACAAACGCACACCTCTTCAACAAAACAAAATAGGAAGTAATGATGAAAAAAAAAAAAATACAAAAAGCAAAACAGAAAAAAAGGAAAAAGAACAGTAAACGATCAGGGTTTGATGGACAGAAAAAGCGTGGACGAATAGAATAGAAAAAAGAAAGAAAGGACACAGTTTGAACAACAGACTGATTTTTGATGTTTTATTTTGTTTGGTTTTGACAAAAGTTTGATGCAGTGGAAAAAAATTATTGTTGATTTTTTTTATTTATTAGCAAGCTTTAAATATCTACGGTCATCTTTGGCATGATTTCATGTATATGCTGTAGTTGTAATTTTTATTTTGTTGTGGAAAAAATTGGACCACGAATGTTTCGCTGTTAAGAAATTATTTTTTCTTGAAGTAAATTTGACCAGTTCGATGATTGGCCACGTGGAATCCTGAATTTGCGTACGTAACACGATGGAAAATTGTTTTAATAAAGAAAAACTGACAGCATTTTGTTCTAGGACATTCCCACTGTGATTTCTAATTAGTTGCATTTTTTTGTGACTATCAAGTTTAGAATTATCTTGTTAATTGAATTAACTGAAAAATAATTGTTCTTTTTTCATTTTTGTAACAGTGGGTGAAGTTTTATTTTAAGAGCCGTGTGTGTCATTTTGCTTTCATTGGTTGGCTAATTAAGCCATTAATTGGTGAATTTTGAGAATGTTTTGTGGAAAAAGTAACTTAGCTAATTGTTGTGGGAATAAGTAGATTCGGCTTGCATGGTTTCAGATTTCCGAATGTGTTTGGTTCTGTGTCTTGGGATGGAAATGGTTACACCTACCGATGTAGTTAGGGACCGGTGATTTATTGGTTGTAGAATGGGAGCCTGCGCGCCATGAAGTATTTATATCGAATAAATATACCCTAAGATAGCCCCGGGGCCAAGTTTTGGGCCCCTGATGGAATTGGTCAGCTGGCTTCTGCGATGCCAAGTTGCGATGAAGGAACCCTTATAACCACGGTAGAGTCAGCAATAGATTGGTTAGGAGGCGCTGAGCGGGTGTGTTTTTCCTCGTGGGGAGGGGCCACTGAAGGAAGGAGTAAATGGAGATGGTGTGAGTTGAGTTTTGGGCACGCAGAGGCAGATGAGCAACAATAGTAACTATAGAAAATTAACGGTAGCAAAAAATTGTTAGGATCTGTTCAAGTGAATCTGGTAATATGCAAATGCAAAGAGTAATTAATTGCTTGTTTGAATAAATAGGGTGATAATGAATTCTGTCTGCTGTGTCGCTGTTTAGTGGAAGAGGAGTGTAGATCATAGCCATATTTAACGTGTAAAAATTAGGTGGCAAGGACGTGGCTCAGTTATGAAATTGGTTGACGCTGTGACGTGACGATTTTGGCAATGCATTGAGTATTTTTTGGATTAGTATATTTGTTTTTAAATGATTTATATGTACATTTTGCGTAATCTCAAGTGAAGAGGTAAGGAATTTTGTTCTTCCCGGGAATATTGGATTGCAGAAAAAAATTATGATGCGTAAGAAAAAAACTGGTCAAAGTTTTGTTGTTTATGATCATTCTTTTTCGGGAATTGTATATGTTGGAGTGGTCATATGATTGAGACCCAATGAAAATTTTTTTAAGGAGAATGCCTTGCATATACAGAACTGTAGAGGTTAAAAAGTAAATAGTTGAAATGAAATTCATAAATGAATCTTTTTTTGATGGTTGGGTAAGGAGTGTTAAATATAATGTAGTTCAAATAAAATTCATAAATGATTTTTTATGGTTAGGTAAAGAATGTTAAATAAGTTTCTGAGTATTATTTTTTAGTGGCATTGTATTTTGGTTTTAGACCTTCTGAGGCTGATCTTAAGGTGAGATGGTAGACAAAACAGGGTAAGTCGTTTTTGATTGGTTAAAACTAGCGTAGGAATGTTAGATTTAGAAAGTGATTTCAGGGAGTTAAGTTTTACACGTCGTAGAATGTAGATGTATTATTTCGTGTCGAGGAACTTTCTCCGCAGTGGGGGTGACAGAGCGACCCCACTGGCTACCTAAAATTGTACACGTCCACGTATTTAATAAAATACATAAATTTAAAATCCCTTCTTTTGAATGTCATCTTTTATTGCTGAACTAAAGAAACAACCAGCGATCAGCGACAGGGAGAAGACGAGCAAGAGAAGATAAAACATTATGGAATCGACCCCGTCAATCAAGAGACCTCCAGAATGAAGGTAATCCAATTCTACTGGCAATTCACCCCAAAAGTTTGGCGGACTCGATATTTACCCGTCCTCCACAAAAAGCCGTTTTTTTTTTATGTCGACGTTCCGAGCTCATAGTCTCGGGCAAAAATTCCCCGTAGACCCCATATACGCGGGGCCGGGTTGCTGTCTATCCCCCAGATAAAATTGTGGGTTCCTTCCCAAAGGTAGAGAATTCGACAAGCTGAGTATTGTCAAACTCAGAGGTTTGATGACCTGGTATTTACCCAATCCTCACTACAATGAAGGATGTGACACAAGGTCAATCTTTATTTGGGGCGTAGGATCGGGCAAAATTCCCTGTAGAACCCATAATAACGAGGTTGTGTTTGTCTATCTCCCAAGACGACGTTATGCCTATCAGCAAAGCCTCGTCTGGATTCCTCCCTACGCGAAGGCATAGAGTTTGACAAGCAGAGTCATACAGAGGATCGCCTGACTCCTTCGTGCTTTAAGAAACTCTAGGTTTGATGAACACAGTATTTACCCAAATCGTCACCTCAAGACTGGATGTGGCACAAGACAGGTTTCTTAACGTGGGGCGTTCCGAGCCCGTAGGGTTGGGCAAAATTTTCCGTAGACCTCGTCTGGGTTTCCGCCTGCCTGTTGTGGCACAAGGCCGGTTTTTGTACGTGGGGCGTACCGATCCCGTAGTCTCGGGCAAAAATTATCCGTAGACACAGTAATAACGGGGTCGGGTTTGTCTACTTCCCTAGACGAGACTCTGCCCTTCGGCATAGCTTTGTCTGAGTTCCTCTCCGCCCCAATTCAGAGAGGTCGACAAGAAGTGTGTTCTCAAACCCGGAGGTTTGGTGAACTCTCCATAGCAGCCGAAATCTCCTGACTATATGTGTTCAGGACAGATCCATTAATGGATCATGCTACAAGTGTTATTATTATTATAATTACCGTCGTCATCATCATTATATTTCGATTTCTGCTATAGTCACACTACCTATCAATTCTGCGGGAGGATCTAAGGCATATAGCGATGTGTTTTTATGGTTACATTTCATGATTTGTTTTTCCGACTCCCATAACATCACTGGCGCTACATGGACAAAGTTCTTCTTAGTGTGTGTGCTTATTCTTATCAAGGCATTTTTTGTATTGCTCTTAAGCTGGGATTTACAATGTTTTTTCCAATCTGCTTTTGCGTTGCTTTTTATCATTTCAAGCGCACTTACTATAACTGGTACTATTCTTTTTTCGATTTTCACATTTTTCTATTCCAATTTTCAGGTTTTTATTCTTCGATAGTTTTTCAAATTACTTGGTTGCTGGGCAAGCCATATCAATTAGTAGGCAAGATTTTCTCTTCGGTTTTTGACAATTATGTCCGGCCTATTTGCTTCAGTCTTCCTGTCTGTAAAGATGGTGTAATCCCATAGAATTGTGATGTCTTCTATTTCTGTAACCGGTGTTGGGTGATGTTCACACCGGTGTTGGGTGATTGTAGAAGTCAAGTGACTTACCTGCCAACATGGCTGCCTCCTTCTATTTCCTTGTAAAAGCTGATTTTACCTTATTTTATAGGAGAGCGCCTAATACACCAGTTGGGTTGGTCCATTTTGCTAGAATGGACCTTCCCAATACATTTGCATGAGGGGTCTTTGTTCAGCTATATATTTCTCCATAAATGACTCAAGTCAGTTTTGGCTTTGGCTACATTTGCCTACTTGTGTGCTAAACCTCTGGCAAACTAGCTAATATTCAACATGGCGCTGCGAACAGGATACGATGACTGGCAAGAGCTACTTATCAAAATTGGCATTCCTACCGACTCTGCCAAAACCTATGCTGAATCGTTTGTGAAAGAGAATATTACTCAGGATAGCCTCTCTATGATAGACCGGGAAATCCTTAAAGAACTAGGTGTCACAACCATGGGACATGCCCTAGCTATCCTTAAGCTATCAAAGGAGCAACCTTTGACATCAGACAGCTATACGAAGGCCCCTGCAGCCAAACTCCCCCAGCTCCATTCAGAGATGACATCACAACAATTCCGAAAGTTCAGAATTGATTGGGAGGTATTTGTGCAAATGACAAACATGCCCCCTACACAGACCAACATCCATTTATACAACTGTGCTGATGAGACTGTGCAAACGTCGATCATCAATACATACCCCAAATTTTTCTCGGAAAAGCCAAACAGACTCCTGAACATGTTGGAGGCATTAGTTACCCAAAAATCGAACCCTATGGTTCATAGATTGTCTTTCGCTTCGATTTCCCAGGGACCAGGCGAATCAATCCAGCAATTTGTTGTCCGCCTTAAGGGTACAGCACAGGATTGTGACTTCACATGTCCCATTTGCAGTCATGACCTATCTGACATCTATATCAAAGACCAGCTGGTCAGAGGCACAGCAAATGATGCTCTCCAAGCAGATTTACTAGCAAAGGCCAGCTCATTGAAGACCCTTGACCAAAACATCAACCATGCTGAGGCATTCGAGGCAGCACTGCGTGACCAAGCACGAATGGCAGGGACAACTGAAATGTCAGCATTGCGTGCATCAACCTATCGCAAAGAAAAAACAACAAGTGGAAAAAAATCCCTCTCAATCCAGAAGCCCCCAAAAAACTGATTATAAAACAAAACAAGTTCCGCTGTAGTGGATGTGGTAGCCACAAGCATGGCATCCCAGGAACCAGCACCCGCCAACAGGCATGTCCTGCCTGGAATCAGACCTGTGACTTGTGTGGCATCCAAGGTCATTTTTCAAAAGTTTGCCGATCAAGAAATCGCTCTAGTCAAGTGAGAGGCTTCCAAGACGATGAAGCTAACATGGACAGTTTGATTGCACATGTAGAGTTTGACCAGGAGACAGGCTCATATGTGTCCTCTAACAAAAATAGTGTTGTTCAGATAGAAGCAACACTGGTCCCATTCTCTCCAAGGCCAGACCCCAGAAATCCTGAAGATATTCCAGGTAATCAAAGCACTCGTTTGAAAATCTTCCCAGATAGTGGGGCCACCATCTGCCTTGGAGGACCCAAGCACCTACATAGCATGGGTCTCAAGGAAAGTAACTTGATCCCATCAAAGAAAGTTATTCGTGCTGTGGGTGGCTCAACCCTTATAAGCCAGGGATGGTTGCCTATTCAATTTAGTGTTGGAGAAATGTCGACAAAGCAAGCATTGTACATCTGCAATAACATCGATAAGATATATTTTAGCAAGGCCGCCTGTATTGATGTTGGCATACTGTCTCCTCACTTCCCCACGCCTATGACTATGACAACCCACAGCAAATTAGATTGGACAACCAACGATCACACAGCAGCTGTCGAGCAAAAGCAACTCAGAAGATTTCAGCTACCAGATCGCCCTGAAGAAATCCCCTTTCCAGCAAACGAAGGAAATGTGGAGAACCTCAAAAAATGGTTACTGAAACAATTTGCTGATTCAGCATTTAATACTGATGGGCAATTCCCAGCCATGTCTGGTAAACCAGCACATATCCACCTGAAGGAGGGGGCAATCCCTAAGGCAAGACACAGACCAATACCAGTGCCATACCATTTAAAAGAACCAGTGAGGCAAGCCCTTATGCAAGATATAGAAAGAGGCATATTAGAACAAGTGCCCATTGGTACTCCAACAGATTGGTGTAGCACGATGGTCATTACAACAAAAAAGGATGGTCGACCGAGGCGTATCATCGATTATCAATATTTAAATTCGCAATGCAAGCGAGAAACCCACCACACTGCCTCACCTTTCCAGCTGGCAATGCAAGTGCCACCCAATACCAAGAAAACAGTACTGGATGCTGTCGATGGCTACCACTCTATTATATTAGATGAGGAGTCCCAACCGCTCACAACTTTTATCACAGAGTGGGGAAGGTTTATGTACCTTAGGATGCCTCAAGGCTACTTAGCATCTGGTGATGCATACACCCGTAGATATGATGAAGTCATAAAAGATATTCCCAGGAAAATCAAATTGGTTGATGATACTTTGCTCTACGACACCGGCATCAAAGAGGCATTCTATCATACCTTTGATTTTCTAATGAGATGTGCACAAAATGGGATTGTACTCAGCAAAGACAAATTCCAGTTTTGTAAGGACACTGTTCAGTTTGGTGGCCTTCAAATAACTTCATCGGGAGTATCTCCCTCTGAATCAATGCTTAATGCTATTTTAAATTTCCCTGTTCCGAAAACCATCACCGATGCAAGGTCTTGGTTTGGACTGGTAAACCAACTTGCCTGGGCATATTCATTAAGTCCCATTATGCTACCTTTTCGGGACCTTGTCAAAAAAACTCAAAATTCACCTGGAACCAGACCCTTGAGAAAGCATTTCAGGAATCAAAGCGGGTCATTGTTGAACTAGTAAAGCGGGGCGTCTCAACATTTGACATCAACAGAATTACCTGCTTAGCTCCTGACTGGAGTAAAGACGGCATGGGATTTTTACTTCTTCAAAAACACTGCACATGTGCAATCGAACGAGCCCCTGTCTGTTGCCCTGAAGGCTGGCATCTTGTGTTTGCTGGAAGCAGATTCTGTACTGAGGCTGAGCAAAGATATGCACCCATAGAAGGTGAAGCAGCAGCTATCAGCTGGGCACTTGAAAAGTGCCGCATGTTCATACTAGGTTGCCCAAACGTTATAGTCGTGACCGACCATGAACCACTCAAAGGACTTTTTGGTGATCGAGATCTCAGCAAAATTCACAACCCTCGCCTATTCCGACTCAAAGAGAAAAGCTTGAGATATCGTTTCACCATGCAACACTGCCCTGGAAAATGGCACAGAGCCTCTGATGCTATTTCCCGCAATCCAGTCACTACAGTACAAAGCCTACTTGATACATTCTCCATAGAACCCTCCCTTATAGAAATTGATGAATCAGATGAGGATCAGGGTGCAACAATGAGATTGACAGCCCTCACATCAATATCTCAATTAGATGATAATCCTGCCATAACTTCCCCTGACCACATTCGTTTTGCTGGTCAAGAAGACACACAATACACCCTATTACGGAAAACCATAGACAATGGTTTTCCAAACAGTCGTCAAGCAACACCACCTACAATCCGAGAATACTGGGAAGTTCGTAACCGCCTAAGCAATGAAAATGGTCTAATACTACTTGACAGGAGAGTAGTGATACCAACCTCCCAGCGCAAGAACATATTAAAATGCCTACATTCGGCTCATCAAGGAGTAGTTGGCATGAAAGCGCGTGCCAATGACTCAGTTTACTGGCCTGGAATGAATGCCTCAATTCGCAATTACAGGTATAATTGCATTACATGTTCAAGGAATGCCCCAAGTCTACCACATGAACCAATCCAAATGACACCTACACCTGAATGGCCATTTCAACAGATTGTAATGGATTTGTTCTATGTTAAATCCTTCACATATCTTGCTTGTGCAGACAGGCTCACTGGATGGCTCATTCTGTACCGCATCAAGCCAGGGCAAGCGGTTGCTTCCAGGTTGATTTCCATCTGCAGAGAAATATTCCAAACATATGGTGCACCTGAGGAACTTAGTACAGATGGTGGACCGCCATTCTCAGCTTACTCATTCCAACAGTTCCTAAAAACCTGGTCTGTTAAGCAAAGAATTTCATCAGTGGCCTATCCCCAGTCTAACGGACGTGCAGAATTGGCAGTCAAGACTGCAAAAAGACTCATAAAAGACTGCACAGGACACCAGGGTTCCTTGGACAATAACATGGCAGCACAAGCAATCTTGCAATATAGAAACACCCCTATCCAAGGCATTGGCTTATCACCAGCGCAACTCCTGCTTCATAGACGTCTTCGAGATTTTATCCCATCGCACCCACAGTTATATAAACCACACCCTGAATGGATAGCCGCAGCGCAAAAACGAGAACAGAGATTATCCAAACGCAATGCAGACCTCATCGAGAAGTACAACCGTACTGCACATGCACTATCCCCACTTTATAAAGGTGACACAGTCTCCATTCAAAACCCAAATAGCCATCGATGGGACATAGCTGGGCGAATAGTAGAGACACTTCCCAACCGTCAATATAGAATTAGAGTTGCAGGATCAGGCAGAATAAACCTGCGGAACCGTAGGTTTCTAAGGAAACTTGAAGCACCCATAATCAAGACCCCCATACCAAGCGCCATGCCTGTGTCACCTGAGCCGACAATTACGGATACATGCAGACCACATCAATCTGCCAAAGACTTGGAAAATGGTGACATTACATTACAAAATAAACCATCGTCCCAGGGCCCTACTCAATCACAGCCATCAAGAACGAGGATTCCCAGGGCGCTATCCCGACTACTCTCGTACAATCAGCCAGGCAATAGGGAATTAATTCCTCCCCAACGGCCAATATGCTTCCGCAATGGGGAGAGGAGGGAGATGTAGAATTCAAGTGACTTACCTGCCAACATGGCTGCCTCCTTCTATTTCCTTGTAAAAGCTGATTTTACCTTATTTTATAGGAGAGCGCCTAATACACCAGTTGGGTTGGTCCATTTTGCTAGAATGGACCTTCCCAATACATTTGCATGAGGGGTCTTTGTTCAGCTATATATTTCTCCATAAATGACTCAAGTCAGTTTTGGCTTTGGCTACATTTGCCTACTTGTGTGCTAAACCTCTGGCAAACTAGCTAATATTCAACAGGTGATGTTAACATCGTTTTCAAAATGTTTGCACATTGTCCAGTGTAAATATTGTCCGATTCTATCGTGACGGTTTTTAAGTTTATTGGGTGCAGTACAGAACAGAAATGAGAAATGGACTATGGTTTCCTGTTATTTGACATATGACCTGCATTTTGGAAACACACTATTATGTATGATATGTACCTGAAAGTTTCTAGTGAAAAGATTCTGATCTTGCGCTGCAAGAATAAAGCCTTCTGTTTCAGTCTTTAATTCAGATGCTAGTAACTATTGGTGAGTGTTATCATCATCGGCTTTATTAGCCTCGTTCTGGATATTGGTCATGCAGAGGTTTGTCTTGCCAGCCATGTTTCATCTGTTCAAAAGCTTTATACTTGGTTTTATTTTTGATATTTTTTGCTGCAACAGTTTGTTCTTGGGTTCTGTTTTGGTTTTCTACATAATCTACTAAATGTAAATCTCGTTTGTATTTACAACCTTCTATCATGATTGAATAATTTTTCTTTCTGTTTTTGTGTTGCTTGAGTAATTGTATCTTCTTCTTCTTCTTCTTCTTCTTCTTCTTCTTCTTCTTCTTCTTCTTATTATTATTATTATTATTATTATTATTGAGCATGTAATAGTTTTTTATGTATTCTAGCTGTAGAGATTTCCAGAATATCACCTTTTGGTTACTCAAACGTCTGAAAGTGTCACCACGGAAAACAGAACGAATTCCATTCACTTCCGGTGAGTCAGCGTTTTTCAAAGAACGATACACAAAAAGCAAAACACACGAAACATAAACAAACACAAGTCCTCCTAATGACCAGATACTACTTTATATACACATGGTGTCCAAATGAAACCCAGGTGTAAAGTCAAAATGCTGATGGTAATTTTTAATCATCAACCAAATGGCATTCGTAACAGGCTACGATGCTGACCAAAGCGGACATAAACACAGCCGATTTCTTCCACCAAATAACTTTGAACTCGGCTGATTTGGCCCCGGGGTAGAGCGATGTGACCCCCTCTCACCT
The DNA here is from genome assembly GCA_963932145.1 of Acanthosepion lycidas. Taxonomy (NCBI): domain Eukaryota; kingdom Metazoa; phylum Mollusca; class Cephalopoda; order Sepiida; family Sepiidae; genus Acanthosepion; species Acanthosepion lycidas. The sequence continues at coordinate 75,305,649 of OZ010571.1, read as the reverse complement.
TCACCTGGCCGACCCTCGCCGCTGACCGCACGAAGCAGTCAACTTCAGCAGCGGGCCGACCCAACTTCAGCAGCAGCGGGACGACCTTACTTCAGCAGCAGGCCGACCCAGCAGCAGCCGAACATTATATGCGATAGTCCTTTTTAGGACTGACCTGGCCACATGATATGCGACAGTCCTTTTCAGGACTAACCTGGCCACATGATATGCGATAGTCCATTTCAGGACTAACCCCGACCCAACCTCAGCAGCAGCCGAACATGATATGCGATAGTCCTTTTCAGGGCTAGCCTGGCTACATGATATGCGACAGTTCTTTTTAGGACTAATCTAGCCACATTATATGCGAAAGTCCTTTTTTTTAGAACTACCAAACTGCGTTCTTACACGACTGCCATTCTAAGGACGAACAGGCTACACCAGCACCGTCTGCGCCAATCCTCTCTCTTCTTAAACGCCGACGCGCTCTTTACTAAAGGACAGACATCCGGGGATCGACGGGACCTCGAATACCTCTGTTCCATCTGCCTGCCTCAGAACTGCTGCCTAAAATTCTAACAACGATCCTTCAACTGGCACTCCCTGAACTCACGATCGAACTACGCCAAACAATTCTTGTACCTACATTTGTCCAGATCGACAAATAAATCCGACGTTTGTTATTCTAAACCTCTGCCTTTGTTCCTCATTGTCTTAGCTGTTTACACCTTCCTTCTTTAAAAAACTTGCGGGGTCGACATTCCTTATCGGCCCCGCAACCCTTATGCTGTAATAAATCTGAATAAGTCAACTCCTAGTAATGCTCGGAATTGTCGATGATTTATATTTTAAACCTTGTACCATCTTGTTTACGAATTTGACAACTGGTGTAAATGATGTTGAACAGTTTAAATTATTATGTTGATATAACAATTCTACATATGCCACCAGGAAGAAGAGGACAAACAATTGGCGGAGATATATGTCAGCTATTTTATATTTGTTGAAAGAGAAAGAAATTATTACTAAAAATTTATTTTCGTTAGCATCTCAAACTCTTCCTCTCGAATACAGACATTAGTATCTTTTTTATATTATCGAAATTAACACCAGTTATAAATTAAATTAAACATACCAAAAAGTATGTAAAAGACAATCTATAGATATAAGAAAAGATTGTGTCTGTTCCATAAAACATAGTTAGTTTGTTTTAAAGGATATATTTATTTGAACCAAGATTATTTATGGAAGTACCTTCTATAGAGAATACATAATATTTTCTATGCACGCATATGTTCCCTGATCATAGAGATATATAAACCTGCTTAGTTCTATAAACTCTTTAGTCATCTCATATATTTAATCGTGACTTATCATGTTGCAACTGAAAGAATTTTTATTAGAAAATCTTAACGAAACGCATGGAGAAGAAATGCCAAATTTCAACCGCAGTCATTCATCACTGAGGCTATGAATGACTCATGAACAATACTTGCTATCTTTGATAGACATGGCTCTCTTCGAGTTTACTTCCTAATTCACGAGACAGCCGGATATTTGAAAATCTTGCAGACGTTTTAAATGGTATGGCATTCCGTCCAAGGATCTCTGAGAAAGTTGAGAACTATATAATAATCGAGTAAAGCTGAACGCCAACAGTGAGCGAAACCATAATTTGGGTGGGTTATGGTTCCATGAGTTTACGAATAAACTGTCCAATACTTTAATATTCCTTTGAAGCTCTTTCTGTCTAAACACGACTGAAAAATTATATACGAAGAAAGGAAACAAGGAATGAAAGGAAAAAGAAACTAGGAATCAAGGGAAAAGAATTATACACAGCGAAAAGGAAGTGAGAAGAAAAGAAGAGTAAGAGAGAAAATGACAGTAGATACTTGAGAAATCGGAAATCTTCTAATGTATACTGAATCTTTGGACTCGATAAAACATTTAACTTTTGTATATAACTGAAAAAATACTTTACTCAATAGTAAATCGGTTTAAGCGACATTGATTGTCTAATCATTGAAGTGGGATACTAGAAAACGAGGATGAGCATATGACACGCTTACCCTGGAAATGTCACAGAGCAAAACCTATGAAATTCGTTTTTTTTGTGTGTGACTTCATTAATTCTTTTGTCGGACGTTTCAAAGAAGATGCTGGACGGCAATATTGTGGAAACAATTTAAAGACATTGCATTAGCAACAACCTGGCGTTAAAATTATGTCCCTAAAAGTAATACAGCATCAATGTTTTACAATCGTTCTGCATAGCTGTTATTTACTGAGAATTTTCCTGAATCACTAAAATTATCTTTGATGAAATAAGATATAAGTAATTAATTAATTAATTAATTAATTTATGCTGATTGACATTACTAGCAGTCTAGTAAGTATTTTCATACCTCATCTTGCAGGCTGTTCTTCGTGTTTGTTCCTCGTTGGATCTTTATGTCGAAAAAGTCTAAACTAAATTTAACTAAATTGCTAAAATAAGTATAATCAGTTTGCTGTAGGGCAATTATTAGCATATACATATCTCAAGACGTTACTTATATATAATATTATCTTAATATTTTCCACTACTTTGGCATTTTACTAGACACAGCTCAGTATAGTAACGTTTAACGTTTAGCATACTGATGAAGGAAGCTGATACTGACGAATTGGGCACTGAGATTTTGACCTTTTTATTAAGTAATTCTTTAAGATTACCCGCATTAGAATTAAATATGAGAACCACTACGATAATGCTTTATGAATTCACGTTTTAACCTTTTTTCTGATCTTTGCTCCAATTTTTTCCCTGCTTTCAAATCCGTCTTCCAAAGCCTTGATCCTTATCAGAGATAAGAATATATATTCTGACGAACAACAGAGCTGAAAAATATAAAAGGAATTTAATCATCCTTAACCTGACCATGATGCCATAAAGTTGGATGGTAACACCCCTAACTTATCGGACCTTTGTTTCTAAAAAGCAGCTCACAAAACATTTGATTCTTATCAGAGGTAAGAATATATTTTATGACGAATGAGAGGGCCGGGAAAGTGTATAGCAATTTTGCAGGAAAATGTTTGCGATATTTCTGATCCTTCTAATCTCGATAAAAAACGGAGAATATGCGCCTCTTTGGCGGTGAGTACTTGACATCGTTATTCCTGAAAACCTATTTTTCTTTTGTACCGTTATATAACCACTTTCCCATATATATATATATATATATATATATATATATATATATATATATATATATATATATATATATATATATATACCACGTTCATAGCACGACTCGGAATTTCATGCGAATACGCAATCTTCAGGTACAAGATACTCACTAACTCATAATACTTAACGTATTATGAAATTCGTAACTCATAATACTTAACGTATTATGAAATTCGAGTTCTCGTGGTGTTGATTTAGAATTGTGTGTTAACACGTGTTTATTTTATTATTGTTGTTATAATATTTGAATTAATTATTTATGATTTATATCGGTTAAATTCTTAAGTTTGAAAGACGAAAAGTTAAAAAATCATTTTAAATAATTTAAAAAATTTGAATTTACGTAAACACGCTATGTATTAAGGGGGATAACTCCCTTTTTTGCATATAAGCCGTCGTTAGTTGTAATAGAAATAATTGGTGATTATTAAAATATATCTATAAGGTCTCATGGAATAAACTTAGATTTCCCGATGTAATCTTTTTTAAAAGTTAAGACGATGTATATATATATATATATAATGCATTTGGAACATAGCCTTATACTTACAAAGATGAAATTACGTATGCACACGTAATAAAATAATCAAGTACGATCTTAATTAGGAATTATATATGTGTATAGAAAAATGCTATTAATGATGGCTTCTGTAAATATTAATAGGTGTTACATATTGTATTAATATTCGTAAAATCTATTTTAAAATAGAATTTTACGAATATTAATATAACATGTAACAACTGAGTATTTTATCACCAGCACTATATGCGCGATATATATATATATATATATATATATATATATATATATATATATATATATATGTGTGTGTGTGTGTGTCTGTGTGTGTGTGTTAGAAATAAAAATTATTCATCCTCACAAATCTGTTACTGAAAATTCAACGTTGATAGAAACATATTAATGTAAAAACAATATATTAGTATCGTATATTACATTGAAACATGTAGAAACTACGCTACACAAATGTCCTATTATGTTTGAATGTAATATACTATAATAAAGAATATTGCTCTACTCGTTGATTGTATTGAGCCCTATTTTAAATTAATGTTATGAACGTTTGAATTTATATTCGATTCGTTCTCATTTCATATATATATATATATATATATATGATAAAAAATATTTTAAGGTATGCTATATTTTTGGATTAAAGTTGTTAATATCCAGGATAGAGCGTATGTAAATATAAAGGTGGACAATTATGTTAACACCCAGCGACAGCAGTCTGTTTCATGCTTAAATACAATATTCAGTATTCAGGCCTTAAGCACGAAACAGACTGTCGCCGTTGGGTATTGAAGTCCATATATATATATATATATATATATATATATATATATATATATATATATATATATATATACCAATGTTTTTCTAATCCACTGTAGGACAAGTTCATTTTTCGTATCTCTCCATGACGGCCGTAACAATGTTTGTATCTACCATGTTTTACTCTCAAATCCATCAATAACGTCTCATTTTCTAGCTTCTTTGGTTAATATTTACTTATCAAACTCTGACATAAAATCAAGCTTGATGAAAAGCTCTACTTATGAAGTAATTCCTGGTTTAGTATCATATATATTAATTAGTCATGGCTATATCAATGAATATTGCCCTTTCTTGCAAGAATCATCTTAGATGTTTGAACAATGTCACAACATAGGAAGCACTTTCAAACACACACAGTTTAACATCTACATGATAGCAAAACATTGAATTTAAAACAAATATTACCTGAATCCAAGATCTTATAAATCCGAGTAAGTTTTTTATTTGCATAAAATATATTTTAAGATAATAGTTGCTGCTATATATTAACGATATATGTAATCACTTCAGCAAATATATACGCAATATACGCATAATAAAGAAACTAAAATGAAATCCATCTTATCTGTAACATGAAATTACACATTTTTATTCAAAATAACCAAACTTGTTTAATGATAAAATAGAAAACATTGCGTTAACATTTACATTATATAGAAAATGGTATATTTCTTTTAAATTGAAGTATTTTGAGCTGAGACCTTTTTATATTAGGCACTTTGAATCCAACAAAAATACAACAGAAATATTAAATAGTTTATCATTTCTCACAAATATTGCAATAAGATTGGGAAAGGTACATAGTTGTATGAGTTGAAATGAAATATCAACTTTTAAAGTTTTATATTTATTTAGTAGATAGCCACTCTCGTGGGAGAAGAAGTGGGGATCGAACCCACTAGACGCATGAAGTTAACTAGAAAATAATCTCTCTCCAACATGAGGACTCCTTAATTTAATTTGACAAAACAAATAATGCTTCTCTTTTTATCATGTTACTAGCAATATTTATAGTCAAAAATATTACTCGACCTTTAGAAATTATTCTTTTTTATTGTTTCTCAATTCGTAATCAGTATTTTGTTTGCTTTATCAAATATTTGTGTGAAATTGTTTCCTGAATTGACTGCACTCAGAAAACATTAAGAACACAAATCTAAAAATAATATTTTAGCAATGTCAAGTATCTAAGGAATGTTGTCTGACATTTCCAAAAAACATTTCATTTGAAGCACAATGTGTTTATTGTTGCCAGATAAGATTCAGTCTTGGGACATTTCACTGAATTTATGAATTCATTTTTATTTTTTTGAAATCTAGTGATTCTATCTTTCACCTACGCGAAATGAATTTAGAACCGAAATGACGATTTCACTTTTTTTTTGATTTCGCAATCGTTTTGAAGAAAATAGTGTTTGTGATTTTATGGAAATTTTAACCTTTTTTTTAAACTGATTTTCAAATATTTAAACGTGGAAGACTATTGACCAAAATGCACCAAGCCAACTGATGTGGGCCCAAAGTCGGGACCACGGAAGGAAAACACGAAACACGGATTAGAGGTAAGAAAGATATATTAAACAAAAAGGTTACAAAGATAGTGTAAGTGTAAGCGGAGCTTACTATGTGCTAGTGTCCAATATTGGTAGTCATACGCGGCTGATACTACGGTATTAGAATACTTACTCTCTCTCTCTCTCTCTCTCAGAGTGTTATATCGCATACTTTATATAGTCCTGGAAGAGTCCATGTAGTAGGTGTGTTACGGTCTCACAACACCAACAATGACAGAAAACTTGAGAAAATTTTATCACCGTTTCTCATAGAAATAAAGATAATTCTTATTGATTTTAATCATTTTAATACTCTTCATATTATTCTTGGTAAAATTTCAATAACATTTACGATCTGGCAAAATAGTTTTGTCTCAAGAGAACAATAACAGTAATTAAGTATTTTTTGGAATTAAATGTCCGAAAGATAAGAAATATATTTTAATAAAGTTTAATTGTTTTATGCATTTCAATAAAAAAGAATAGCAGAACAGTTCCCAGGATATCATTATTCTAGCGTATGCATTTTCTTTCATTAGTAACAATGAAGAACTTCTTCATATCTATGAGTGTACAAAGTAGCTGTACTTTTTCTATAATATAATGACTCATTCAGCTACTTTTAAAACTTTTAGTGATGGTTCAAGTCTTGTTCATTAGGCAAGATGGTTTTATTTTGCTAAAACATTTGCTTATTTTCTGTAAAGCCCTAAATCTGATAATTTTAATATCATGAATTTAACGAGCAACTTTTTACATACAAACTCTGATTTTTAAATTTCAAAATTTTAACTCTTTTTAACTGGTTTTCTAAACAAAAAAAAAAGAGTTTCCAAAGGTTAATTTCAACTCTTGAATGCTTTTAACTATTTGAAGAAATGCGTAAGTCTAAAAGATCATATTGTATCAACCTACCATCACGAAAGAAAATACTGTAGAAAAACTCTTTTTGGAAAAATTTCCTGTAGTGTAATATGAATTGAATGCTGATGATTTTTTGCACGCTGGGTAATATACAAACGACGTATCAATGTTTATGTTGCTAATTCAAAAGATAACATGGATTAAATAAAAACGTTTTAATTTCTAATTCGTTTTGCCCTAATAATATTTCTCTTTAATCCATTGATTGGGAATGTTTTCTTTTCGTGATGAATCTCCTTGAGATGGATCGAATTTTTTGTTTCCTTATTTACACCACCAACCCCCACCCACCACCACACAGAAACTTTTGAAATAAAACAAACGAAAATAAATAAATCATTTCAGGCTTCTTTATTTTTACCTAATTCATCTGTGAGAAAAATGAGAGATGACGGGAATGAATTTCAATAGTCAATGACTTGGGAACTATTTGTCAGTCATAAAAGGTTTTAATTTGTTTAACTAGTGAGCGGTCAAATTGGTTGATCTCAATAATAATGCATGAAATAAATTCTTTTGTTTATCCCCATAATATTACGTGTTGATAAATGTGCTGTGCTAATTTAATACCTTAGATATCTAATACGATACTTGAATTTAGTATAAAATACTTCTACTTTGCTAATTTCTTTAGTCGTTATCCATTCAAAATCTTGTAATATGGAAAGTGACAGAAAGTCGTTGCTCTCCTCGAAGTCGTAGCTGTTTCTTCGGATATCGATTATTATATGTAAAAATCAGATCCTGTTTGATGTCTCATGCAATATAGATATTTTTGCAGAATTGGAAAACTAAACAAGAGAACAAAAAACAGAAGCAAAATTAAAAAATAAATGTGATATGTTATACGTAATGAAAGAGATAAAAATCTGTTTCAAATATCGCAGCTAGTCGAAACAATAAAAAAGAAATAGTGATTTCATATTGAGAAAAAACAAAACATTTTATTTGCTCTCATTAAGGTAAAATCTGTTAAACCCTAGAAGCTTATATTCAAGATTTTTTTCCTTGTGACGCTCTTCATAATAATCTGAACGAGTAATCAAATGTTTTACGTGCAGTTCGAAATAATTACTACTTTTCTCCAAGTAACGGAATAAACTATTTTCTCGCTTATGGTGATTTGTGAACTTTAGTAAGAACGCTGACACCAACCAAGCGATTCATTCTTGCATGAATAATACGATAAGAACACACACACACACACTCATATATATATATATATATATATATATATATATATATATATATATATATATATATATATATATATATATATATATATATTGATGAAAATATATTGACACACACAGATACATATATATAGGAAGAAAGAACAAACAGCATGAAGACGGTGTGTGATGTTTCTATTATTACCTAATCTCAGATTTACAAAACTAAAATGAATGAATGCTTTCTAGTACTAATTGCTGACTTTGAATTAAACATTAATTGAATATTGTTATCCGCAATATTGTTTGGTGTAAAATTATCTGAAATAGTTTCCCATGGGTTTTAAGATGTTATTTGAAATAAAGTCAGATGTCTGAGATGCAATTGGGTAATGTTTGTGAAAAACTAAGTTGGGATATGGAAGGCACCCGGCATTCTGTTCACATTCTGTTGACATTCTCTTTTCACTTATCTTGCGATATTAGGCTATAATCATCTATCGTATATTCTACATTTAACATTCCTTATATTGCGCTCATAAAATAAAACCACAATAAGTCAGCTCTATTTTTATTTCTGATGATGTTTCTTCAATGGCATACAGTATTAAATATTCAACTGTTCTTATTAAATTAAATCTAATTGTTTTTGTCCGTTGATATGAATGTGTGCGTGAAAGTTATAGTCAACTTAAGTTGATACAATACTAAGAGGGATAGAAAGAGAGAGATTGTTAAAATTACTGTTTTTGTCTGTGTCGATTGTTAAGATTTCGTATGCTGATTTTCTAGTTAAGTAGACCCTCTCTAATTGGGAGATAACACAATATTCCTACCTACGTTTTCTCACCAATTGTTGTCGGGCCGTGCTAATTTTAGCTTAGTAGATATCGATAAAGGACAGAGATTCTGCGAGGATTGTCTCGATGTTAATCTAATTTTTCAAAAATAAAGCTCAATTTTATCAAATAACAAAAGACTCATGAAATAGCTTAAGTAGATGATGCGTAGATATTTCATTTAGTTTGGGAATAAATACAATTGAGTTTATAAACAGTTGGTACTAATGAAGATGTTTTTTTCTTTAAGAGGAAAATGTAATTTTTTACGTAATTAATTGTGCATTAATAGCGAATGATAAAGAAGAAAATTTGGAAAAAAATTACAGAAACAAAGTCTGTTTTCTAATATACTTACTATATTTAAAAAAAAATCATCTGACATTACTTTTGAAGGGAAGGAATGTGGAAACTTTTGACAAATATAATTAAGACAGAAAATAAATTGTATTTATTTTTTGTTAATTATTTTTTCTCAAGTCCACATTAGATTTTAATTCACATTTTATTTTTATTAAACGTATCCATATCAATTTTTGCGTGTGTATGAGGACATACATATATATATATATATATATATATATATATATATATATATATATATATATATAGAGAGAGAGAGAGAGAGAGAGAGAGAGAGAGAGAGAGATCAAAGGGCAAGGAGGAGAGGAAAAGCAATACATATTTAGACAAAAAGGTAATTTAAAGATTCAATGTATAGTCACGTTCTCTTACCAAATGTTAGAACTTAAAACGTGAAATTTAATGTTCCCTATGTATTTATTATTCTATGCACTTATCTTCAATATTATAACAATCTTTTCCTGTTTGGAATAAAGTCTTTATTTTCTTTTGCTTTCTTGAGAGTAGTATCTTTTCATCGAATAGGTAAGATATTGCATCAGGATACACGGATTTTTGTATGTTTTCACGTGGAAAAATCATTGTGCAAAGACATGAATATAGTTTAAATTTGGTTAGCTATATTATTTTCGATTTTCCTTTTATTTGTTTTTGCCATTTGCATGGGTGTTTTTAATTCTTACAACGTCAGTAGGGAAAAATCTAGGTGAACTCAATTTTTCAGTTGGTAGAAAATATCAAACTAATCTGTTCAAAGCTGAACATGGAACAATCCACCATGAGAAAAATTCATAGACTCCGTCATATATACAGGGTTTCTTAACAAGAGGCATGTTAATCATATCTAAAATCTGAGAGAGATGCAGCATAAAAAAAAGTATTGTTTAAAGAAAAGATTTCAATTCCGAACACCAGATTTTCCCTTGCCACAGTGGGTAAAAAGTTTGATTTTATCACGTTTTATTTTCCCATTCTTCCATTTTCTCAATCTGTGAAGTCTTGATTTTTCTTATTTTTACATTTTACATTCATTTTCTTTGTTTTTTACATGTAGTTTAATAAAAATCGATCGTTTTTGTTATCCTAATCTGTTTAGGAATATTCTGTTGCTTCTGAAGTCCTAATGTTTAATTAATTATTTAAAATATCGCTTAGTAGAGTTTTAATTTCTACATGTTTCTTTTTTTATTTTTTAAATACATTTGGCTTTCATCTAGGTATAAATATCTAAGTGGGTGAAGTGGGGCACTGGAGAGGGGGAAGTTTGTTGTAGCTTTTCTACTGCTTTCTGAGCGTTGGTCCTTCTCCATCAACCAAATCTCTCACGCCTAGTCACCTCGCCTCAGTTGGGATGATGTTGGCACTGCACCACTGTATGTAGGAATTTTCAAAAGGACGACTACAGCCACGTCTCTAAAGTCAAGGCGATATGAAGAAAGTCAGTTGTGATCAGGCCTGGGGAGCGATGGGCGCTGTCAGGCTTCATCAGGCCAAAGTCCACTGGATGATGAAAGTTAAGTAATCACATACCCCGGGCGAACATCAAAAAGATCCCATCATTTGTTATACACCAGAGCAGACGCAACAAATATACTACTAGTAAAACCTGAAAATGTAAAATAGGTAGAAGAAACATTATTTGCCACTTGCAATATGAGAAAAATGAAAAAAATTTAAAGCTATATGAATTGATATATTAGTTAAAGAATTACACCTGTAATATTATCAGAATCTGCGAAGTAAGATGACTGAACTTTCGAGAACATATTACAAATAACGGCCATATACTTTACTGCAGTTGAGAAATGGAGTGGGATTCCTGGTGAATAAGAAAATTGAGAACTGAGTACTAGGGTTAATGTCCACTGTCCAGTGTCCAGAAAAGCCATCTATATCCGCATCCGAGCAACACCTTTCAACATCATAATAATGTAGGTCTATGTATAAATGATGGGCCATGATGAAGAAGCATCTGATGACTAACTACAAGAAATCATCGACACACTGGATCTATCTATCTATCTATCTATCTATCTATCTATATATATATATATATATATATATATTATTTATACAAAGAGACTGAACACACGTAAGGATTGGAAAGAAGTCGCGAACTCTCGTGCAATGAATCAGCAAACGAATAAGGTTGCTGGAATTTGACAATTTCAAAGATATGGTGTTAGCAGATCACTCGGTGAACATAAAGACTCGTGACTATGGATCTGGCATGCACCTGATGGAACTTACCACAACAAAATTGATTACATTCTGATGCAAAAGCTCACAATATGGCTATGATGGACTTTAAAATCAGGCTTAGGAAGACCAAAAAAGCAATACCCTGCTAGACTAAAATTCAACCTGGACAGGCTGAAGGATCCCAACGCTGAATAATTCAAGGCAACAATCAGAGGGAAGTTTGCTCCACCGTTAACAACGGAACACAATAATGAAGAAACGTTGACGAATAAGGCAGCGAAGGAAATTTTCGGGAAAACACGTAGAAAAATCCAGCTATGGGTAGCAAATGAAATTCTTCAGATATGCAACATGAGACGAGATAAAGAAAATTCTGGATAACAGTAAAACAACGTTCTGAATTTTGAGGGAACTAACAAAACCAAAGTAACGGTGAGTCAACTCCACGTAAGACAAAGCTGGAAACTGTTTCACAGTAGAAGGTGATATAATGAAGAGATGAACAAAGTACTGCTTAGACCTGTACAACTACAAAAACAAATGAGAACCTAGTGACATCCTAATTTTAGGATAAGTATAAGCAGTCATCAAAACATTGAAACTTGGCAGTGGCTGAAATCGGCAATATTCCTGCAGAACTGATCCAGCATGGAGGCGAGATAGCGATCGAATAATTAGGCCAGCAGTTCGATTATTGCTCAGGGAAAAGTGAAGAACTGGCCTCACACGGTCGGCATGCGGTAAGAATTTATACTGTCCCCTACATCTTTTAATATCTTCCTGAAACTAATAATATCGGATCCCCTTGTAAGCCATATCGACACGGTCAGCATTGGAAGGGAAACGATTACGAATTTCAGGTTTGCTAATGACATCGACAGCCTGGCGAACAGGGTGAAGTATCTGGACGAAACACAGTCCAGATATAACATGGAAATCAATCCCGGGAAAACAAAAGCTGATGGGAAATGGTGAGGAACTCATCAGGACACCAATTACAGCTAGCAAATATGGATCGAAGTCAGAATTCAATGCGAGAATTGCTTTGACAGTTGCGATGGCATGGCTGAAACCGATCTGGAAAGGCCAAAAGCTCATTCTATGAAATAATCCTTGATTGTTACATGCTCTCGTCATGACAGTTATACTGTATGTCATGGACTCTAACAGCAGGACTCCAAAGGCAGATACAAGCTGCAGAGATGAGATACTTTAGACGTCTGCTTGGTATTATCTACATCGACTGCGCCACTAATGGAAGGTTCGCATAAGAGGGAATCATTTGATAAAGAGACCTCTCCAAGACCACTCTACTAGGAATGGTATAAGAAGAAGAGGACGGCTAAGAAAGAGATGGTCGGACAACTGTTACACCCAGGCGTTTGCCAAGCACAGTAATAAGATAAGGTGAAGATAAAGAAGAAGATTAAGATGAAGAAGATCATATGAAGAAGAAACATGTCTAAGAGTGTAAATGTTTAATATAATACATTTGGTTTTCTGAGTTAAATATTAGACAAGCACAAATTATTTGTTTTGCTTTTGGCTTGTAAAATCACAACAAAGTTGAATAAAGAGTGGATGGGTTATGGACTCCATCGTATCCCATTGTTCTTGAAATTTTATATTACTTAATATGACAGAAAAATCATCTTTTTGCCAAAGAGTAAATGCGCATGCTTAAAAATAATTTTGTAAGATATTGCAAATAAATTTGACCTTAGTTGTGGTTTTATAAATTCAACCTTTATGCCAAATTTACCCGCTTCCAATCAAATGAGGTGAACAATAAAGAGAAAACAGAAAATAGTACAAAATGCAGCTTCAAATGTATGCATGTAATTTATATTAAATTCATATTATTAAATATTTTCTTTAATTTCTATATATGAATTATTGATTTAGCGAGAATATAAAGCAGTAGAAGAAAATGAAGTATGATTAAAATGTAACAAATCTTTTTTTTTTTTAAATCTTTGTTAATCACAGTCCACAATGATCATGTTGAGTTTTGTAATAAAGCCTAAAATAAAGCATCGTCAAGCCCTAGTCAGTTTGTCGTTTATTAGTCACATACAATAAGCATCGCTTCAGTTCTGAATAAAGCAGGTAAAACTGTCTGGGTGAACTGTATATATGATTTCAGTCTCTTCTATTTGTCGTTGAGGTGTGGGGAGTGCGGACGAGTGCTTTACTTGAAGACATGATTATGGTAGTAAATAGATGTAATCATGACTGAAATTCGGGTGTAAATTGCTAACCATTCTACCAATTAGTATTTCTTACTGTTATAAATTTTACAGAAGATGACATTACTTTAGATATATCTTTCTGATAAAGGAAAAGAAACGAAAATAGAGAGACTGTAATTTCTCCCAAAGGACATGTTCAATAAAAATGAATTTGTCGTTTTGTAAAATTTATTTGGCACAATTCGTTAATCTTTTAAATTTTTTATTTTATTTTATTTTTTTAATTTTTCGTTAACACCGAATACTTGATAATCCCACAGAATCGCAAAAGGCTGGTAGCTGATTCCAGATTCTATATTTTCTTCTCATCGTATCGAATATGAATAATTACACAATAAAATATTTTATATTCTTTTTGTTATTTACACAGTGGGAAATTTTATCAAGAAATCTATTTCTTCATATGTGGATGAAAATATCTCGTATAATAGAAAATAAATATTAGCATTAAATAAAAATTCATTCATATTCAGGTATTTTGCAAGCGCACTGAGTTTATAACTGATATTTTTCACTTCATTCCTATTTTATTAATTTTATGTATTTTTAACGATTCGAATTTACTATTTTATTTATTTAATCTAAAAACTGAAACACCAGATAACTTTTGTCGGAAATTAAAATATAAGTAAGTTAATGTTCGTTATCTAAAAGTCATTATTGATAAGAAGTAAATTAAAGATGAGCTTTAAGCATTCGCAGCTCAAAAATATTCCTTGCAAACAGACCAGATAAAAATTATATAGATTTACTGTTTTGAATATTAAGAAATGATAAAAGTGTTAATAGAAATAATGACTGAGGATAAGAAAGATATTTTCCTTCAGTAAAGCTGACTGCAGAAATGAAAATATAATAAACCATGTTCAAGTAATGTTCACATGTCATACCGTTACATTTCTTTCCGAGGGGATTTCGGATCAATGTCTAGGCTTGAGAAGATTTCCCAAATATTTAATTTTTCGTGTTTGTGGGTGTTTGTGTGTGTGTGCGTGCGCGCACGCACGTGTATGTGTGCATACTAAATCGATTATTTTGTAATATGATACCTCTGTGAGCAAAATTTGATATTAAATGTTTACTGTATAATGTTCGATTAATATGAAAGTGTTGGCTTAAGTGTATTAGTAAGAAAAGTATTAGTGCGTTTTCATTATTATATTACAGACGCGTTAGCTCACTTTCGTATATATCCCATAAGAGGTTGAGTTTATTGCTTCTTTATTACTGAGCCAAACTGATGATGTTTCCACTTTCCCTTCACATCATGTAGCTCTGTGATAGACCAGTTTAAAATCAATGAATATATTATGTGTGTCATTATTTCTGTCTTTTAAAATATACTTAATTAATGTATATATGCATTAATTAATGTACATATGCATTAATTAATGTATATACTTAATGTCATTTGTTATGTGTGTCATTAATTCCGTCTTTTAAAATATACTTAATTGATCTGAAAATCTTAAGAATAATATTTCATAATTCTCTAAAATTCGTAATTCGAGCATTTTAAAGGTTTTTTTTTCTGTTCTATCAACTTCATTGTAGCAATGACAAATATTTGGAGCAGCCGGCACCGATATTTTTTGAAAGCTTTTAATTTATTCATCCTATTCTTGTTTTCAGTCATACGATAATAAGGGTTTACAATTTTCAATCTTACGGCATTTATTCAGCATACCTTATTAGAGTTCCAAAAGGAGAACTGTTGAATTAAATAATTGAAATTTTACGTTGACTTAACAATAGTTAATTTCTGAATTTCCACGTCCAGTGTATGTGCTTAAGATTTCTTGTACGGCAAGGTGACAAAATCTAGGCTTAGGTGTTCTCGTAAGTACACCCACTGGATGTGATGTGTATGAGAAGGAAGCGTATGATCGCTCAAAGGAAGGTAAGAAATTCCACAATACTGAAGAGATATTAGTGAAAATCCGGTGTATTACAGTTGAAACTAAAACTGATCCATTAATGTAGAATAATTCTGCTCCGTGCAGCGAGCCAATATAACTGGACATTTGTGGCGATTTCAGCCCGTAAGAAAATGCTGAAATTTTCACAATTAGGGTCATTTTGAAGCCATAGGAAAAGGAATTTAGAACATAAATCATTAACTTATGTTCCGACCACAAATTTTAGATATTTATAGGGAAATAAATAGGAGTTATTACTTTTTTGTATCACATTAATTTGGAAGCAGAGTACAGTAAATACCAAGCGTTCACGTAGGATTTGACAATAATTTGCTAGTGTAACACATAGGAGACATTTTATTGCTGTTTCTTTTATCGTAAGATGATAATAAACATAAAACCAATGCTAATAATGATGACTGCCTCAGGAAAAACTAAAGCCAAACGAATGGATATTTTGCACTGAATAACGTTCTAAAATGTTTGATAATGAATTTCTGAAAAAAAAAAAAAGCGTTGAAAGCAACAATTTAAATTTTGGTGCAAGATATAAAAGGCACAAAAGAAAAGCAATTAAAAATCTGAAAATCAAACTAACCTTTTTCAGACAAAGAAATGTTAATTGTGTGATTTAGCTGGATTTAATTTAATGAAAGTAATTGAGTTGGAAATCTTAATTTTCTGGTGTACTCAATTATCTACGACTGAGACGTCTTTTAGTTTTGCTCCCAGTTATCATTTATTTAAATTTGTGACTGATAATCGAACACGATAATTAAATTGCTTATATCCATCGATAACGACAGACTGGTAGTTCAATGGTTTCTTTATGCACAAATATATCAATATATCGCGCTGATTGGACATTATGGAAATGTAACGGAATAGTCTCAATCCTTACTGAATCAACTATTAGCTTATCAATAGAAACCTTCAGCAGTAACTGCTTGCCCCTTGGTGGAATAAGGGGCACGTTAATGGGAAGGCAGGTTTCAAATAAGTAATTTCTGTATTTCATAGTTATTTCTATACAGTCTAAATTGAAGAGCTGACTGTAAGCTAACAAGTGTCAGTTATCGTATATTGTAGCAAGAATTTAAATAATTTAATGAGAGGATGGATAAGCACTACTGTAAATATCTGTTGGTGGCTGTAATTGCGAGCGCTTTGTTCACGGTTCATGAGTTTGAAAAATAGTTCATTAGTAAATCTGTTACATCATCATCCACCCATCGATCCATCGATCCATCCATCCATCCATCCATCCATCCATCAATCCATCCATCCACCCATCGATCCATCAATCCATCCATCCATCCATCCATCCATCCATCCATCCATCCACCCATCGATCCATCCATCCATCCATCCATCCACCCATCCACCCATCCATCCATCCATCCATCCATCAATCCATCAATCCATCCATCCATCCATCCATCCATCCATCCATCCACCCATCGATCCATCCATCCATCCATCCATCCACCCATCCACCCATCCATCCATCCATCCATCCATCCATCCATCCACCCATCGATCCATCCATCCATCCATCCATCCATCCATCCATCCATCCATCCATCCATCCACCCATCGATCCATCCATCCATCCATCCATCCACCCATCCACCCATCCATCCATCCATCCATCCATCCATCCATCAATCCATCAATCCATCCATCCATCCATCCATCCATCCATCCATCCACCCATCGATCCATCCATCCATCCATCCATCCATCCATCCACCCATCGATCCATCCATCCATCCATCCATCCATCCATCCATCGATCCATCCATCCATCCACCCATCGATCCATCCATCCATCCATCCATCCACCCATCCACCCATCCATCCATCCATCCATCCATCGATCCATCCATCCATCCATCCATCCATCCATCAATCCATCCATCCATCCATCCATCCATCCAAGGAAATGATTTCTTTGCATGTGCAAATGAATTTTTAGGTGAGTAAAGAGCTTCAAATGGCTACAGCTACTCTCTTGAAAAATGAAAAAGGTAGAGTAAGTCCCAGGAGTTTTCGCGGAAAAAGACCAGGTTTCGATGCGAGGAACCTCTCTCAAGCACTTTTCCTCCTTCTAGACTGGCTGATAGCCGAGGCAAAAGTAACAAGTCTTCCCTGTTTTTCTTGTTATTTATAGATGGAGGCAGATCAATCAATTAATCGCTTTTCCAAAGTTCGATCTCCGCTCAAAGATCTTTTTTATTTACTGGTATTAGGTTGGTGCAAAAATAATGTCGTTTTCTCACATAGTAACATATGTTAGAGAACGACATTATTTTTGCACCAACCTAATAAATCGTACGCTTGACTCACAAAGTGGAATGTATATTTTGTAGTGTTAGTATAAGCCATAATGTTTTAATTAGTCATGCCTTTATCCCGAATTTAAATTATTCTTTTTTTTTTTTTCAAAACAATATGATCCTGTTTTTGTGTAGAATAATGCAAGCAAAAAAAATTAAATCTTTTGGGAAATAATTGCTTTTAAGCTTTGGTTGTAATCATACTTTTTTATTTTAAATTGAAGTTTTGATGGGACAATAAGGATTCATAGAATGTATAGTTCTATCATTATGCGTAGAATTGGGCAAATAAGCAATCTTCTTCGAGTTTAGCTTTTATGCGGATTACTCTGTTCTAGAATCAAGATATTAATCAGGCAAAAAATCAAGAACGCATTAATTTTAGAAAATGAAAAGAAACCGAATACCCGACCAAAAATTATACGCGCGTCTAGCAATAAGTCACTTAATATATCTCGAGAATTTGTTTTTGTTGTTCTTTTTTAAGCTGCGATTTGCATGGAGAACAAATAAAATACATTGATAAAAGTTGACAAACGTAACTTGTTACCAATAAATTATTTTATTTACACTATTTATATTCAGGGTATCTTTGTTGTTGTTATCACTACATTTCAGCCATTGTGCTCTCCGGTCTTTCTCAGATGTGTATCGATCCGTGTAACCTACACAGAATTCTGAATTGAACACTTTATTTAATCTACGGGGGTAGACTGTTCTCGTGCCACTGCACATGTCTAGAGATAATAGTTTAGTTCTTAATTTTTATTTAGTACTGTTCAGTTATTGCTCGCTATTTTTCATTGAGTGCAATTAATGCCAAAGCAAGGAATTGAACTTACAACCACTATATTACCAAATTCACAAACTAACGCTTTTATCCACTAGACCATTGTCATGTTTTACTTTACTGCACATGGTGATTAGGAGAATATCTCACAGGTCAACCTGATGATACGCTTGACTTCTCTGATGGAAAATAAGGTAACATCTATTTTGTCACATACTACAATATTATCAAAACATATAAGTAGTAAGCTGATTCTCCGGCTAAAAATTATTATTTGATTTACTATAACTCACTTAAATTCTTGATCATATTGTTTTGTAGGAAAACATTAGATGCTGAGTGAAGTTATGTGTTTCGTGCAGACATATTACTTTTGGCTTCAAATCTTCATGGGCACATCGATTTACTGTCCAAGTTGCACATCAATGGTTCAAAGGTGAATTTATCTCTGGTTTGCGCAACACACATTGTCCATACATGGGTGATATATCCTTTATGCGATTATATGTACGAGTCACAATAAATCTTTCTGAACACGATATTCGATTTCTGTCTATTTCCTTACATTTTTCACTCTAAACAATTACACTTGCAACTTATAGCCTCTCGCTGACTATAGATATAAAATAGTTAAAAGTTTTTTTGTTTTATTAACGTATTTATTGTTTACATTATTACTGATAAAATAATAAAACTGAATGAATGTGTTAAAAGTGGCTGCATGGAATACTGCTGCCCTATATGATCTGGAGCCCCCGCTGTTCGTCTTAAGGTCCTCGACAAAATCCAGAGACGGATATGCAATGTGACTGGCCCTGATCTGGCATCTCGTTTATAGTCGCTCTCTCACAGACGTGACATCTCTTCCCTCTGACTTTTCTACAAATACTTTCAAGTTGACTTCTCCGACGAGCTACTTTCGCTGGTTTACAAACTGCATGAATTTAAGCGTGCTACTAGGTTGGCATCTCAGACCCACCCGTTCACTGTCGAAACGGCCAACTCCAGTAGCTTTATGTATCGCACTTCCCGTCTGTGGAACTTCCTTCCTCTTACTTGCTTCCCTGATAGCTATAATGTTCAAATATTCAAATACAATGTCAATCGACATCCCCAGATGCCTTGATTTATTCCCCGTCCTTCTCTTCATCCTTTCCTCTATCATACCACTTTACACTTGTTCCCACTCTCTATAGCCCCCTGTGTTCTAGTGTCAATCCCTCCTTGCTTGAGGTGTTATGCTTAAAAAAGAAAAAGGATAATTAATAGAATGTGAATTAAAGTATAAGGTAGCTGAAAGTATTGTAAATTTTACAAGAAAACATCTTTCCATTGATAAATATGCGTTCTTGTCACTTATAAAATTGAAAATGAATTGACTTTTAAAATGGTCTAATAATTATTATATAATGTCCAGAAAGAGCAGTCTAATATTTTAAAGAGAAGTCTGAAGTTTTAACACCCGAGAACAACATATTTTAAGCACTGAAATGTTTGACGTTGCCGAGAATACAATAAATTTTCAGTATAATCTTAAATGTTTTTATATAACGTAAGTTATTCTTACTTCACATGTTCTTGTTTTCATCGACCTAGTGAGTGTGTGTGGATGTGCCCTTGGGAAAGACATAGATACAAATCTTCTCCTCCCATCCCACGTTATGGCTTAAATAGCAGAGCAGACTGAACATCCAAGCCTCGTCTGGCAATTAGAGCAGAAATTACGGAGAAGGCAACGAGAAAGCACTTCTCTATATTTACCAAGATAGGACAATTCACAGATAACAAAGAAAAGGTGTATATATATATATATATATATATATATATATATATATATATATATATAGATAGATAGATAGAGAGAGAGAGAGAGAGAGAGAGAGAGAGAGAGAGAGAGAGAGAGAGAGTCATGATCGTCTACGTCTTAAAGAGACATGGCATTGAAAAAAAGAAACAAATCTGATTTGACAAAGAGATATAATCTACCCGTATCAAACAGTAGTGATATCAACCAATCATAGATTTTATGGAGGAAATGCATTCAATGGCGTCAAACATATTTTGGTTATTTTCAAATATTTATGATGAGAGGTTTAATAAATACTGAATAAATGAATTAAAACGAGTTGACGATTTCATAAACTTTCGATAATGTGAGGCAAATAAAACTTGAAAAACGATAACGTTAGAAGTGAATTTACTTTCTGTTTGTCCAGCATATATATATATATATATATATATATATATATATATATATATATATATATATATATATGTATATATGTATTCAAAGAGCTACTAATGTAAAAATGCAAATATTCGAAGAGGAAAATGTTCATGTAATCGATGAGAGATTGCTTATGACGAAATTATTTGATCAATTCTCTGATTTATGTCTGAATACATGAATATTTTGACTAAAACATTTACTCCACTGTAAAGGGTGAAATGGTAAAACTATTGTTGATTTAACTAAAGCAAATGAAACGACAACATATCGTATTCCTGCTTGATGATATCATCTAAATAAAATTATAGTTATGTTTGACCGATATATTCAAACGAAAGCGCACAAATGATTCGTTGACTACTATCAGTAGACTTCAGTAAATATCCACATGTTCGATAATTAGAAAACAATTTAATCTAATCTGTCTTCTGAAAATTATAAAGTGACAATTGAGATCTAGTTAAATAAAACTGAAGATACTAGATAATCCGTAGTGCGTGTTGATTTAAATATACTTGAAAATGAATTTAGTAGCTAAAATTAAGCTATTTTACGTGAAACATCTGCGTGTATATTTGTAAAATATGTATGTTTATGCTATGCAAGTGACTCGATAAAGCGCAATAAAATACAATACATAGAGAGTAAGCCAATCTAATATTGGTCCTTGTGAAAGATTTTTGACCTCAACAGTTGCTATAAGCTGTAGCAATGGTATTATAAGTACATGAGTAACACTATTATCTACATTACCACTTGGATGTCCCCTGAGAGGGGGAGAGAGAGAGAGAGAGAGACTGAGAGAGAAAGAGAGAGGGGGAGACAGAGAGAAAGAGAGAGAGAGAGGGGGAGACAGAGAGAGAGAAACTGAAAGAGAAAGAGAGAGAGCGAGCAAAACTGAATAGGTAATTCAAGTACAAACACCACGTTGCTTTTAGAGTTGCTTGTAAAAATGAATTAATGATATGCTCCTTAATTCCTACTATAATAAAGAAAGTAAATGGACATTAGTAAGCTTTTCTCTAACATTTACAACAGGATCACGTCGAGAAAGAATGAAGTATATAGTAGATGAGCTCAAGATATACGATTTCGAAATGAGAAAGCCACAAAAAGATTGAAATGTTGATAAAGGCATATTTATTCAAACAGTATTTTGTTGCATTTCCTCAAAGCTATTTCTCCCAAATACTACTTAAGCATACGAAGTGACCTTTGAGAAAAAGACAATTCGTCAAAAGCTTAGTTTTGTTCTGAGTTGAAAAACAATTGGGCCTTTAATTTTCATACTGCAACGGGGGTGTTGAACATTTTTGTCCTAATTCATTTAGCAATACATCACTGAACATCAGAATTATATTTGAAAGAACTTCTTGGTTGACCTAGTAACTTTTCAGCACCCTCGAGTATCAGGTTTTGTTTAATTATGATTAATTAAAGATAGTTTAGATATTCCTGAACGATTGTAGCGCCATGCATAACCTCCATAAGAAAGTCTCCATCTGACGAGGATATTTACAAACATGACTAGAGTTTTTAGATTAATGTTTTGGTTTTGTAGCAATTTCCAGTGATGGACGAAACTACCTCTAGTGCAGCCTATTCTACGTTCAATTTTCCTTATCTCATATACTAAATTCGTTATAACTGATCCATACACCTAGATATTTGAATTGTTTGGTATTTACTAATTCCATATACTGAATTTTTATGATTGATTCAGGCTATATGCCGTCACTCCGTTCTGCTGTTCCAGATTTCTCTTTTGGAAAGGTTTTTGTTGTAATTCTTTAAATACTTGGTAGAGGATGTTGAGTTTTTGTTCAAGATCATTCTTGTTCTAGATGTGAATACCTATGTTGTTGGCACAGCCCCACTCATCATAAGTACTTTATCCTCGGAAGGGAAAGCAAGATCTTTTTCGTCTAGTACTGATGCGCATATTATTGATATTGTCGAAACGTTTGGGATGTGGTATGGAATGAGTAAATCACCAGTGCCCATCACTGAACATCTATGATGGTAAATGCGCAGGGCGCCATCTAGGATAAGATTAAATAGACTGGGGATCTATTCTCTTCTTTGTCGTACACCTGATGACGTTTGATATGTTTCTGTATTGGTGTTCTTATCAAAGATGTAAAATTGTGTAGACCAATAGAATTCCTTTATTAGATCGATGCATTGAATGGATTCGGAACTTGGAAGGCGGGTTCTAAATGATGTGAGAAGAAGTCTCTGTTGATGTGGTCATATACTGCTGTGAGGTCAACATAGCAAGTATACAATTACAGTCCTATTAGAGACGTATACAATTTCCTGGATTTGTTTCATGATATATGTCATCATTACATCCCTTACTGGAACGAAATCCCAATAGAGTTGTGAGGAGTTTAGTTAATACAATACTTTCACCCTAATGGATCCAATTGAGATACCTCTGTATGTGTGTCGGTCTTGAGGTCTATCTTTTTCTTTCCATATGTACGATAAATCCAGACGTTGTGGGGGTGTATTTTTCATTAAAAAATCGAGAAACTTGTTATTGAATTCTGGAAGAAAGTAAGTTATTTTCAAAAGTTCAGCCTGAATGTTGAGTGATGTTTCGTTATCCTTTGTTGTTGTTTTTTTTATAGCTTTCTGAATTTCATCATCATTAGGTTCATTATTATTTATGCTTAGAATTGAAATTCATTCTCAAACATTTTTGATGACAAGATATTTCTTCGGTATTGGTTTTGATTCTATGATGTTATTTTGATTATTTTGCTTTTCTCCACATTTTAACACATTGTCTGTGTTGATTGGATTTATTAATTTTGTTTACAATTTTTTGGATATATTAGTTAACAGACCGTTAAGTAGTTTTTTAATTTCCTTTGTTAATTGATTAGTATTTCCCATTCCATTTTTATTTCTCTGCTTCAAAGTATCGTTCCACTGTTCACACGTGGGGAGAAGAGAAGTGAAGGAAATAAACAAATAAATAAAAAACTTTTGTGATTAAGTACCACTCAGTCTAAAGATAGTGAGTCCCAGTCATGTCCTCGACAGAAGTTGATCAGTTACGAACCGTCCCGTAGTAGCTGACCAGCCGTCTGTCGGAGATTTAGATAGTTATAGTTACGGAGGCAGTCAGAGTTCTCGCTACCTGAAGGGAAGATCTGATTCGTTAGTCTGCCATGAGAAAAGACGGTTGCAGCAGTGAAAAGTTTTCTAATGTTACCTACCTATTCCCAAAGTATGCCAGGTTACTCCCTGAGTAAGTAACCACTATAATGAAATTCGTGTTTTCCGTTCCCTTATGAATGTATGAAGGACATTTCCCATTTTTGTCCACACCATCTCAGACGAGGATTAAGACATGACATGGGATAATATATCCAGTCAACGAAAGATTGAGAGAGCTTTCGCGGACCTATATTCACACTTTAATGTTTTTCTCCTGCAACGTTTATGTCATTATTGTACGACCAATAAATAAGCAGCAAGAACTGAAAGCAAAGAATAAAAACGTTTATCTCTATTTCCGATACATTCCTTATCGGTGTTATACTAACGACCTGAGGGTTGAGATAAAAAGCAACAATAAAAAACGGTTAAAGAATCATACATCAAAATTTGACAGTAAGTATGCGGCTTCATCTATGAAATTCCAAAGTTATTAAAATTATTCTGCTAGTATAACTGACAAAACAACGTGACATTGTGAAAGTTGAAGAAGAAAATGATAGATGCATGGATAAATTTTTACGTCTCTTAGTTTAATTGGTAAGGCACAGTTACGCTAGGATTTTTCTGTTACAATAAAGAAAAAGCAACATAAATAAGACGAAAGAAATAGGGGTAAAAATATCAATGATAATAATTAGGGCCAATTGAATTTTCAATCTGAAAGAAACATCACAAATCTATATCCCAGTGATTAGTAAGGATATTAAATCGGTGGTAAGATGTGACACAAGCTTTTTTATGTGTGGTTGCCTTCGGACAATGAATAAATCATAATCATTTTAAGGAAAGAAAACATAGGGAATATTTGTTTTATGACGTCACATCTCTAATAAAAAAACTCATTCCGTTAAGTTTATATATAAAATTGTAGCGTCAAAAGTACAGAACAAAATAACGTCATCACATTCGTTGCAAAGATGACTGCTTGACTCGCCTGGTGATGTGGAAAACAGCCAACGTTTTGCTAATTTCTTATACGATCCTGCTTCATTGCTTTGGTAATAAGATTTAAATTTGCGTAAAATTAGTCACTTATAATTCAAGGATATGTTCAGCAATATCTGGTTGAGAATTTTTTGTATGTAATTACGTATGTAAAGGCATATGAAGGTATATAATTTAATTCCAGGTATAGATGGCCTATATATAAAAAAAAGAATATGAAGAAATTTCCATAAACGTTTAGAAGAATTTAAGTTTGGAAACATGTAGAGTGTTGTGTCTTCAGAACAAGGGGGATCATGGCTCTCTATAAGCTCCTATACTTTGGAGTTCTATGCAAGGCTTGTCTTTTTGCTTTCTTTCCTAGTCCTTGTTCTACGAACCATTTATACACACAATATTCCATGAAATAATGGTATATGTATTCAACTCATGGAAACTGAATAGATATGAAAAAAGCGCACACGCACGTATGCACACACTATCTTTCTCTCTCTCACACACACAAACACAACACTAACACTAATAAAATGTAAACACACTAACGAAATAACAATTTTCTAGTACATATATTTGCCACTTTTTTTAGAAAAATCTAAATAATTTCTTTTAGTGGTTTTCTTGATTTTGCTCATAAATTATTGGCAATCGTTTTACTTCGAAAGTTTCTTTGTCGTCGGACGAAAGAAGTTACTGGGATACAACATACATATCCTAAAAAGTTTTAACTTTAAAGACAAAGGAACGTTAGGAATACATTTTATATAGACACGCATACACGCACATAGATACTGAAACTGACACACTTACAAAGAAGCTCTTTAACACACAAAGGTGAACACACACATCTATCTATCTGACACACACACACTCACGCACAGGCACACACACACACATGTATATATATCGCTTAAAGGTACTATACTATTAAGGTTGAAGAGTAAACTAATTTAAGTTGAGAAATAAAGACATACCAAGGACAACTAGTAAATTGAAGTTTTTGCTCATCGATGATATTAAAGGATAGTCGCTCTACAGTTATATAACTCACACAGGCATACATACACTCGCGCGTGCACTCACACAAACCATCTAGTATCCCAACCATAAGTCCTGCGATGACTAAAAACTAGGAAGGCTTTTAAAAGCTGTGATTTATTACTGACGAATTTATTTTGGGTATTTGAATGTTTCTTATTTCCAAGATTGTAACTGCGAATGTTTTATAATATATATATATATATATATATATATATATATATATATATATATATATATATATATATATTAAAATAATACATTTTATATTAAACATGTTTTTTTAAATATAACGAACAAGGAATGTATATTAAGTCTTTTTGATGGGTTTCGCATGGTGTCGAATAAGTCATTTGTAATGGAACTTTGCAAAATTGTGTGTAATGTTGCGAGTGCTTTCGGTCATCGCTGGTCATTTGAAAGGAAAAAAAGTAGAAGTCGAGAGATAGCTGGTGAAACTGTTAATGGTCAAGAATTTTAAATGAACATGGTTTCATATGCTAAGCTGGCTGAATAGATTTTACTTCCACGCAACTAAAATGACCTCACCCTCATTAACACTGTACACTGACATTGAAGCAATTTTTTATCAATAATATATAGAGGGTGTATCCAAAATACTTTTACAAATTTTTGGGGCGGATTCCTCAAATCAAAACAAGGACAAAAGTCCATATAAACTTATATCCCCAAATCTTTCGTTTTTGAGTCATTAAGTTTAAAGCAAGTTTACGGTGGATGGCGCTATATTACATTGTAGACTAGGTTACATATATGGCTAGTCCATCTTTAACGTTTAACGTGTTGTAGTTAAACCAGAAGTGTTTCTTGTAACAATGGCAAGATATTCATATCGTGAGTAGATATGATTTTTACAACCGGCGCGCGAATGGCAGTAGACGCATGGCTGTATCAGGTTGCGTTTGCAGACCAAAGGTAGCCGAGTCCTACGACCTTTGCTGCTGCTTATCCTGAGACAGGATTCGTGGCACCACAAACTATCGATCGAAGATGACCGAGATCCACTAGTACGCCTGATCACGAAGAACATATTCTACAAGCTGACAATCCAGGTATCAGCGCACGTCAAATGGCCCTAGCACGTCGTACATAACAATGCAGGATACTTCAAGAGCAGCTCTTGTATCCGTATCATTTGTAACGTGTGCAGGGTATTTTCACTCACCACGGGAGAACTTTTGCCGATGGTTTATTACACAAACTACTGATCCGTTGTTTGTCTCTCCAGTCTTGTTTACAGATGAGACAACGTTTGGAAAAGATGGGATAACAAATTTACTGGGTGGGCTGGAATTGTAGGTGATTGTCTGGTAGGTCCATCTTACAATAGATGTCTACAGGGTCTTCATTTCGAATTTTAAATTTAACCTCTATTAAGTTTAAAATATTATAAAATTATTTAAAGAAGAAACTGAGGAAAAATACATATATTTTATTATTTATTTTGTTTTAATTGAAAAGCCAAAATCTCAGTTAAAATAAACGTCAATCTAATGGGGATGTAAAACATCGTCACAACTTAGATACATTTGAAGCGATGATATGGGCAGGGGAGGACAAAAGATTGAAAATGACAATACATACACAATAAGATTATAATATACAAAAAAGTAGACATTTAGATATATAAACACGCAAAAACACGGATGAAACAGGAAATAGATGTCCACGACCAAAACAAAAAAATATACGATATCAGACAACATATGCATACAATGAAAGGCATATATAAAGACGTAGACATATATACACCCACAAAGATTCAAGTTTGAAAGTGTTAATAAACGAATGCAAACAGACTATTAAAATATTACTTATATGGGCAAAGATATGTAGATAAAAAGAGGTTTCAATAGATAAAATTTAAGAGGGGTAGAATAGGAAAACAAATATTCGGCAATGAATAACGCAAAGAAGAAAGACAATTAAATATATAGAAATGGACAGAAAAAATAAATATATACACTTATACACCCACCTAAAAAAAAAAACCAAAACAAAAAATATAACCCAAACCACCAAATTCAAATGCCCAGGCAAAATGTAACATTTAAAATAAAATAAAACCAGCTAATATATAGATATATATATCTTTGGCTTTAAAAATCTAAAAGGCGTTTGAGAGATGTTGTTCTTCAGAAGTTGAAGGGTTATAGTTCCTCCACCCGAACGTTTGATTTGATCCAATCTTTCTTAACAAATCGTGTAATGGAACAGACTTGAACGGCCACTATTCTAGATCCTTTCACATTAATGCGGATATCTGCTAGGGATCTATCCTCAGACTTTCCCGATTATATCAGTTCCTGATTCGGTATCTACGTTGATGACACAATTACCCACTCCTGTCTTAATAGAAAGTCCAATAGGTTCGATGAAGTAAATCTGGTAGCACATCTTGAAAATTACCTTCCATCTGTTGTTAATTGGAGCAAGAAACGGCTTGTTAATTTTAACGGCGACAAAACGATACTACTATATTTTGGAAATCATATACATCCATTTCTGCATTCCATCAGCATGGCTGATGCGAACCTTGAGGAGAGCAACTCATTGTGCCTTCTCGGTTTAACGTTTTCTACTGACATAGACTAGAATTATTATATTGTAACAATAACTAGGTCTGCTGCTAGGAAAGTCTCTTCACTGTGTTGTGCCAGACAATTTTCTCGGCAGAATCCATCTTGCACCTTACATATATCTTTCTTCCATGAATTGAATATTGCTGACATATGCTGCTTCCAACGTTTCGTTAGGAAACTGAAGTTTTTGGCAGCTCTTAGAGGGGCTGCTCCGAACAACAGTTACACAATATCGGGGTATCTATAGTGCTATGTCGCGCATGGGTAGGTGGCCCTGGATTTATTTCCTTTGGGCAACCCTGAGGTCACATTATGCTCTGCTCTCAGCAACACACTGGATGGTTTGAATTGCTATTGGCGACATATACTGACCGTTATGATGGTCTTTTTTCAACATGGTATTTTGCAGCGTAGAATCTTTTCCCATAGAAAAGTCGCAAGATATATTTGCCCTTTGTGAAACCAACCTGTATTCTTCCATTGATACCAATGAATTCTTGGTTCCAGGGGATCATCTCTTTTACTGAAAAGATTCCAGTAATCCCATACATGGCCTTGGTGTTTACATCCATAATAATCTTCCGATGGCCTGGGAATTGTCTCTCGAGGCCGCTGACTACTCTACTTTTCCTATATCGCCCTCTTTATATATTATACGCAATAGCTGACAGTATAGAAAAGGCAACTTTTCTCCATCCATCTGCAAGCATCTTTGTCTTCGGTGACTTTAGTGATCACCATAATACGCGGCTGAAACATTCTAAAGGTTACCGGTATACAGACATTAAATTTTTCCATTGTCCAGTCCCACACTCAAATCGTGGACTTAGCTACTTGTTTCCCTAGCCAAACCGAGCAACATGCTTCTCTAGTGGATCTATTTCTTACCTCTTCTTGCTCTTGCCGAGCTTCGAGAATATTGCTCTCTTGGTAAATCGGACCACTCTGTGGTAGATATTGATATCTCCTTCCAAGAATCCATTTAATAAGAACCCCCTATCCATAAGATCTCTTTCCATTACAAGTACCCCGTGTGGGACTCATTCCGGTAATTTCTTTGTGTCGCCCCTTGAACTGACATCTTCAAACTCCCAATTGAAAATTGTGTCACTGAGGTTTCTTCTTTGGTCAAAGCCGGCATGTACGTTTACATCTCTTCTCAGATATACAATGTGAAACCTCAATCCTCTCCATGGTTCACACCAGCATTCTCGGTCACCATAGCACACAGAAACTACTATTTCTGGCTATACCAGTGTGACAGCTCACATCATAACAGGTGCCTATTTGTTACTGCTCGTAATAAATGTAAGTCAGTCTTCAAAGTCCCTGTTTGCTGAGAGAATGAGACACCGCATAGCTTGTAAAAACTTGTGTCTCTATTATAGGGTACTAAATAAGTACAGGCTCTCTATTCCTCTCTCTTCAATCGATTTAAGGTGTTATCATCTGCTGATAAAGCTGAATGCTGTGCCGGTAAATTTTCCTAAAACTCTACTCTTGATTCATCTGGAGTATCCTTGCCTACCTTCCCACTTAGAATTGGTTCTCCGTTTTACTTTTGTGATATGTATTTAAATCCTTCCATGGTCTCTGCTATCATCTCTAACCTTGATCCCCACAAAACATTGATCTGATGGAATTCCTGTAATAGTCATTAAGAAGTATAGTCCTGAACTAGCTCCCGTTCTCTCTAAACTGTATAATAAATGCCACGATGTCTCCTACTTTTCCGCTTGCTGGAAGTTATCATTTGTTCTAGTTTTTAAGAATTCTGGTAAACTGTCCGCCCAATTCAATTATCGCCCTATTAGCCTTCAGCCTCTTTTTGGGAAAACCCTAGAATCTCTAATCTATGCTTAATTGGTTCATCATCTCTTTTCAAAGGAACTTTTCTCAGACAAACAATACGGAAATACAGAAGGAGTCTGACATGCTCTAGATAAAAATGGTGAAGCCCAGGCTATAGCATCTGACATCTCGAAAGCCTTTGACACAGTCTAATATTCAGGTCTTCCCCACAAACTAAAAAAATTACGGTATCTCCGGGTACGTTTTTGAGCTGATACAGTCGTTCCTATCAAATCGTGAAATGAAAGTTATCCAAAACGGCCACTCATCCACATCCTTTAACACGAGTGACCCCCACCAGGTTTTCATCATTGGTTCTACGCCATTTTTAATCTTCATTAAAGGTCTTTCCGATGATATTGGCTCTCAACTTGGCATCTAGGCTGATGACACTACCATTTAATCTAGCCTTGACGATGATGCTGATCAATTAGACAAGGTTAAAATGGCAGATGATGTACAAAACGACCTCAATATCGTCGTAAATTGGGGCAAAAGATGGCTTGTCAAATTGAACGCCTCCAGAACTAAACTTCTCCCCATTAATCATTTGATGATGCTATTCCTCCAGGAAAGTGACTCGTTGCGTCTTCTCGGACTAACGTTCAGCCGACAGGCTACATTGAATCCATTGTTAGATCAGCTGATAAGAAAGTCGGTTCACTTTGTCTGGCGAGACTATCTTTTTTCCGGAATCTATCTTGCACATCTATAAGTCTACCATTCATCCATGCTTAGAATATTGGTGCCCGTGTTATTTACCTGGAGCTTCTTCATAAGATTCAAACAAGAATCAGCAATATTATTAGTCCTGATCTGGAGGCTCAGTTTCAGTCACTTGCTTAATGCCGTAAAGTTGCCTCTCTGTCCTTTTTTTATAAATATTTTCATGGTAATTGTTTGGATGAGCTCTCCGCTGCGCAATAATAAACTGGTGGTTGAGCTAACTAGATGTAGCCGTAACTTCTATACTAACCATTTCTTAACTCACACTTCTCACTTGTGGAACTCCCTCCTGACTCCATGTTTTCCAACCAACTTTAATCTGCAAAAATTTAAATGCAGTGTCAATCACTATCTATTGTCCTTCTGATTGCTCTTTTCTTTCTTCTCCTTATTACTAATGTTTCCCTTCCTAATTCCTTCCTTGTAAACCCTTGCGTATTAGTGGCTGTACTACTTTGCTTGTGGGTGATACCGATATATATATATATATATATATATATATATATATATATATATATATGAAAATATAAAATATTTTTTTATGTCCTTTTTTTATAAATATTTTCAAACTTGAGATACTTCTCTTCCCTTTCACTTGAAGTCGTCCTCTTGGGGAGAGATACAGTGATCTTAATCTCTCTTAAACGTTTCCCTACAAAAGTTCCTATTACTTATGCTTCTAGTACACTGTTCAGATTTTTGAAGATCTGTGGAATTACTATTTATATTTATATTCACATGTTATTTGAAAATTATTGCATTATATTTTTTTACTCATTTCTTTTCATTTTTTGTTATATGAAAATTTTAGAATCAATTTCTGTAAAATGTTCGATTTGCTATTGATTTTGTAGGATTTGTTGCATGTTTCGACGACCACGGACGTAATTGCGCTTACACTTCATCCTGGAGCCATTGTTCAAGTTCATGCGGTACGGGAATCAAGGTGCGGCCGCTCACTTGTTTCCATCCTAAAATCAACTCTAACGTATCATGGTATAAAATTAAAAAGTGCGTCGATTATCATGTTGAGTGTTACATGAGCAAGAATAAGAAATATGGACTGAACAAGCGAAAGAAAATCTTGTCCATTGATAACTGTCGAAAGCTTGGCATTTGTCAAGGTGAATGGAGTCGTTGGTCAAAATGCTCTAACGACTGTGGCAATGGTTTAAAGAAACGCGAATGGATTGGAGGTATGGATAATTATCCGTTTAATTCTAGTATTATGATGAAGATATGTGTGGGCCAGAGTAACAAATGCACGCGTAACTTCATGCATTCTCGCGGTAAGTAAATTTTAACTACATCCTCTGACATGAAACACATTTACTCAACTAGCAGTATTTTAATGCTGTTTGTAAGATCCTTTAAAGAAAGAGGTATGCTTAGGCCCGCATGAGCCTGTGAGATTGTATTATATATCTTCTATGATACAAGTATCAATTGTAGTAACGTAATTTGTCCCAGCAGTTTGAAAAACAGATATCGGAAATGATAGATGCTTTGAACTCTACCATTTCTGTACTTTAATGATATATACATGGAATAGTCTTATTTATTTTTGGTGGCACTAACAGAAATTGAATTCTAGAAGATGCAATTAACAAACTCTACGAGGTGAGACCCTTACACTGCCCAATGTTATAACTACTAATTGTATTAAAAGAAACTGTAAAACTGTACATTTTACAAAAGTCAATTTCCATGTGTTAAGTCCCTGTTCCATGTTTCTTGTGTTCTAATATATATACGCCCACACACAGGCGCATGAATATACAAACAATGTACATGAAGACCAATATTTTGTATACAATTCCCGTAAGCTTATGAGCTTTAACTAGATCATGATGCTAAACAAAACGCTTTCCCATGCCATTACTAAAAGAAGGATCAAGTCATGATACGCGCAGTATCACACTCTTTATCAAACCAGTAAATCTGTGCTTTTGGTTATTCGTCTACCTCCAGTTCATTTTTCAGTTTGGAATGAATTAGAGGTATGGATAATTATCCATTTAAAGAAATATATAAAAGGAAGTATTACCACGTTTCTTAAGAGACGCCATTTCGAAGTAATTAATATCATTTCCCTTTAATTTTTCTATTTTTTTTTCTGTTACTAATTGCTTCCTTCTCTAACACATAACTTATAAATTCCCAAAGTCAGTTTACAACAATCAAAGAAATAAGGTATTGGTTTTGCCAGTGGCGATTCATAGGTTACTTTTATGGGGCAATAAATTTAATACTGGAAATGTAATTTTACTAATCTTCCCTTAAAACACACAGCATTCTGTTAGATGCACTGGTTTTGATTTTGACGAGACTTAGTATTTAATTTAATCTAATACCGAATGTAGAATTTCAGCGAAGACTTTCGCTCAATGTTTTCCTGCCACAATTTTCAATTTTTCTTATAAGTCAAACGCCATTACATATCCACATAATCTGCCCTCACTTGCTCTTTTTACGCCCATACAACATCACTCAGTCTTTATCTACCTTGAGTGGCTCTTAATTTGGGTGAAAATTTATTTACTTTTTCATATCCGTATGCAAGAGCTTTGATTCCAGAGTATAAAAGATCATAGTGCCTCGAAACTTTTGAAATCTAGAGCGTGCACACACAGTAGAATAATAATAATAATAATAAAAAATTGCTAGAAACATGCACGCACCTAATAATTTTCGGTACATGGAAGCGCTATACGTTTGCCGAACGATTTAAAAAGATTTTCTTTGAAGCTTTAGAAAGAGAGTGCAAATATACTATTAAGTTGTTGAGAGAACAAAAAGAAGGATTCTTCCAATGCGAAATTTTCAAATTGACAAGAAATAATATCTCATATGAAGTAAAGTGCACTTATTGCCAATGAAGAATGATAAACGATTTCCCTGAGTGGAATACCGTCTTTGTGAATCTTAGGGAGACCGTATATGTTAGGTAGCTTGGTGTAACGCTGAGATAACTGCCTATACGTCTTAGGTGCAAAGTGATCATTGTTCTTGATTAGTATCTGTGACAGTTTGTGTTCTGTTTTCATTGTAGGATCCTTTTTTTACTTTGCTGTAGCTACCATTTCTAATGAGGTCTTCTAACTTTCTTGTATAATCTGATTTGTCCATCACTACAGTTGTATCGGAACCAGTAATAAAGAGTACAAGGGAAAAGCGATAATAACAACAAAAAATTGCAATATGAGCTCTGGTAAAAAGCGAAAAAAATGTGTACATAATACCTCATCTCAGAAATATAGACAGATACTGAAGGATCCGATACACCGAAAATATGGAGACAAATTGAAAAATCCTACCAGAAACTCGCACGAATATCGACCCATCTGACATTCCTACAGCGATGCAGAGATCTACAACTCCTCCCTTCAGGCTTGGCACCAAGAATTCCTGTCAATTCAAGGAGAGCCCGTCTGGTCGCAGAAAAAGCGGGACACGCCGTTGTCAATAACAACAAAAAATGCTATGGTAAAAACATGAAATGATAAAAGCAAAAATTGCAATATGAGCACTGGTAAAAATGGTTGCTGAAGACACTAGGTTTATAATACCCAGAAATTCATACACGGATGTCCTCAAGGACACATGGTACAGTGGATAAATGCGTTGGTTAGATCCAGTGACAAAACCCAAACAGTGAAAGTTCAATACCAGGTTAAGGCAGTGGAGAACGAGAGAGGAAGTAAGTAACTGATAACTGACATCCATCAAACGCAGAACTAGAAAAGTCTACCCCAGTGAGCGAAATAAAGGGTTAAGTTCGACATTCCAACCGCCAGAAGAAGGCCCAAGCGTAAAACGGCTGAAACGTTGTAATAAATGTGGTGATAAAGATGAGGGCAATAAATGTAAATAGTGTACATGAATTTCGTAAAGTTTTTTTTTTCTTATGATGAAGCTCATACCTAATTTTTTATCATTCCCGAGTGTTTATCTCTAAACCTCCAGCCTACCACGATATCCTGCACCACTTCCACTGATTTTTTTATCCTTTAAAATTCCATAGTTTTGCAGCCTTCGTGCATTTTTCCTTTTTTGGTGAATGGTGAATGTTCATCTCCAGATGAAGATGACACTGAATAATTAAGCTCAGAAAAATTTGCTACCATTTGTGTCTACAATGCTAGAGTGAAATGTTCTTTATTAATGTTATCATCAATTGATAAAAGGTTACAAAAATGTAAAAACAGGATTAGTCGGCAATAGTATAAGTGACTTATGGCTATAAAAAGATACTGCTGATTATTTACGGTTTTCTGTTTAAATAATGCACTATTTATTGCTTAAAAATGATGCACTAAAACAAGTAACCAAGTAATCGTTTTAATTTATTTGAATAACGGTGCTATTGCTTAATATTCAACCCAAAGCAAAAAGATTTGAACATTAAATAATCACTTTTCTTGAAATTTAAAACAGAGATGAATGTAATCAAATTGTATATTCCAACTAACAGATTGTTTTGTTATCTTTACAGATTTTGAAAAGTATTTAAGAAAAGACAAGGATTTAATATTGAAGGCTACGGTGATTGCCATTGTTATTGTTTTAGTTGTGACTTTTTTTATTGTTACTCTCTGGTATGTAAATCAAAAGATTTCGAATAAAAATAACAGTAAACGTTTGTTATGTTTAAATTGATTTAATTAAAACAATGGCTAGAATCTCTTTTTTTTAAATTGTGCCGTTCTGTTCTGTCAGTTTATTAGTCACAAAACGCTTAAAGTGTAGGGAAGAGGAAACGAACGCAATGAAAGAGAATCAAAGTAAAGGTGAGTTTTGGGGAATCGAATGCTGCCATAGAATTAAAAAGCCTCGAGGTATGTAAATAGAACGGCATCGCTGATGTTGACAGCATTTGGTGTCAGAAACTAAAAAGAAAAAAAATACTACTTGGAGTAAAACATATGTAGGCGATCGAACGCTTGCTCTCGTTCGTCATTTGGACTGGATGCAAACATCACATTGAGAAGTTTGTGCCCAACGTCAGAGAGGGAGAGCCGCACTTGGAGAGTCAAATTCGCTTCGAGGCTGGCTTTCCTATGCCGCGCATTGATGGGTGGACTCGATTTTAGCAGTGAGTGTAAGGGCTGCTTTTCCTTACCTTACCTTCACTCCTCCCGTCTCGAGGGCTGAACGCCATTGTAGGCGCCGGGATCAATCCAGTTTTCTCCTTGAGTGTCGATAAGCCTTAAGGGTCATTCCTCGGTCCAGTGACCTTTCTCGCCCTAGGAGAGTCATCTATCGTGAACTAGTGGAGAGGGTCGCGAAGAATTTCTTCGTGCCCTGATCAGCTTGTCGGCAGACGAGTTTTGCTCATTTTGGTTTTGGGCGCCAGCAGCGGGTTACCTCGACAACCCTGAATTTTCGCTGACCTGGAAACTAGTTCATAATATGTTGTCTCTCAATGACAAGACCTTCATATGGGGCTTGGCGGATTTGCCGGACTGCCAACGGTGTGACCTTGGTTTAGAGAAAACGGCTGCGTACGCCTTCTACTATTGTTCTAGGGTGCACCCCCCATGGGACTTTGTCGGCGAGTTGATGGCTCGTATCACTCTCGAAAAGCTGATGCTCATTGATCGCGCATACGCATATGTGTCGTCCCCATATTCTGGGGTGAAACAGATGGTTTTCAGTCGCTGCTAGCCACCGCTCGAATGGCGATTTGAACGACACGGAAGGAGAAAATCTTGCGATGTGAACGCTACACTCAAGATCTGGTCAGATTATTTGACCATCAGCTCAGGTTGAAGATCAGATCTGATAGAAAGCGTTTAGTATCGGCAGATTTTAACGAAAGGTGAGTGACTGCAGCGAGCCTGGCTCGCGTGAACGAGGCTACACTTTTCTTTTTTAAGTTTCCCTAAGTCATATCGGGGCGGTTTCCTGTGGAGCCCTTCCCCCTGGTTAGGATAGGCCCTTCTTGTGTACCTAGTTAATGTTAACCATGGCCTGTTCGCGACGTCTTCTTTGGTTTTGATCCCAGCCGAGATCCCCAAACTCCTTAGTTTCTTTTTGGCCCCACTTTTTCATCTCGACTAAGTCAGCTTTTCCCCCATACCCGTATTTATTTTATCTTTCCCTCTCCCTTAGCGTGAGAGCCTCTTGATTTTGTCTGTAGACAGAATACAGTGGTCTTTCTCATTTCTTTTGCGGGTTGTACGGGTCCTACTAACATCTATTATTTTTAGTTTGGGTGTTTTGTTATATTTTAGTTTGCTTTCGGGTCCATTCCCACTCATTGCTTATCATCGATAATTTTTTGTTTATAATTTTATATTCACGAATTTTAATGTGTTGTTTTATACTTCCCCCCTGTATGTATGCGGTACTGTGGTATATGGAGGATTGAATGATGACGGACGAGTTTTCGTGGTGGATGCGCAAATTGTAACGAATGAATGGGCCGCGAATCGGATTAGCGAGGGTATAATGTAGTATCGACCAACCTCAACACATTCCCCCTTTGTGCCACAACTGGGCATGTTAACGCAATAAATCTCGAGTAAAACGTATGAAAGCAACTTGCAAAAAATGGTTACTGATTGGCTCTCACTTCGTTTCCGGTTAAATTATTACATTTATGAATCTAGTGATTTCGAAGATTATAACCTAATAATTATTTTAAACTAATATGACTAGTAAAGTTTTAAGTACTCTTCGGGAAAGTCCAGCGTTTGTAGAAAGATAATTCTGTAGAGATTTTGGCGTGGATCGATCTCATTCTCAGTGGTTTGAAATATCATCATGTAAACAACTATACACTTAGGAGTGTTTCCGTTATAAAATCATCCTCTCTTTATCTTTATTAAATAAGAATCAGATTAACACAAGCAAGAGTGTCACAGGCTTTGAACTAGACTTTATCAGATCAACATGAAAAATGGTGTGGTAGAATTTGTTTTATATTTTTAAATTTTTGAAACGCGTGCAAAGAACTTTAATTTTTTCAGAAGTTGGCTGCTTTAAATACAAAACAAAAACATATATACATATGTGTGCATGTGTGAATGGGGCGAAAAAAATAAAACCAAGTTGTTTCCCAAGTAAAAACAAAATGAAATTGCAAGAAATAAAAGTTCATTTGGGCCAGGTTTAGTTCCAAATGTTTATTATTATATAAAATGAATGTATTAACTTAGTAACATAAAGATTAACATGTTACACATTGAAATGGGAATGATAAGTCGAAATAGCAAAACACATAAAAAGCCTACAACGTAGGATAAGAGAAATAGCCAATAAAATCCATCAGATAAAAAGTATAGATAGTGGAATTAGAATAACCCAATCTTTTTGTTTGAATTAGTTTTGAAATTCATAAAAGGTTACTTAATTCAACAATGTAGAAGAGCTGAATGTTTTGTGATTCTACAAATTATTGTATAAAATTACTCAAAAAATTTTCCTTAAAGTTTTTTTTTACACCCCGGAGAATGTTTTTTTAAATTAAACTTCACTTGGATTTCGATACAAGTTTTGCACTCATAATTTAAGAGAGATCTTTAGGTTATAGAAAATTTTGCTAAATGAAACTTGAATTAGTCATAAGGTGTTTTTTCGTTTCTTAATTGTTAGGACCAAAACAAATGGTTGTTAGTACTTGGTAAATGACTATTAGGAAATGGTCATCATCACATTTCATTCTGAAAGTAATCTGGCATAGACGCAAACATAAATGCAATATACGTCAACATTGTTTGAAAAATGCAAATATATAAAATGGTATCTGCATCACTTTATTAACAATATACCTTTCAGCGTGTAATTAACACACAACTAATCCCGAAGAGAACTGCCAATCAGTAATTAACTGGGGAAAAACGCCTCCATAACAAAACTGTTTTAATTTAATCATCACAGAGAACATTTTATGTCTGCCATCAGCCTGGTCAATGCTAAATTACAGGAGAGCAACACTACGCATTTTTATGCTCAATTTTCCACTGATTGTATCAATTGCTAGATCTATTGCATCAATTGATAGATCTGTGGCATCAATTGCTAGATCTATTGCTAAGAAAGTTGGTTCACTGTATCGTGCCAGTCAATTCTTCTCGTCAGAATCCATCTTGCACATTTATAAATTTACCATTCATCTGTGCATTGAATACTGTTGCCATATTTCGTCTGGTGATCTCGAAATTCCTGACAAAATTCAAAGAATGATATGTAAAATGTAATCAATCCCGATTTGGCATTTTGACTTCAGTTACTGTCTTTTTCTACAAATATTTTCATTGATTGCCATGAACTTTTTTTCTTTAGTGCCTCGACTGCATACATTTAAACGTGCTTCTAGATTGGCAACTACCTCTCACCGTTTTAATGTTGAAATAGCTTAGATTCAAGCATCAGTTTTATTCTTATAATTTCTTACACGCACTTCTTGAGTGTGGATTTCCCTTTCGATTTCATGCTTCCCTGCCATCTACAATAATAAAAATCTAAATGTAACGTCAATAGCCATCTTCTGTCTTCATGAATCCTATTCCTTTATTGGCCTTTTCCTCACTTCTCCTCACTAAAGTATTCTCATTCCCTTTCATTCTCTGTAACGCCTAGCAGAAGCATCGACTTGCTTGGGGTGAAATGATTAAAAAAATGTAAAAATAATTCCGATATAAAAATAATTCAAAAGTATTAAATTTTGTTGACTTTTTATTAATCTTGAATCAGCTTGAATTGATCAACGCAGATATTGCCTTGTTTTGTAATCATCATTAACTGCCAGTATACAAAAATTATACATTTAAAAACTGGGCCTTTATAATCAAATTATCCTTCTGTTTCTTTTCTCCGTCGAAAACTGGGCTGCTAGAACACCATTGCTAATAAATAAGATATTTGTGATTTGAAAGCTGATTTTTTATTAGCTAGGCGTTTATTAATCATTCAGGCTGATTTTGTGCGGATAGAATATATTCATTCGTGCAATCGTACCAAAAAAAAAACAAAAAAAAAAAAATCAGCCACGACAAAATGTTGGACGATCAGTATGTCTGTAATTTACATAAAAAATCTCAATTAACCTTTGCGTTTGTGGTTTTTGAACTTTTTTTTTCTTTAGAACAATAGTGGCTCAATAAACTAAATTTTTGAGAAAACCGTTTTGTCCCCGCTTCTGTACTTTCTTTGTGTGAAACTTCATTTTAATTTCCCACGTCTGTCAATAGTCATCGAGAAGTCACTTAAATTCTGTTCTTAATCAATGGTAATTTTGGTTAGCGAACAAATTTTCAGGTTACAATTGTTTTCATCGAAGGCAATTGATATTAAAGGTTACAAGTGCTGATATATTTTCGGTCATTTTCATTCTTGATTCTAGCATTGATTACTTGAATCAAGCATAGCAACAATGTACTCCTATATGAAGCAGAGTGAAACGCCCATTAATATGTGAAAATATACATAATTCTGCTTTTGTAGGTACGGCAAAATAATTCTTACATATGTAAATAGTTAATACATTTCCTATGTGATAAAAGGCTTTATTTTCATAATGAATTAGACACAGAAATATTGCAAAAATGCCATCAGATATCTGTCACATAATGCGTATTCACGCAAATATATGTGCATGTTTCTACCCAATTATATTTACATAAAAACGAGCAGAATTACCCGATCATGATTAGGTTTTGAAAATAAATACAATGACATTGATTTCGCCAGCAAGAGCGGAGAAAAGTCGGCTGTCACGTCAAGCTTGGAGCCTACCCTGGTCTCCTATTAAAGCTCCTCTTTCTCCATCCCACTCCCAAGAACCTTTGGATCATCTTTTTCATCACGCTCTCCGACACCTAGTGAGGTAACATCTTCTCCATCTCCAAACCCTTCCAAAGAAAATTAGACATGCAGGTAGACAGACAGTCCCTGAAAAGAGACCTTTCTTCCTAGAGGAAGGCCCTCTTGAGGTCTCTTTAAGTTCACCTCCGCGGACGGGTTGCCCGGGGTTATTACCTTGATACGTAACACCGGAGGTAACCTAAAAGTGTGGCACCAGGTAGCGGGAGCAAAAGATGTGTTCTCAAAAATTAGAATGGTCAAAATTGAGTCGCCCTAGCTAAAGAAACTAACACAATATTGTGGAGATGGTGGGGGGATCCCAGTTCTCCACCCCTCTCTATATAGGGCGATTAAATTAACTTTCGCGACTGACATCGGTGGCATTGTCTCGGAGGGACGAATTACGTCCGACATGGAAGTCTGGGACAATCCGTCGGGGTCTTGACACCCATAGATTTCCGCCCAGTCTGTGATTAATGAAATCAAACTTGAAAAATGTTTCATCAGTTAGCTAGTTTAAATGTGAGGGGCTTGAGGGATGGGAGTAAGGCTGCCCGCCTGCTTCGTGATCTCCTGTCCTTTGGTGTAGATGTATCTGCGATCCATGAAACACACTTTGTTTGCAAAGTTGATGCGCGTGTGCTGTCTAGCAACTTTGTTGTCTATTCAGCATACGGGGACTAACAGGCCAAAGGTATTTCCTTGCTGGTTAAATGTACCTTGAGTGCGAGGGTGGACCTTGTCCACGTTGATGTGGGTGGCCGGTTGATCGTGGCTGATATTGCCGTAAACAATAGTTTGTTTCGGGTCGTTGCGGTTTATGCGCAAACCGACCAGAGGGAGCGTCGCTCGTTTTATCGGCAGTTAGGATCGTTCCTGGTGGATTCGTCACGCTTAGTGGGGGACTAGAATGCCATCCTGAACCCTGATATAGATAGGGGCGGGGAGCTAGTGGGAGGTCATTGGATGATCGTAGCCTGGTTGATCTGATTGGCGAGTTTGGTCATGTTGATAGATACCGGGTCGATCATCCTAGGGAGGAGATGTGGACGTGGGCACGTAAGCTACCTGGATAGAATGTTAGTGAATAGGGCCGATATTGACTTATTAGATTGTCCCACGTTCCACTTCTTAGGCTGTTCAAACCATAGACTCTGTGCCCGGATAGCGTTAGGTTCTAGGCCTAAAGAAGTTCAATCTGTCTTTACTGGACAGGCGGGACTTCCAGAAACAGCTATTAGGTTGGTGCAAAAATAATATCGTTTTTTGACATATTTTTTAACGTCAAAAAACGATATTATTTTTGCACCAACCTAATAATTAAACTACTGCAGAGGAAACTAGTGGGTGCGGTTATTGGGAATAGGTTATGGGAGAGGCTTAAGGATTGCATTAGGTCGTTCACCAACGAATATAGCCAGCAGCTCTCACTAGATAAGGCTAATAAGGTGAAGACACTTAAAGATTA
Source organism: Acanthosepion lycidas (assembly GCA_963932145.1). Classification (NCBI taxonomy): domain Eukaryota; kingdom Metazoa; phylum Mollusca; class Cephalopoda; order Sepiida; family Sepiidae; genus Acanthosepion; species Acanthosepion lycidas. Next base: position 75,262,823 of record OZ010571.1, on the reverse strand, counting down.
AAGGCTTGGGGGGATTCCCTGGAGATAGGTTTAGCTAGGCATGCTCTTGAGTAATCGATTAGCGAGCGCTACAAGGGTCAGGAAGCTAGACATAGGTTAAACAAGACGTTTAACGAAGCTGTGAACAAGTACGCGAAGAAAAGATCCGTCGAGGTTCCGATCGTTACATTCGTGAGGTCAAAACTCTAGAGGAGTGTACTCTGAGGTCGACTGATGGTATGTGCGAGGCGTTTCGGCCGCATTTCGAGAACCGGTTTACCAAGGAGCCTGATCTCAGTGGCAATGAGTTTCGCATCTATTTGGCTGACTTTCCTCGGCTTTCGTTGACTGAAGCGTCTAGCTACGAGAGTGAGATCACGGAAGGCGAAGTCTACTTGGCATTGAAGAGGGTCGGCAGTGGCAAGTCTCCGGGACTTGATGGTTTACACTATGAATTGTACTTGAGACTGTCGCACGTCTTTGTGACGATTTTGACTGTCGTATTCAGCAACTGGTTTCAGCAGGTGTCCATCCCCAGTCTGATTACAGGGGTGTGGTCACAGTGTTGAAAAAGGGAAAGGATTCAGGGCGGAAATTAGATGATTACAGACACATTACTATGCTAAACACAGATTTTAGTCAAGATCCTGACGGAGCGTTTTCAATCAGTTGCCGAGAATCTGTTGGGACCCGATCAGACTCGTGCTGTGAGGGGCCGAACAATTCATAGCAACCAGCATTTGATCCGCACGATCCTAGAGGGTGTAAAAATCGACGAGCAAACCGTGCTGATCAATTTGGGTCAGTTCAAGGCAGTTGATAGGGTCGATAATCAGTACTTCGCTGCAGGCCGTCGGATTACAATGCGACTTCTGTAAGTGGATTAGCCTCCTGTATCGCTTCCCCAGTGCTGTGGTACAGTTGAACGGAAAGCGGTCGCGCGCTTTTGCGTTGTCGCGGTCGCTTCGTCAGGTTTGCACCCCGCCGCCCTATTTACGTTTTGGTGTTGGAGTCTCTCCTTCGCCGGCTCAGGAACGTGGCGAGCAATTCGGCTTTATGTAGAATCGGCCTCCCTGGTGGAGATTGAGCCAAAGTTTCCCCGTACGCTGAAGACGTATCCATTTTCGTGTCGCGTCGCAGCGACATTGTGGTGGTACAGAAGGCGCTTGAACGATACGAAAAGGTAACGGGGGCCAAGATTAACTGCGACAAGTCTTCCGGCTTGCGGTTAGGTTCCTGGGAGGGGGTCGCTCTTTCGGAGCCCTTTGGGTGGATGGGGGGTCCTGTCTGCATTCTTGGAGTCTTTGTTTGGACCTGACCTCCAGCTGGATAAAAATTGGTCACAAGTACAGGCAAAAGTCGGAGCGTCGGTCCGGACTTGGCTTTGAAGGAGGTTGTCCTTGAAAGGTAGAGCTGAGGCGTGTGTCACTTACGTTTTACATCTTATCCTTTACCGTTTGACTATACTTCCTCTTTGCAAGGACCATAGGTAGGCGATTGAGCGCTTGTTGTTCATCCTCTTGTGGGATGGTTGTAAGCAGAAGGTCCGCAAAGAATGCTGTGTCCAGCGTCCGTGTCATGGGAGGCTAGGAATGCCGGACTTGGTGAGTCACCGTCATGCCTCGAGGTTGGTTTCCTGCGCCGCGTTTTGACTGAGGATTCAATTCTGATGGGTAGTGTTAGGGATGCCTTCCCTAGCCTTACTATCACTCCCTTCTACTGGCCTAAGCGCCGTCGTAGGACCGGGAGATTGTCGAGTTTCCTCAGCGAGTGTCTTGAGGGTCGTTCCTTGGTTCACTGACCTTTCACGGCCTCGGAGGGTGTTGTATCGTGAATTAGTGGAGGGGTCGCGAAGGATCCACTCTGTGGGCGGTTGGGCTTGTCGTTGGCCGAGTTGCGCTCTTTCTGCTCTTGGGCGCCAGAGCCGAATAAACTAAGTATCCCTGAGTTTTCACTTACCTGTCGATTGATTCGGAACGTGATATCTCTCAATGACAAGATTTTCAGATGGGGCTGGGTGGATTTGCCCGACTGCCATCGGTTTGACCTTGGGTTAGAAAAAACAGTTTCACACGCCTTCTACCAGTGCCCTCAGACTATGTCGGCGAGCTGAAGGCTCGTATCGCTACTGATATTCTCGTGCTCATCGATCTCGTATAGGTATGCGATAATGTGTCACCCTCGTATTCTGGAGAGAAAGTCCTCTTGGTCACAACGGGGCGGTTTCCTATGATTCCTCCCCATGGTTAATCTAGGCACTATTTGCTGTTTTAGTTAATGTGAATAAGTGTTGTTCCTGGCCTCTTCCCGGCACTCTCTTTTGTTATGATCCATTCGAGACTCCCAACCTCCCCAGTTTGTTTTTAGACCGCTTTTTTCATCCCGGCCGGGTCAGACTTTGATTTTTTTTCCATTCCATCATTTATTTTTACCCTTCTCTCTCCGTTAGTGAGTGTGCTGCTTGAATTTGTCTATCGGTAGAATACAGCAGTTTATTTTGAGGGGTGGACGGGTCTTACTAACATTTTTTTTTGTTTTAGTTTGTTTTGCTTCAGTTTTTTGTTAGTTTTCGGAGTTCATCCCTCATGAAATTTTTATATATTTTTATATTCGAACATTTTGAGATTTTTATATCATGCTGTGTTTTTGTAGGTTCCCCCTATGAATATGTGGTATTAAATGGTGATGAATGACTTCTTTTGGGTAAATGGGTAAGTTGTATCGGATAAATGGGTCGTGATCTTGATTAGCTCGAGCTAGATAGTTAGCGAAGACCAGTCTTTACTCACCACCCCCTTCAGCCATGTGCCAAAATTATTGTATTTTTTTATAGTAATAAATATATTTTTGCACTGTCGAGGTGTTTAGCATGACGTTTTCAAGGACTAGTCTTGAATCAGATCGGGGTTACTGTTGGAGCCGATATAATGCAAAACCTGAAATCGGCATTGAGGACAGTACATCACTGAAGACCACGCTTGATGCATCTAATATATATATATATATACATACATATATATATATATATATATATATATATATATATATATATATATATATATATATATATATGTATGGATAAATTGTCTAAATTGTGCAAAAATGAAAATAACCCTGTCATCTCATTCTAACACACATATATTAAAAAGTAAATTTATTCAATAAAATCTCCATTGGCTTCGACCACGGCCTCCGTTCGTAATCTTCTGCAACTCTTCTGGACAATCTCCTTGTATAATTTGGTGAATGCTGCCATAATCCTTGTCATCAGTTCATCTTTGGTGTTATAAGAAGTTTTGTTGGTCTCTCACTCAACTGCGCCTCACACATAATAATCAAGGAACTTGCAGTCTGGTGATTTATGTGGACAGATGTAAGGTGTGATCCGGTCGCAGAAATAGTCTGGAATCCATGACTGGTTTCTCCTGCTTGTGTGGCATTGTTAAGAGTATTGTTTCAGGATTCTTTCTGGATCTTCTGCACTGTCCTCAGATTGACATCCAAACACTCTGAAATGTTTATATTGCAGCTTCCGGCGCGAATGCTAAGCAGTGCAGTATGTGCAAATTTCCGGCGGAGTGAATTGCGTCATAGTGCTCTTTTTCTCACAGACGGTGCCCAACTGACCCTGCTATACGGTGCAGTCGACAAAATCAAAAACAAACAAAACGTATAAAAATACAAATATATTTCATCCAGTGTTATTGAAAATTTCTAAAAAATTACATTTTGGAATTTTGGAATTTCTAAATATCGTGCGCTGAATATGTAAAATTCTGACTTTAAACTCCAATTAATGTAGCAAAAATACGGCCTCTTGAATACTGAATTTCCCTACTATTCCGTATTTTTATTGCCCTTGCCACTAATGGAGTATAGAAAACATCCATGATATACTGTGGATACTTATGCGCGATTGTTGAAACATATTTAATACATATTTTCAATAAGAATGTTTTTGTAAAGTAAAAAAATATTTAAATTAAAAAAATAACAAAACGTTTACACTTAAAACTTCCCCCATCCAGTCAAACAAAACTTTTCATCTTATCTTCTATAGTCTTTTTGCATAGTTCGCAGGTGAAATGGTGCCCAGGGTTTGTTTTGATCCATGACAGGCATCTCGAAATATGCCTAGTAGGCATCATACATATTAGCAAATATTGACACACAGTACCTTTTCGCTCTTGTATAGATAAATTCTCCGTAGACAGCAAAATGCGTCTGCCGGATGCTTACAGCCTCTTGACATAATCTTTGGCGAATGCATCTATCAATGACTATTTGTCTGCGCTTGGTCAGATAGAAATAAACTGTTGATTTATTATTGTAAAAAGACCAAAAGAAGAAATGGATAAGGCTGGTCATCATTGACTATATTATAAATAGCTAATCTGATTCACGACCCATTTATTCATTAAAAGTAACTTATTCGCCACAAGAAATCATCCATCACCATTCACTCCTACATATACCACAATATCCCATACACACAGGGAACCTAAAAAACACCCATGACATAAAAGTTTCTTATATACAAATGTTCATAGAAAAATATATATAACAATATATAAAGAAATAATGAGATGATGTATGAAAATGAGGGGGAGGGAATGAATCGCAAAAAACAAAGTGAAATATAACAAAGTATCAAACAGATGATAAGTAGGACGTGTCCAAGCCACAAAAATAAGAGTATGTTCTTCAGACAGAATTAAGTAGCTCACTTACAGACGAAGAGGAAAGGATAATATAAATATGCACGTGGGGAAATCCAAAGTCTGAACCTAGTCGAGATGAAATATGAGACAAAAAACTAAATGGGGAAGTTGGGAATCTCTGCGTGGATCATAGGTAAAAAGTAAAAGCCAGGAACAGCCCAGAAACGACACTTCACTCTCCTGGGCTATCATCGCTTTTTGGATTTGTGTTCATTCTCCTTCGAAGTTGCTGGTTTAGGACGAGTTTCTGGCCTTTTCCCAGGGCACACATTTGACAGATGGCAAGCAGTTCCACAGGCCCAGCACGATTCAACGCAAATTTTTGCTAACTGGATGTCTTGTTTTTCAAAAAAAAAAAAAAAAAAGTAAAAGATGATTTAAATTCTCCAATGAGTTGTACGTACAGCTAATATAAACATTAATCGGTATAAAAATGATTTTCTGGGAATTTCATAAAATTAAGTGGCGTAACAGATTTAAAAATATGTTTTACCAAGATTTTCTATAAAAGAAACATTTCTAAAATAATTTAATTCCTTTATTAATAAGTCCTGAAAGTTTTATTAAAATCCGAAAATTATTTGATTTTTGCAAGATGTCCAAAATCACTGCGTTTTTCACCACAAAAAGACGCTAAAATTTCCTATACGTGCTATATAGTGCTCCCGCTGACGCAAGAAAAGCAAGATTTTTAACCAAAATTTCCAACTTTCTAAAAAGGTTTAAAAAATATAATTTAATAGTAAAAACATAATTTTTTCTTTCCTTTTAATAATAACATTTTTTTGACGAAAAGACTTTGTTTTTATTAAGTTTGGGGGCATTTTTTATCATAGTATGCGCCCATTTTTTACCGAATCTTTGGAGGTTCCTTCTTTTACTTTTAATTTGTTTAGTTTAAAATTTATCATTTTTCCCGAATTTATGGTATCTTAATGTATAAATTATCTATTTTTATATGTTCTTCTGTTAAAGCAAGATGGCCGTATTATGTCGTGACTGATGGGATAGGCTAACAGCCTGTCCCCACAATCCAAATAAAGGGCATAAGAATATTAGAAATATATAAAAGAAACTGGACAACTAAACATATCCTGGCACGCCGGACATGACGCATTTTAAAAATAAGTTATCTGGAACGATATTCTAAGATGATACTTAACTCGAAATGCTAAACCATGATTTGTTCAGAGGTATCCTATGCACATACAATAAGGGTAGTTTTAATTTCACACTCAATTTTATTCTGTAGCGTCTAGAGAAGCTGCTCTGATCAGCAGTCGCATAATATCGGGATTCTTGCAGTACCATGTCGCACATTGGAATGTTTCTCTGCAAGCACTTTGGGCAACAATGAGGCCACACTATGTTGGAGTGTGCAACAATTCTCAACCAGTACATATTACCTTAGACGACCGGCAGCTACTAATATTCTTGGCCATTCCCGCCTTTACAAAACATACTATGATCAAAAGAAATAAACTAAATAAAACTAAACTGACTCGCCAAAAAAGAAAAACCTACCCGCCCTCAACCTTTCTTTCTCCAACATTCGTAGTATGCGTACCAATTTCAAGGTGTAGAATCCTTCCTTTTGGAAAACTATCCGGACATTGTAGCGCTCTGTAAAACTAATCTCAATTCTTCAAGCTCTTTTATTGAATTCTCTGTTCCTAGATATCTTCCACTCTTTTGGAAGGACTCTAGTGTCCATATACGTGACCTTGGTATCTATGTTCGGGAACATCTTCCACTAGCAAGGGAACCCTCTTTTGAGTCTACAAATTGATCTTACGTGTACCCCGACTTTCTCTGCTAAATTCAGTCAGGTACCTCTAACTTCCTCTATTGTTCGCCTTCCTTTCATGATGGTTGCGTGCAAGACAGAATTTCTGATAGTATAGATAAGACCCCTACTCTACACTCGTTTGCAAATATCTTCATGTTCAGCGACTTTAATGCCCAGCATGTCAAGTGGCTTAATCACTTTAATGTTACTGACCTCGCTGGCATCTAGACTTTGAACTTCGCTATTGCTCATTCTCTCACTCAAATAGTAGACCTCGCACGCATTTCCACAGTAATTGTGACGGACGCTCATCTCTACGTGATCTCTTCATTACATGTGATGTTAGACGATACACCATGAATGGTGAAATGTAAGAGTCAGGGCGCAAATTTACTGTAGATGACCTTGCGAATAAGGGAGTCTATACATTTGTGGAATACCTACTCTCTAGACAGTGTGGAATACCTACTTATAAAAGTGATGGAAGGAAAAAGAAAAAGAATTTAAATGAATTCGACTATATATATAAGTTATGAAAAACTTGGTAATCCGTATGGGTAGTCCCAAGGAGGATTAAATCCTGAGAGCTCAATGTAAATCCAGAGCTAATAATTTAAAGAAAAAAAATGACCACTTTAAGGTTCCATTATAATAATTTATTTCATCAGAGCCCTTTTAAAGGACGCTGAACCACGAGATAACACTTCCAATGAATGAAATGAAAGATTAAATGAAAATTCACACTTTTGACGGGAAGTATTAAGTTTATGTAATTTAAAAGAGAGGGTAGCGAGGTGTGGTGTGAGAGACATGGTCGAGTTTAGAGAGGGTTTATTTTAATATTTCTTTCAATCATACTTAGTATTGGGGGAGGAGGGACCAGACTTTGACCTATTTAATTGGTTAACTTAACAGAACTGATATATTGAAATGGGAGTGGAGAAGAGTGAAAAAAAAGAAAAAAGAAAGAAGAAGGAATTAAAGAGAAAGAAGCTGTAATTAGGTTTTACGCAGGAAGAAGAGGGGTGGTATATTTTTAGCAATTTATGTAAAAACTTATATTAAATCCCTAAATTATTTGTAAAAGAGTTAAATATTTAAATTGCTAGCAAGCCTCAAATTAATTTCTTCGTGGATTTTTTTGAACATTTAAATTACTATCAAACATAAAAATTTATTCTTTTTACATAAATTGCTAAAAATGGAACCTTAAAGTGGTCTGTTTTTCTTTAATATATATATATATATATATATATATATATATATATATATATATATATATATATATATAAATCCAAGCACTCCTCGTTTGTATGCTTGAGGAGTCGTACCAACATAGCAAGTAAACTTTTCCGCTTTGTCATATAATTTCCCCAATATATATATATATATATATATATATATATATATATATATATATATATATATATATGCACGCACACACACACACACACACACACACACACACACACACACACACACACACACACACATATATATATATATATATATATATATATATATATATATATATACACACACACGATTTGGGCATAAAATTTGAAGCTAGCAGATATAGATTCGTAGAAATCTCAACGGGAGATATACTTTCTTTGAATAGATAGTTCAGTCTTTGATTGTGGTTAAACTGCAACTTGCACGCTTTGGCTAAAAAGTGGTTTTCCTGATAGAAAAACGGACTGTTTTGATTCCTGTCGGAGGCATATCTTTTCTTTATTAGGACTTCTCAATCAAACTGGAAAAAATCTTGTGCTGCGTTTCAACCGATGAAATTATTCAGTTTGTCATATTTTTCTAAATTCTTTTTGTTGATATATAAAATTATACATCGTTATATCATATATCTATATATATCTATATATATGTGTGTGTGTGTGTGTATTACTTCGGAATTAATATTATTTTTTATCCTACATATTTCTTATTAGTTTAAACATTATATTTTAATAGAAACGTTTTTAAATATGTGAATTACTTATAGCAAACTATATATTCAAGAGTTTAATAAAAAATTGTACCCTCTGGTTGGGTTTGAACCTGCGTCCACATTTGTAGCCTGATTTATACCGGTCGACCCAGAGAGTTTCACAGATTAAGTTTGTAAGTTTATAAGCAATGCCAATCTTCTTGTTCAATGGCAATACAAACTAGCCAGAACATAGCTGAGACTGAAGCATAATGTGGTTTCAGGGTTGCCTACTGAAAATACATGCAGGGACACACCTACCCATGTGCGACACGGCACTACAAATACCCCGATATTATGCGACTGTTGATCAGGCCAGCCTCCCTAAGTGCTATCAAAATGTTCGGACTCCTTACTATCAGTCAGATACAGCAACCAGCAAACAGCCAACCTGGTAACTTAATAATGGAAAATTGCAGCCATCAAAAAGTTAAGACAGTTAAATCATTATGGCTATGGAAGAAGAAAGAACCGGTAAAACATATCCTAAACAGGGAACAATGTTTGATCCTCTACTCCTGTTCAATAGACATGGAAGGAGTGGATTTACTCTCATTTAAAAAAAAAAAAAAAAATAAGTGATGAATTTGAGATGGATAAAACGTGATGCATTTGCTAAAGTTGTGCGCAGCATGATCTAAACATCATAAAATCAAGATGAAAGCTATATTTACGAATCCAAATACTTCTGCTTTTAAAATTCGCTTCTGAAATTAAAAATAATTCTAAACTCTATTCAGGAAAACATTTTTCTCCTCATTCATTTTTTAAAATTTGTAATAATAGTGAAGTTATGTATATTCTACCTCAACGATAATCAATTACTTGGTAAGAAATTTAAGCTTTTCCTTAATTGTTCAGGTTTATTTTAATATTTTCAATATTTTAAAACTGAAATTATATCTCGGGCAAAGTTTAAAGTGGACTAGATCCAGAGAGGGAATAAAGCAGTGTTTTTAGCTTTTAATCTATGAATACAATTCGTTGATGAAAATGCTTGCAGTAAAAAGTTCATCTTACCTGAGCTGAAATTACATTAATCAATTTGTAATCAATTTATTTTTTTATTAATGCATAACCACATGCAGAAACCTTTTTTCTTCTATATGTCGAACGCGGATGATGAAGGCTTATCTCAATTTCTTAGTAGTTGTAACTCCTACTGGGTTTTGACTTTTGCTATATCTTCTAATCCCTGTTCTGTCAATCATTTACACAGGCCCTACTTTCAGTATTACTTCTTGCGTTCAATATGTCTTACAAATTTTCCAAAACTTATTTTTGTCATTATGTGCCATAGAAATATTTCAACTGTTTCAGTATAAATTTCCTTTTTATTTCCATTTTACTAAAAACTTTGTCGTTACTCACATCGTCGTTCATGGTATTCACAGTATCCTTTTGTAGAACCACATTTCTGTTTCTTCAGGTATTTTCAGGTATTTTATTCATCTGTGAGCAGAGCCGTCTTAATAGCATTATAGGTTTCTGAGCAAACCAGCGTGCTGTGGTCTTACGACATCTACTCACAGGAATAAAAAGTAAATGGTCGATAATATTAGATATATATTTATTTTATTGGCACTTCAACAAAAGTGGTGTTAAAACATTAAAAAACATCCTGTATACCCGCCTCTAATCAACATGATAATTATTTGAACAATACACGAGGTTTGAAAATCACAATAATATTCAGTAAGCCACACAGATTAGATGGCACATGATGAAATTACTACGAACCTCTTATTATAACAAGCATTTACTCCATTTCTTTTCACAGAATTGCTTTATTATTGTCTTTTCGTCAATGGTCTTCAGAAATAGGATGTCATTTTCCATGCACATGAGTGAAAGCCAGTTTAATCGATGCTGCCCCATTATGCCACGAAGCAGATTTTTTTTATAAATTTCAGTCTTGAAAAAGAACTTTCTTTTGTACAGTTGGTCACCATAATATCCATGAACATTCTGAGTGAAATTTCAAAAATCGCGAGTACAGATTACAAATTGTCCAAAATTATTTTTCTGTACAGTACAGGGAGAGTCTCAAATTTTTCAAGAACCATGTAGTGCTTGAGATGCTAACATTCATTTAAAAGGTCATCATAATTCACGTCTTTGTAATCCACATTAGCCAGTTGTTCACACTTTTGTTTAGTGCATCAGAACCAATGGTTTTCAATTGACTGATGAAAGAAAACGGATTTTCAGTTTGTGAATAAGCCTCTGTACGTTTTGTCATTTCAAAGATTATATTATCCAGAACAGGTAGGAATGTTTTCACCTTTAATTTTCTTTCCACTTTTGAACCATTTCTGCTGATAAATCATATGTATTAAAACGCACAATTCGTTTTTTCCCATCACTGGAACCCGTATTTGGACACATACTCCTGACTTTGAATTCATATTCACTAAAATTGTCTCTAGTTTCTTGAAGATAGGTTTTCATAGACTCAAGAAGATTAATGACAAAAAAGATGTTCACATCCATTGATTGCAGGGCCTTGCTTGTTTTGTTCATTCTAACATGTCATTCCAAAGAATTGCGAGAAAGATTATTTCCAGGTTTTCTATTTATTTTTTCAATCCTTCTGCCCCCCCCCCCTTCACTTACTGTTCATTGTCAGCTAACAGAGAATCCAGCGCGTATTTTGTTTTCTTCCCTCATATAGAGTATAAACAGCATCAAAATGTGTTGACCATCGCTTGAACACAAAATCTTTTCCTAGAGATAATGTCAAACCAATCCTTCCATTTACATATGGGGGTAGCCTCTTTGAAGAAAGTCATCACCATTTTCAGTGTCTTCTAGGTCAAAAGAGGACACTCTTATACTTTCTTTTTTATTCGAGAACCCACTCAAATGAAATGGATCTTTCTATTATGACATATATTTTCACTAATCGCAATACGCATGGCTTGTAGTAATTTATAATTTTAGTATTTCTTATAAAGGGTCTTCTGTAACAAAAGTTACTTAACATACACAAATTAGCATAAAGAACTATGCCTGTGGGGCCCCGGGCAAGTGCCCATCGACCCATCCTTTAAGATGGCTGTATGTGAGGAATTTGTAAAGCATTCATTTCCGTATAGAAGAAGCGATATTACACAACATTTCCGTACTTATTTCTGTTTCTAACGAAATTTTCCTGTTTTTTAATATTTTTCTTAGGTTTTTGAAGGCATCTTTCACTATTACAGTATATCTTGTGATTTCGAGGTCATTCTTTTCCGACCACTTCGCAAATATTTAAATTTCGTACTTGTTACATTTTGGTGTTATAGTTGGCATCTTGGGAAGCTTCTTTTGCTGACTCGCTCCGTAGGTTGAGGCTGTAGAATATGTCGGTTGTAGAATACAACCACTGAACCTCTATAAGTGGTAAGACACCTCATTCAATGAGGCCATCTGTTTGCTGTTGATGTAGACCCATAATTCATGAGGACGGAAACATGAAAAGGTGGAATATCTAAAATATCTGGGAACAAAATGCAGTAAACCGTTACAACTCTTAACCTACCATGACGTTTTGAGGTTGGCGTTTGGCGTATTTAAAAATCTCCTGTAAAAAGTTTGTATGTAGAAGCAAACCTCCACCAAAACTTAGAAAGGACAAACTAGCCCTACAATACTATATAAAACTAAAAACAAGCCCCCCTCTAATCCTGCCTTCAATGTCGCATTTGATTCAAAATATAGATAGGTCTTCGAAAAAGAAAGAGAAAGCCATAAAAACCTTTGAACTCCGAATGGAACCTATTATTTAAGAAGTAGAATTACCTCTATCTAGAATCCATAATAAAATCATACCAAATATACCACCTCAAACCATAAGAATACTGGAAATAAATTTAGAACTTTGCAAACCTCATGAAACAAGTACGTATCCACTTATATTCCGAAAGGAAATAGAAAAAAAGCAAAATCAATTATCCCACACACTTCTTCACAGATAGATCTAAATACAAAAATAAATAAGGATGGTCATCAGTCTACACCAAGAAAATAAAAAAAGAAACATATACCAAAAGAAATTTCAATTCTCAATGCAGAGATTTGTGCAATAGACTTAACACGCGGCTTCATCTCTGGAAACAAAAATAAAAAAAATACCTAAATCTGACTCTCTCTATCGCACCCCTAATGACATGTCTCTTTGTTCTAAAGAGATCCCCGTTTCACGCTACAAGTAGAACAAGGAATACATACCCTCAGGGGATCCCGAGAGCGGGGAGCATGAGATCCCCGGTAGGACGGATACAACGGTTACGACCACAGCAAACGCCCCAAGGACTTCTGACTCGATATGCCACTGTGGAAAGACGTGCAAGAATCAGCGTGGCCTAAAAATACACCAGGCCAAGATGAAATGTGTAGTAGTGTCTGAGAACTCACAACGCATAGGTGTTACACCAAGTAAGACGGAGGTGGAGCAGGTCCCGGTGACAAACCACAGCGCCCAGCATCACCCAGTGTGGACTCAGACCTTGCTGGACAGAGTAGTCTCTAAGCAGATTAAATAGCCCCCAGCAAACAACAAGAAAGCTTGGCGCGATTTTGATGAAGACGTATGCATTATAATCCAAGGTACATCTGCAGGTAACATAGACCGATGACTTCAAGCCATGAGTAAACTTATCGTCAGCTACGGATCAGAGCGTTTCGGCCACATTGATAAAAAGAGAAATAAAATCTACACTCAGAATAGGCGTGAAGGAAGGATAAGAGTAGTAAGGCAGGAATTAAGATCCCTCAAGAAACGATTTAAGGCCGCTAGTGAAGAAGAGCGACCAGCCCTCTCAGAACTGAGGAATATTTTAAGACAGAAACTGAAAAACCTGCGAAGGGCAGAAGGACATCGTCGACGTAGCAAAGAGCGGGCCAGAAAGAGGGCTTCGTTTATCTCCGACCCGTTTGGTTTCGCCAGAAGACTTCTGGGAGATAAGAGAAGCGGCAGATTAGCATGCTCAAAAGAAAGGGTGGATTCTTTTCTGAAGAGCTCTTATAGGGACCCAAGAAGGGATGAGGAATTAGAATTTAATGATCGCCTCATTAAACCCAACGCCCCAGAAGTGGAGTTCGACACGAAGGTGCCAAGTTTGAGTGAGGTCAAAGAGATAGTAATAGCAGCGAGATCAGCTTCGTCGCCAGGACTGAGTGGCGTGCCTTACTCCGTGTACAAGCGTTGCCCTGGTCTTCTCATGAAATTATGGAAGATCATTAAAGCAATTTGGCAGCGAGGTAAAGTTGCAGAACAATGGCGATATGCAGAAGGTGTTTGGATCCCAAAAGAAGAGAACTCAGAAAATATCGAGCAGTTTCGATGTATCTCGTTACTGAGTACAGAAAGCAAAATATTTTTTAGTGTTATTTCCCGACGGCTATCTGCTTTTCTGCTAAAAAATAGCTTCATAGATACATCGGTACAAAAAGGCGGAATCCCTGGTATGCCTGGCTGCGTTGAGCATATAGGAGTTTTGTCGCAATTAATAAGAGATGCAAGGAGGAATAAAGGGGACCTGGCTGTTGCGTGGTTGGACTTGGCCAATGCTTATGGGTCCATAAGGCATAAACTCGTGGAAGAAGATTTAGTTAGACACTACGTCCCAAGTAGCATCCGCGAGCTGATCCTAGATTACTACAATCAATTCCATCTAAGAGTTTCATCCGGTTTGGTTTCTTCAAACTGGAATAGACTCGAGAGAGGAATTATTACAGGCTGTACATTGTCAGCGACGCTTTTTGCTCTCGCGATGAACATGCTCGTGAAGTCCGCTGAGGTGGAATGCCGTGGCACCGTTTCAAATACCGGAGTTAGGCAGCCTCCCATCCGGGCTTACATGGATGATCTTACAGTCACCACACATTCTGTTACAGGCTGTAGATGGCTATTACGTGGGTTAGAGAAACTGATTGAGTGGGCAAGAATGAATTTCAAGCCTAACAAATGTAGAACAGTGGTAATAAAAAAGGGCCGAGTGGTAAAACACTATTTCACAATAGAAGGGAGAGCCATCCCGACGTTGGCCGATAAGCCTGTTAAAAGTCTAGGTAAATCCTTTTGTAACGCTCTGAAGGACACACTAGCTATCGAAGCTATACGTACTGAGTTTGACTTGTGGCTGGCGAAAATAGACAAATCGGGATTGCCAGGGCGTTTCAAAGCCTGGCTATACCATCACTGTGTGCTCCCACGAGCATTATGGCCACTCCAGACATATAACGTTCCCATCTCGACTGTGGAGACTTTAGAGAGAAGAGCTAGCAGTTTCCTCCGTAGATGGTTAGGATTACCTCGGTGCTTAAGCAGCGCAGCCTTATATGGATCATCCAATGCCATCCAGTTGCCATTCAGAGGACTAGTTGAGGAGTTCATGGTGTCACGGACAAGAGAAAGCTACAATTATAGAAACTCCAGAGATCCCAAAGTATCAGTTGCGGGAATTGAGATCAAGACTGGCAGAAAATGGAGTGCGACTAAGGAATTAGCTATCGCAGAAGGGAATCTGAGGGTAAAAGCAATAATTGGTTCAGTCGCACAGGGCAGAGCAGGCCTGGGGTTGATTCCCGCCTTCAAATTCGGAAAAAGCACCGTGAAAGAGCGTCAACTCCTGATACAGGACGAAGTAAGGGCAGGTATGGAGGAAAAGCGGATGACAAAAATGGCAGGTTATAGCCAGCAGGGCGCGTGGACCAGGTGGGATGGTGTAGATCGGCGGAAAGTGTCGTGGTCAGATCTTTGGAATACCGACTTCAGCCGATCTAGATTCCTGGTTCAGATGGTGTACGACGTATTACCAAGCGCGACCAATCTACACCTATGGGGAAAAATAGATTCACCAAAGTGCCCCTTGTGTTCGGGGAGGGGATCACTGCAACATATATTAAGCGGGTGCAGAACAGCTCTGACAGACGGGCGCTATCGGTGGCGTCATGACAAGGTTTTAGAGGCGATAGCACTCATTATTACTGAAGCGTTACAGAGTAATAAACCCATCCCAGAAAGAAGAGCTATCCGTTTCGTTAAAGAAGGTGCAAAGCCGAGTAAGAAGGTTGCAGGATCCCATTCACTGTTATCGTCCGCGTCGGATTGGCAAATGCGAGTCGATCTCGGGAAACAATTAAAATTCCCAACACATATATCGTCCTCCAAACTCCGTCCAGACATAATCATTTATTCGGACGCCACAAAACAGATTATTCTGCTGGAGTTGACGGTCCCATGGGAAGAGCATATGCAAGAGGCATTTGAGAGGAAATATAGTAAATATGAAGGACTCTTAAATGACTGCAGAAATAAAGGATGGCACACTCATTGTTTCCCTGTCGAGATCGGCTGTAGGGGGTTCGCCGGACAGTCAATGATACGAGCCCTTACCAGCCTAGGGATAAATGGACAAAAAAGAAGGCGGGCGATTTAATTGATCCTGGAGTCCGTCAAAAAGGCCACCAGGTGGTTGTGGATAAATAGAGCCATTGAGTGGCCCAAAACTACAAATAAGAACGTTACCAATACAGATGTACATACGGCATAAATGCCATCACTAATTACGTTTAAGACTGATTAGTGTGTGTGTATATATATATATATATATATATATATATATATATATATATATATATATATATATATATATATATATATATATATATGTAGGTGAAATTTGTGTATATAGATGATGAG
The DNA here is from genome assembly GCA_963932145.1 of Acanthosepion lycidas. Lineage (NCBI taxonomy): Eukaryota > Metazoa > Mollusca > Cephalopoda > Sepiida > Sepiidae > Acanthosepion > Acanthosepion lycidas. The sequence continues at coordinate 75,246,657 of OZ010571.1, read as the reverse complement.
AAACTTGCGACTCAATCTTTCCATTTGCTTCAAGTTAGGCTTAGGGTTGCTATGACTTTTTACTGGTCTTCCGAACAGATTATTTTATTGCAAAACATTTTTCTTACAAGTATTCTTTCCTTTTTTTGTTTTTTGTTTTTTTTTGTCTCATTTATGGATAATTGTTTTTTTTTTTTTTTACGAGAAACTTACTTTAGCTAAATTTACACGCTATTTTTCTTTCAACTATTTTTTTCGACATGTAAATATCTCAATTAATTATTTTGAGGAATTCTAGTTATCTCTCTTAGTTTTTAGACGAATTCTTTCCGGTAAGGATATTTTTTAACTTATTTAAAATTTACCCGTATTTTTTGTGTTTTTTTTTACCAATAGTTTACATGTAAATAGCTTGATTAATTTATTTTAAGCGTTTTTTGTTAAACGTTCTTCGTTTAGTTTTTAAAGTTGTAAATAGTCTGTCATTTTAATCACTCTATTGTAAACGTTTTATGAAGTGTAGTTATGGGAAAGAAAATGGGAATAAAAAGGTAAAAGAAAAGAAAGACCAAACAAATAAGTTAGTTAAAAGGGGAGGTAGAGGAAGAACGAGTCGCAGGACGACCCAATTGAATATAACAAATCGTTTTTGTTTTTTTTTTGTTTTTTTTTGTTTTTTTTTGTTTTTTTTGTTTTGTTTTTTGTGTATATATGTGTTTGCGTGTGTGTGTGTATATACATATATGTATATTTATGTTATGTTTCTTGTTTTGTTTTTTCTTCCAAAAAAAAAAAAAACACCCATTCTTGGCCGCATGTAGGAAGATCAACACAACTATGCATACCTAATTTATAACATCGAATAGCCCAAGTGAAGTCTTGATTGGTCGTTGTCTACTGGGGCAACTTATATATTTCACGTCCTAAAGCGCGTGGCAAAATTTTTGTTCTAGGTGCGGGCCGAATACTGATCATATTCGGTCGGGTCGCCCATCGAAGAAGTCTGTTGTTTATTTAGACCCGAAACTTCTAGTGATATTGGAGCAACAACACTGACGACGCATCTGGATTTAGCACTTAAAGGTGTATTTTAATAATAATAAAAAAATAATAATAATAACAGCAATAAAAACTAAAAAAAACTTGACAATCCATATCTGGTGAAATTACCATGAAAGTTGGATTCACTATCCAACAGTAAATAAATAGTGTTACGTTGTATTCCAAGCTATATAGGAATTAAAGGCAATATCTAGGCAGATTCGGCAGCCAAAAATGAAACTTTTCATAATAGTCTTAGGATCTCTTACGAGGATCTGAAAAGTGATTTAGACAGATTCATCAAGTAGAAGTGGCAGAAGAGATGGACCGACAAAGAAAATAACAAGCTTTGTACTGTCAAACCGGTACTGGGAGAATTGAGGTAGGTGTCTAGCAAAGGAAGAAAGGTTGAAGTAAGGTTGGCTCGGCTTCACATAGAACACTCACCCGTTCATACTTGCTCAAGAACGGAGATCAACCAAGATCTACGACATGTCAGGCCATACTCATACTATCATTCATTGTTAAGATTGTTGCCGCCAATAATGAATTCTCGTAAGATTAATTCTTATACGATTACCTCACTGTAAATGTTGAATAAGTTCGCCCTTTTCTACTTTTTTGCATTTACCGAATTCATTTACTATATGTACGCAAGTAATTGCCTACCATTGGTAGAACTGGATTATTCTAAAAAAATTCAAACTTATCTAGCATTTCAAAGTGTTCTTTGTATCGTATTTTATTAAATCATTAAAACATAGGTACACATCCTTCTGCTTTTGTATCGTCATTTCTCATATAATTCTGAACATTCTTTATTTCAGTGTAATCTTTGTTTCCATGCATTCTTTGTTTCAGCATCTTTAAAGAACCAACACTGTCTTTGTTCTGTTTCCGCTTTAATACTACTAAGTACACCATTCAGAAGAATTCCGTCAAGCGCCACATTCAGCTGATTTGTTTGACTGATCTAGCATTCATTTTCAGTTAGTTTGTTAGGCAATACTATAAAAATGCATCTATTCAGTTCTTCCGGTATATCACCACTATCGTATATTTGAAACCGGGTTTTGGATACTACCTGGTAATCTTCAGTGCACTACTGGATCCGCTACAGGTTTATAGACCGAATTTTCCAAATATTTCATCATCTTACTCTTTCCTACTTAGGCATTTAGGCCTCCCATGACGAGTGTAATTTCCTGTGATTTGCGTTGAATCTTGGCGTTGTCCAGTGTGCATTTCTGAGGAGTTTGATCCTCTTCCCACCGCTATTCAGTTAACAGTAGCTGGTTGAGGGTCAGGTAACACTTGTTGGACATGTCTATTCTTACCGGGCGAGGAGATAAACCATGTATTTGATTCCTTACACTGCAGAAACTTTATATATATATATATATATATATATATATATATATATATATATATATATATGTGTGTGTAGTGGTAGAAACTCTGACTGACACCAAATCGGCTTGAGGCATTCGGATGTCTAGTCACACTGAGGAGCTATGATACAGCAAAACAGTACTGTCTGTGAATGACATATATAAATTATGCGGGGAGAGGCCATTTTATTTCTGTTTTTTTTTTAGTAGATTTAAGCATTTTTCTATAGGGACGTTTGTGTATAGATATTTTATGTCTAAACTGGCCATGTATTTGTTTTTTTATGTCTATGTTTTTTAATTTGTTTAGAAGGTCACCTGAATTTTTTATTTTTTATGTGTGAGCGACTAATTGTGCCTAGCAGGGAGTGTGGTTAGGATTTTGCTTAGTGTGTCTGTTAGTTTGTGTGGAGCGCTGCTTATCCCTGATATGATAGGTTTCATCGGTATGACCAGTTTGTGTGTTTTTGGTAGTCCGTATAGTATGGGTGTTTTTGGACGGTGTTCAATGAGATTTAGCCAGAAGGTGTCTTCAATTTTAGTAATTTTTTATGTCGCTTATGAACTTTTGTTTTCGTTTACTTTTTCGTCGATGTCGTTGATGAGGTTTCTCACTTTAAGTTAGTAGATGCGTTCGTACATGATTACAAGTATAGTTGGCTAAGTATAGTTTTTTCTCTTGTCTCTTTTTATTCATTTTGTGTTTTCTACAGATACACTCAATCTGAGCATATTTACGTGTCATATGTATTGTGCTTTTGCCCGCCTATTTATATATGCACAAGATATTCAACAAACAAATTTCGTAAATTAAGAACAATGTAATATACCAAGTCACTGTAAAACCAGCAGATAACGAAGAAAAAATACATAGGAGGAACTGAAGAACCCTTGAAACAAACAAGCTACGCATACACATCATTTACAGATAATAAATACGCGAACAGCGAAATACTATCTAAACATATCCGGGGAATTAAAAACAAAACCCAAATCACACCAAAATATCATGGAAAATAAGGAAAACAACATCAGATTACAATCCAAAATATGTAAACTTTGCATAGAGGAAACATAGCTACAATTACCTCCCCAGAACAAAATGAACTACTAAATAAACGATCAGAACTCATCTCAAAATTCAGGCACAAAGAAAACGTAGTAATGACAATCAACAATAAAATAATCAATAATAAATAAAAAGTTAACTCGCAACAGTACAAATAACCAAACATCTACTTTTGGATCTATAATTATTCCCACTCAATAACCCCTAGAATAATTCGAAGCACAACCGTTACTGCCCATCAACATAGCCGTTGGAATAATACAACAGATTACACACAATGCCTCACTGACCTGTATATAAGTAGTCAAAACACATATGGCCTGACGATTCCATGAAACAGACTGTCGCCTCTGGGTATTGACTTCAATGTTCGTTTTTATATTTACATAGCTCTATCTCTGATATTGAACACTTTAGCCAATAAATATAGCATAACTTAAAACTATAATTCATCACACACACACACACACACAAACACTGACACATATTTCTAGAGAATTAATGCATTTATTTTTAATCCGCCATTTTTAATAACGTCTAAAGTAATATATATGTGTGTATGTGCGTGTATATCTGTTTGTGTGTGTGCGTGAACTGAAGCTGTCACCCTCTTTTAGGAGAAAAGATAATATTAATCATAATATTATGCACACAAACTGATTTTTCCTCAGTGCTAATAATTTTTCTATATTATGTCTAAAAATGTCATGGTGATAAGTTAGATAAATGTTTGAAACGAAAAGGGTGTCGGGGTTCTTTGAATTGATTTGTTTTTAATGAATTTTTCTAAAACTCCAATAGTAGCGGGGGTAATTGTTATGTTTTAAAACTATTAGTCCTTAATATTTCAATATTAATCAATGTTTCGAGTTGTGTCCATTGAATTAAATTAGAAGAAAACAATTTCAATTCTCATCACTAACTGTCCGATGTCTTAAATTTGAGTTTTTCAATTAACTTAGATATAAAGACAATCTGTTTGGAAGCACGAGATGGTTTTGCAAGAACGAAGTCACATGTCATCATGACCAAGGATTTGAGTTCCCCGCCATTGTACACCTACTGATCACGCCAGATTAAGTGTACTTTCTCGGAAATTATAACGAAGATCTGCTCAACAGAGTTGTACTATAAGCCACAGATTGGCACTGTGAGTATTGAAAAACACAAATTCAGAAGCTGCCTGCGACAGAGTTAGCGAGACACCTTAGTAGACAGGTATACTAGAAAACAATCATATCTTCTTGCCCTTTTTTGTCATACGTACGCGTTCAAACCAAAGAACTGCGCGCGTTAATTTATATGTATGACCTTACGTTGTCAAGAATAACTATTTGAAAATTGGGTTTCTTGCGTTCTATTACTTTGATGTTAAAGCTTATTATGCTGATGTTTTAATTTGATAAACGTTTCAAATTTGCTGGCATTTGAAACTAAATCTCTTTCCGCGAATGCATAACTAGTTTTCATTCAATAATAATTATTCTTTACACGGAAAATTGTGTTGTCGAACTTCTCGAACGCATCATACCATTCGTTTATAAATATTACTATACTCATCTTGATCAATACAAATGGCTTTCATATCGTAAAAGTTAATTCGATAGTGCCTCTTATTGGTATAGCTGGGAACATAAGTTCGGTGAAACATCTGATTTCATTCTGGATCTGCTTAAATCATGAGAACTCTAACCTGTCATGTGTGAAGAAGAGCAGCCGTATCCAGTGCGTTAGTGGAACAATGAGTGAGTGCCGGGAGGTGACACCCCATCCAATTTTACTATTGATTAAACTTAAATGGCAATGAGCACTTAAAGCGAGACGCCATGTTAGCAACCGCGTGATTCATTTTACTGTGAGCTGCTCAACATCAATGAATGCATTCTGGTAGAGAAGAGCGAACAATGAACACAAAGAAATGCTTCGGCGATGAAATCAGCCTTGGGAATCTTTACTTATTGCTTCAGCAAGAAATCGATAATTTTAAACATCGATCCTAATGTTAAATTCGATTACGAACAATTGGAGATGTAGGAAAAGTTGAAAGCTTGGTGCATCACTATCTTAACTACCGTATTATAACTTTAAAATTGATAGGAGTTAAATCTAGGGACTAAATTATTTAATGTTTGTTTATATTAATAGGAAGGCTATATTTTAGAATTGCTTTGTAGTTGAGGTAGTTGTATATTTGGTACCAGCATTAGTAGATACCGACTGAACCCATCTAAAAGCAAAAGTTGGACTATTGAATTTTATGTCAGAAAATAATAATAATAATAATAATAATAATAATAATAATAATAATAATAATAATAATAACAATGATAGCGCTCAAAAAAGTATGGCAGGTGATGAGAAAAATAAATGAGGAAAATCTGACAAACCAATTAACGGATATAATCTCATAAGGGAATGAAGCGACCTGCCCCCCCCATATATATATATATATATATATATATATATATATATATATGTGTGTGTGTGTGTGTGTGTGTGTGTGTGTGTGTGTGTGTGTAATGAAATGGACTAAGCCCGACAATTATTTTAATATATTTTCTGTTTATACGTTAATTTTATTCATACAAATATTAAGGAAAATGCTCTGTTTATAATAAACAGTATTAACTACATTTACAGGCTTGAATATTCGAGAAATTTCATAGAAGATATGCCCTCCGACAGAATTCGAACTTATCATTTGACCAGACGTGCTATACCGTTTAGCTACAGCGAAAGCGTCTGATTAGCAAAGTCAAATTACTGTTTTTAAACAACAAATTTCTCATGATTTTTCTCGAACGATCTGCTAAAATCTATCTTAACAGTAATTTTACTAGGAAAATGCCAATCCGAAGGTTCATTGAGAAAGCGGTAATTGCTTTCCAAAAGCTAAGCAAAGTATTTTGAAATAGGAAAATTTCGTTAGACACAAAGAAAAGAGTACTGAACTCTTATGTAATATCGCTCCTCCTAGATGGCGGTGATTGATGGATAATCTCATCACAGATGAAAAGTTGACTGAGGTTACAAAAATGTTGTTCTACAGAAGCATGCTGCGAATACCATAGACTGAACATTGTTGCAACGTCAAAATTTAAGAGAAAATGGAAACAAAAGGACACTTATACGTAGCATCAGAAAGAGTCAGTTGTAATTTATGGGCTATATAATGAAGAAAGAGTGTTTGGAAACTTTGACACTCGCAGGGCATATTGAATGTAAGAGAGAGAGAGAGCAAGAGAGAGAGTGAGAGAGAGAGAGAGAGCAAAGCAGCAAATAACTTGCTAATAAGCTCGTGTAAATGGTTTGCAGAACAGAGATTAGGAGCGATAGCAAAAAGATAAAATTTACTAAAAGTGATAAATTACATGAAATTGTGGAGAGCTATAGTCGCCCTGGCACGTAGGAAAAAACAAATCTCCATTGAATTTTAATATCTTTTGTTTTCATAATTTTAGCTACATTTGTTGGTTGAGTATTTTTATCTATTAATCCGCACTGTTGTTGAGATCATTTCGGAATTAACTGAAGACAATGACCTGTCGTAAACGCATGCTAGCTGATAAATCAGAGTTTTATAGAAATATTTAATGAAGGAAACGTTGAAGAACATTTGTATCTGGAATCTTCCAACTGTCAACCCTCATAGTATCTGCTTAATGAATACAATATATAATATTTTGCCATATTATATGGTATTAATTTAGAGAATATTTATTTCATATAAACCAACAAATATAATAGTCACTAGTATTAAGTTTTCATTTGCTGCATGACCTTAAAGTCAAAATTACAGCACGCGAAAATTACGACATTGATCAACATCTCAAAGTTAATGCTATCTACAGATACCTTGAATAAAGAAGGAAAGATAATTAAAGATTGGTAACATTTGTTTCAGGAAAGAAAAAACAAACAAACAAACAAAAACAAAACAAAACAAAACAAAACAAAATACTAATTGCAGTTAATATCATTCCATACCCTGTTATATTGACAGACCGAATTCTGCGGGGATGGTTTGGCGTGGCATCCTGACAGTGAAGAAATTTTTGTTTAAATTTTGATATAACGAAAACACCCATAAACAACAGTTTGGTGGTGGCATTAGAGAAGTTAAGAACTACATTGGTCGTCCGAGCTTTTCACTCCAAAATTCCTTTGCGACTTTGATTTCTTTGAGAGTTTGAACCGAGAGACAAATCAACCTGTTGATATATGTTTTTTTTCTCTGTTATCCTCGCCCTATCGTTCCTCCAAGAATAAAAGCTTACTAAATCAAGTTAAAAGGAACCTGGAGAAAATTGTCTCTCGTTGATCGAATATATTGATGATGCGTTAGGTCCCCTACTAAGGAATTGCAGATAATACACTAGAATCCACAGATGACACGTAACGCAATACATTATTGTATATTTTTCGAAATTATTTTTATTATCTATGTATGAAGATTCAACACGATGCACTTTGATTTTGTCTGCAGTAAATAGAGCCACTGACTAAATGACACAGAAATTATAATTAGAAATGTCCCTTTTATTTCCATTTACTTTAAAACTTGGACACTTGACCCATCCATGTTATTCTCAGCTTTCTTCATTTCCATTGCCACAAGTCTCCGATTCATTTGTGATGATATTGTGCAGCATTTATTATCACATAGGAACACTGATATCATCTAACAGATGAGCACTGTTTTTTTTTCTTTCTAATGTAACTGTCTTGTTTCTTAATTCTTAATACTTGTTTCAACTTTTGGAAGATATCTTCCGCTATTCGAATGCACCTTTGGATTTCCATATCACATTATCCGTCACCTGTTAAAATATTTCCCAGATATTTAAATTTCTGTATTTGTCAAACATCTCCAATCTTGGTCTGTTATTCTAAGTTTCAACCATACATTCTGAATTCAGCGTTTATAATCAACAGCAAAATAAAAATTAAAATACTGGTAAAAAATTTATAAAAATATTCAAGATACTACGATTTTATGTAGAGAAAACTTCAAAGATATTAGAAATAGGTGAAAATGAATAGTCCATACTATTAGATTTGATCTTCTAAACTGTTGGTATATGTTGATAAACTATCATAAATAGACTGAAAGAAATAATAGTGAGAAATTATTAAAAACTAGATTTTTAAATGAAAAAAGAAAATATCAATATATTACTTCGAAACTAGATATGAAGTTAAAAAGTAATGAGTCATCAATATTTTATGAATATTTATAACATTACGTCCTAAAGTTCCGAGTGAAAATTATGGCGCCAGATCCTCATTCAGAATTATTATGTCTGTAGAAAAAAAATTTTTTTTCTGACTTGCTTGATGTTTTACATCGATATGAGCGGCTTTAATTTTCCCATTGGGAAAATATGTTGGAAGTGAATAAATTCCAACGAACCAATGAATTCTGATCGAAAGCAGGTATACATTTATAATGTAAGATAGTAACGCAGTACGTTTTCAAAAATTACAAAAAGACAAAGTGGAAATGTATTATTTCCTACGGATTATCATCAATGAATATATAAAGGAATACTAATTTAATGCACTCGTCATTTCAGATAAGCCCTAATTTTCAAATTGCGGACGTGTCTTAAAACTGACTAGCCAATGGGCTAATCAACAACATGATTTTATTTTATTTGAACAACGTCAGATTGTCGGTTATCTTTTGCGGATCAATGTAGAATTCTAGTCTTTTGTACATGGGGATTATCAATCCAGAAAAATACATATGCATTTTGCAATTAACGGTTATTTAGAGAAAATGGCAATCTTTTTATTTTTATGGGAGATGAAACTTCATGTATAAAAGGTAGAAATCCGCATGAAAAGCAGCTTCAAAAGATGCATCAAGTGATTCTCATTGCAAAATTAGTATTGACATGAAATTTATTGAGCCATTTTGTATTATAAAATTAAGAAAACGTCTTATAAAATGACTTCCTCTACTGAAGATTGTGTGGTCGGATATCCCATAAGCTAAGCTAGCATGTTTGATATCTGAAAAAGAACAAAAAAAAAACAATAGAATTTGCTAATAGAAATTCAATTAAACTTTAATTTTTATAATAAAATATTTCAAACGTGATTATAAAAGTCAACTGTGAAGTGGATTTAATCTCTGTGAAACTCAAGAGAGACAAGATAAGTAAACGCTAATTTTAATTATTACTATCAAGGCGCTAATCTCTTTATCTCGGACACCATAATTACAAAGACTGATTAACTTAAAAAGGTATCTTCCGAAATACCCTGGTAAAACAATTTTCTTTTTTGTCTGGGGGACAATCTCTGTAATACACACATATACAAACACTTATACACACACACACACACACACATATACATATATATATATATATATATATATATATATATATATATATATATATATATATATATATATGTGTGTGTGTGTGTGTGTGCGTGTGTGAGTGAGTGAGAATAACTTACTAACTCCTACGCAATGAGATTTTGGCATTAAGTCAGAGTAGAAAAATGAATTCATATTTTTAAGTGTAAGATTATAATGGTACTTTTGTCTTGTGTGTCTTTTCCTGACCGAATGAGAACAAATGAAGTCAAGATGTCAGAAACAGTCTTGTAAGCTTACAAAGCCGACCAATGCGACGTATTCTGATAACTCTTTAAATTAGTCATATTTATTGTAGTATCAACTAAACTAATTTACTTTGGCAATTATAATTCCTGTTGTCATCTCCATCGTTTACTTTATATTACATGTCGATAGGTTAAATTTAAAAAAAATACTCCATGATTTTCAACTCAGTCCATCAAAAGTCTGTGTCATTATACGTAGACTAAAACTGCGCCACAGCCAAATCCTGCCGACAATTCTCTAATTGAAATGTATTTTATTAAGCCAATGATGGCAGGATAAGGCATGTAAGAAGCATGTAAAAATGTTACAAAGTATAAAAAGGAAATTAATGAGCGGTTTCTACCACAGTATACCATAAAATCGTTTTTCTATTTGTATATAAATAAGATAATATCCAATTATCTTAGTTATTTTTTACACCAATATTATTGAAATGATCTCTCTCACCCATCCACATATTTTGACTCCATATATTAAACAGGGAAGTAGGCCCCCCTCAACATTGAATGCTCATTCAATTTTTCCACCTGTCAATCACTCTGTCCTAACGTGTAATATGTTGAAGTCTGTGTAGTCTAATATAGTTAAAAGCTGAATTTAAAATTTTAAGTTTCCATTGCATAATGTCAGATCAATGTAATTAGAGTAGAAGCTCTAGGTTGTGATTTGACAAGGAAAAAGATGTTGAAAAACAAATATTTGTTGTATAAATTAGACAATATACCAAAACACACACGCACTTACACACACGAGAATGAACGAGATGAACTTGCATCGATTTTTTGTGTATTGGTGAGTATAAAATAAAAATTGTTAAGGAAAAAGATTATTTGTGTTACTTTGGGGTAGTCGTTTATAAATTTGAAATTCGTTTAAAATATGTTGAGTTGAAATATTTTTCCTTTTATTGATCATAGATTTTAGTTTTTTACATTTTTTTTCTAGAAATTCCTGTATTATTTTTAGTCACTTTTGTTTCCATTTTCATTTGTTTATTATTACTTTTTCATTGTCTGAAACATTTCAAAACTTGGATCCATTCCCAAAGATGTTGCTTTCGGAATAATAACTTCTTTTAAATAAATAAGGCAAACAATGATGCAGGAAACTGGCATAAAATTTAGAGATATTAAATGCCACCTTCCTGTAATAATAAAACCCAAAACTTTACGATTGGCAGAGCGGGGCAAAAGCAAATAAAATAAAATTTATTTATTCGGAATATTAATAAAGCAGCTAATACGATTAATGCAGAAAGTTTAGAATGATTTATATTTTTCTTCTTGTCACGTGTTCTCCTACATCAATTCTCATAGAAAATGGATTAACCATTATCTTAACGCCGTTTATATTTATTTGATTTAAGTTTGTCACTTCCATTAATCGGAAAGTTTATTTAGTTTTTTTATTAAATAAAGTGCTTCTTATTGAAGTTAAGTGAAGTTTGATAACAATGAAATCCGTTGATAGAGAAGTGAAATAACTATTTTTTATAATTGTAGAAGCTTACTTTTCTCGACTATATGCAAAAGACTAAGAATCAAGAAGAAGCTTTTTAGTGTAGTGTTCTGACTCACAGGAGGCTGTATGCACTGAACCACTTCATGGGTAATAGCTGTAGCTATTTATAGCCTTTGTGACAGAGATATGAGGTGACACATTTACATATATGTGTCACCTGATATCTCTGTACGGAAGAAGTTTTATCTCTTTATTTTTCCTGGTTCTTCTGGGAGCTTTTGCTTCCTCAATGTATTCCTTCCCTTCTCTAAATGATTGTCTAGATATAGGAGATACTGATTTTCTTTTTTTTTTTCATAGGAGTGTCCCTCCAACAATTGCCCTTGCTCATCTCCAAAGTTTATATTATTCTCGGTTTCACTGTCTAGTTCCTGTTGCATTGACGTGAAAATTCACCTTCATTACTTTCTGGCACACTCTCTACATTTCTTCATCGCTATCGTGTTGCAATCTAACTTGGTCTACATGCGCCAATATCCCATTTCCATTTTTTCTATTATCATAGTGTTCTGTCCACTTTACATTATGAATCTTGCATCTTGTAGATTAGATTCACTATTCTTTTTATATCATAGTGGCATAAGACATACTCAGTAGGGCTCTAATTTGTCTACCCATGAGGATGGACCGGCTTTTCAATCTTCCAGTATGTGCTATTTCCTATAACAATCTTGGAAGAAATGTTTCTATATTTTATTTCCTTTGTACCCATATTTTCAATCCGTTTTTTTTATAGTTTGCACCAACCTTTCTGCTAATCCGTATGATTGCGGATGGTACGGGGGCGGGGGTTATATGGTTTTCTTCCAATTTTGTTCAATCATTGACATAGTACCTCGTCACAGATCTCTGGGGCGTTGTCAGATACAGCGTTTTCGGAATTCCATTTCTTGAAAATATGATCCTTAACGCTTGTTTCACGGTCGAATTTATTTGTTGGGGACCTGTATTACTTCTGCTGAACCTAAATACGAATCTACCAATATTAATAATCCAACTAGGTTGACATGAGTATGATCCATGTGTACTCTGTCCAAATGTTAGGACTTTTTAGGCCATGTATGTACTTTGTTTGTCTAAACATTCTTCTTTCAATTCACATTTTTACACCTTTTTACGTATTCTTCCACATCTGTAGAATAGTCTGGCCACCATGCTTCTAGCCATAACCTCCTTTGCATAGATATTATTCTGCAATGAAAATTTTCATCTATAATTTTTACAATTTTTCTCTGCGTTGCTGGTCGAACCACTACCATTACAAATTACACCCTTTTTTTACAGTTAATTTGTGTTTACCCTCTTTAGAACACCTTTCTGTCCATCAGCAATTATTCCACTTATTATTTTTTATCATGAACGATATAATGTTCAATATGGGATCTCGCTTTATATCCGCAGCTAATTTGTCTATCGACATCAATTGTTTCGACCTAGTGTAAAAGTGTCTTTGAATTTCGCTTCCTCTTCTCACTTTCAGAAGTAATAAAACCTTAATCTCGGCAAAGCGTCTACATGCGAAATGGTACTGCCTTTCACGTAATTAATAAAAAAGTCAAAAGCCATTAACGTTAAGGTTCATCTTAGAATTTTAGAAGACGTTACCTAAGTCCCTTCGTAGGATTAAATATAAATTTTAAAGTTCTAAGGTTAATGGGAATTTCTTTCCAATCAAAAAACTGATGAGCTCTATTTGTCATCCATATTATGGTCAATGTTTCTTAATATTTGAGTGAATCACTTCGGCTTTTGACAATTTTTTCGGAAGATACATAATAAGATGACCAGCCTGACTTAATATTCCCGAAATTGTCTGTTCACTTGCGCCATTGTTACTACTATCTTTGTACTAGGGTCGAATATTTTTACTAGTGGTTTCTTTGCGAGAACAAATTTAAATTTTCAAATGCCACTTGTTCTTTTATCTAAATTAATCTCACATTCCTTTTTCTTAAAGCTGCAAAAGGTTCTGTCATTTCGAAGTATTGTTCTATAAATCGTCTGTAGAAATTTACAAATCCTAATTGAAAAAGATTCCAATTCTTTTTTGTTCTTAGGTCTTCAACTTTTAATATTTTGTCAGTTAACGATTGGGTTGGTGATACGCCTTTGTTAGATATGGAATATCGCCAAAATGAATGTTTTTGCACACATTTTTCTCGTTAATTGTTAATCCAGCATTTTTCAATTTATTCAAAACCATACTGGTTTTCCATTTTAATTCTTCGTCGTTAATAGCACCAACACAAATATCATCCTGGTAGTATACTGTATTTTTTCATATCGCTACCAATAACTTCCTTTATAGTCCTTTGAAAAATCGTACTTGCGGTTTTAATTCCATATGGCATTTTTTTCCATCTTAAGTCTATTGGTGTGTTTATTGTTCTGATTTCTTTAAAATTTTCATCAATAGATATTTGATGGTACGCCGACTTCAGATCAATTTTAGGTAATGTTTTCATACTCTCAAGGAAGTTCAAACCCATTCTACATTGGGAATAGGATATGAGTCCACACATATTTTGTGGTTTGCACCTATTTTGTAATTACTACAAATACGCAGATCCCTATACTTCTTAAAATTACTAACGGTGAGGTCCATTTGCTCGCTCCTGGCGGAATTCGTTCAAGTAGATTTTGTTCCATTATTTTTTTTAGTTTTTCCACAACTCTTGGTAGTAGATGGACTGGCACGTTTTGTGCTTCAAAATATGAAGCGGAGACATTTTCCTTTAGTCTTAACTTTCCTTCATAGTTTTTTAACATTCCAGTTTCTTCTTCCTTGAATTTGCTTATTAATTTTGTCGAATTTATGTTCAATACATCATTTCCTATTAGGCAGTGATTCTTTTCAGAGTTTGCCTCTATAATTGGTAATACGTGAAATTTATTTTTAATTCAACGTAGGCTTCAAAATAGACTAAAGTTTTTATCACGGATCCATCGGACTGATTCAATTGAACATTACATTTATTTAATCTGGATTTTCCTAATTTCTTCCAGAAATTTATGGCGGGGGGGTATCAACGCCATGTCACTTCCCGTGTCTAGTTGCATGTCGAATAAAACATTACTGATTCGAGTTTTTAATTACCCTTTTTTATTTTTTCTTTCAATGAAAATACGTCCCTACTTGTTTCCTCTTCATTTTGTTGAATAGTCTCTACGGTTTTCACTTTGGATTTACACATACGCTTAAAATGATTCATTTTGAAACATTTTTCACATCTGTTTTTATATGCCGAACATTTTTGTTTTTCTCTTTGATGTTGATACCCACAAAAGGTACACCTTATTTTATCTTTTTTTAATCGCGTATGTGTCCATTTCCTCTACCAGATCCGTAAATTTAAATTCCAGTTAAATTTCCCAAATAATTGTTGTTGCCTAGCCAATTCAACACACTGTTCTAGTGACAACTTTCCCAGCTGTAAACGCATTAGAGTCATTTGCCGATACTACACCGTTTTGAAGGCCGTTTATAAGTTTCATTTGATGTCCTCTTCGATTAACTGGTCTTTCGATCCCAGTTTCTCAAATTCACAATATCTGCTGGCCTGTTTTAAACGCAGTACATACTCGATAAACGGTTCATTCAATTTTGAGAAATATAAACTAATCTCTCTCTGAATTCACTAGTTTTTCATGGGTGTTGTCTTTCACTATTACTTGACTTATATCGTCAAATGTCATTTCCTCTAACAGTCTTTGGTGTGAAATTGCAGATAATTTTATAATGGTCTCACAATTAGCATTTACCAAGAAGAGATCAGTTATCATGTTTTCTTCCTCCGACTTATTTTAAATCATTTCGCTTTTTGTTCTAGATTTAGCTGCTAGTATCCTAAGCCACGCTTATCATATTCGTATTCATAATTATCAAGTGATAATTGTTCGTTCGGTTCTTTAGATATCGGCAACACCATTGTAGTACAGTGTTACTGCCACAGGGGAAGTAGTATACATTGAACTACCTCTTGGGTAATGGCTGTAGCTATTTATATTCTTTGTCACTTATATCTAAATGAGTCACCTCAGATTTTAAATTTCCTATCATCATTACCATTCACGTTTACGTCTCATTTTACCGATAGTCTTTATTTTAACGAGTCTTTTGCATGCACGAGAAATTAAATTTTGAATTGCTTGAATATAGATTTGAGTCCAGTCCCTTGTCATAAATACCCCGTCTGAAGTTATCATGGAATTCAAATAAACATCGATAACGAATTTTGTCTAATTTCAAAGGATTAATTTAGGTATCAAAACAAAACTTTAGTAAATTTTTAGGTAATTTTAATGTTTTATTAGAGCTATTGGATTTATTATGAACCTGCAGACTGAAATTATTATGCATATTAAACTAATATTAGTTTAAAAACTTTGGAATCTAATAAAAAACTATTTTTCTTTATTTTACTATATGTTGAAAGGGGTAAGAGAAAGGATCTATCACTGAAAAACAGAAAATAACAAAATTATTGAGTAAGGGAATATCCGCATTCAGTCAGTTTATGTGCCAATGTGTGATACACGCTTTGGCAATCAGGACTGATACATGACTAACGAGGCACATTTTTTCTCGCAGTAGGTTGTCATTTCTTTCTGCGATAGACCAGTTGCCATCCAAGACTATAGAACCCGGTCTGCCCTGCTATTTTCCAAAAGCTGGGAGGAGATCAAGAGGATTCATACCTTTCCCAAGGATATTAGCACGTAAGTGAATGTAATGGATTCGACTGGAATACGAACACGGCTCTCCGATTCCTCAATCCGAGCCGCTATCCATTACTACACTGTTTAGAGATATCAAAGGAGCTTGGCAGAGGTCGATTTGACTAATGTTCAGATTTTTTAACAGGCTGGAATTGAGGGAACCAAGAAAGACAGAACATGTAGAATACTTCGCAAATTGGGATCTGTCAAGAAATCTCTTAGCAAAGCAAATATTTTAAAGTGGCAAAATTGGACCAAGAAATACGTGAAAATTGATTTTTCTAAAGTAAACTTTTCTGGGAGAATCTCGGGTGACACTCGATGGACACGATAGATGGGTCAAAAGATGAATTTTATCGGATGCAGATGTGCCTGTGGCTAAAATAATTCGGCAAGAAGGTTGAAATTGCTGACCAAACCATTGGACTATTCAAAGTCGATGACGGAGTCAAACAGAGCAGTGCTAACTATTGCGATTTCATTTACAATAATGTTTTTGAATGGTACAAGTTCCAGTCTCATAGTTTCAAAGCGAAGCGTGTACGCACAACAATGCTCTTTCTCATGTATCTAAAGTAAGCTGTGAATTTTTCTAGTGCAAAAAATGTTTACAGGAGAGAAGATAATGGAATAACCAACATCATGTTCTGATCTGATTCTATGGTCAATTGTGATGATGACATATGAAGTTGTATAAGTAGTACCCTACAACGTAACAACTACCCTGGGTACATAGCAGCAGCCCCACAAAACTGGGATAGGCGGGTACAAGAGGAGGAGGACAACAACACTCAGAAAACAGTCTGCCTGCCTTATGTGAAGGGGCTATCAGAGAAAATACAAAGGATCTGTGGTCCATATAACATCAGGACAAAATTCAGAAGCTTGACGACACTTCGCAGATACCTCTCCCGAGTAAGACCCCCCCATAGAGGAGAACATGATTAAAGACTGTGTGTACGCTATCCCGTGAAGCTGCGGAAAGGAATATAAAGGAGAGACAGTTCGCCCCTTCAAGTTAAGGCTTCAAGAACACCAGAAAGCTGTAACACGAGGGGAAGTAGAAAAATCAGGCGTGGCTGACCACATATATAGAGAGAAGGGAGATCACTGCCCTCTGTGGGATCATGTTGAGATCATAGACAAGGAACACCATTGGAAAATTCGTAAACTTAAGGAATTAGCACATATGCTAGGCCACAAAAATCTCCTGAGACGACCAAGCATAGAAATAAATACAATATGGGAACGAGTAATAAGGAGTGCCAGAGAAAAGCAATGATAACAACAATGTTGCAATATGAGCTCTGGTAAAAAACATGCAATGATAACAGCAAAATTGCAATATGAGCACTGGTAAAAATGGTTGCTGAAGACATTAGGTTTATAATACCCAGAAATTCATACCCAGATGTCCTCAAGGACACATGGCACAGTGGATAAAGGCGTTGGTTAGATCCAGTGACAGGACCCAAAGTGTGTGAGTTCAATAAGGCAATTAACAGGAGATAACTGATAACTGACATCCATTAAACATGGCATGTGGAACTAGAACAGTCTACCCCAGTGAGAGAAATAAAGGGTTCAGTTCGACATTCCAACCACCTGAAGAAGGCTGGAGCGTATACGGCTGAAACGTTGTAATAAATATGGCGACAAAGATGAGGACAATAGTCCGAAGAATGTAATTAATGTAAATCCAATAGCTTTAATAAAACGTGTTGAAAGTACTTAAAAAAAATAACTAAGCTTTGTTTTGGCGTCTAATTTGTGTTACTGAGGTTTATGTGATTTTCATACTAAAATCAGACACATTGTATGACGGCAAAAAAGAAAACTGGCATAATAATTTATTTATTAGTATGGCAAATGAGAATACAAAGACTATGTACATCACAAACAAACATAGAAAGTGCAATGAAGTGAAGGCAAAATAATGCTGGATTTATTTACATAAAAAAACTCAAAACACTCGCCAGGGAAAGGTGAACATTGCTACAAAAATACAGCATCACCTTTAGTGGACAATATTTTTACCACATTCTTCTACTATCTTTTTCTATATATGTCGAGATTCTCGACAAAATTCAAAGAATCTGTAATGTTATCGGTCCTGATCTGGCATCTCTACTTAACTCACTTTACTACAGCAGTATTGTTGCTTCCTTTTTGTCTTTTTCATGGCAATTTTTCTGAGCTCTCCTTCTTGGTACCTCAGCCGCATGAATTTATGTGTACTACTAGATTGGCACAATGTCTCATCATTTTTTTACATAGATTTTTTCTTGGCTCCTGTTCTTTTATTGTCCTTTCTCCTCACTAGACTTCTCATTGTCTTTCCCTCTCAGTAACCCCTGACGTCTCAGTGATAATATTGGCTTGCTTGGGGTGAAATGATTAAAAAAGAAGACAATATCCACTTTTCATCACTTCTCGCTATTTAAAATCGTCGCACATAGATATAGGGTTCACTATCACCTGCACGAAACTTGACACATCACTTTTGACATTTTGAAACTTTCACAGAACCTTCTCCATAAATTGTACAAAGAATCTCTTTGTCGCATTTTGAATTTTCTTAAAAGAACAAAATACTTTAATATTGTTTTTTATCTTTATGATTCACTATTACAAACACTAAATAGATATACACTAATTTTAACAAAGAAAAAAATTTACACTGCATGCCAAATTATTATCAAGATAACTTTTTTTCTAATATTTCAAAACCGTCCAATGAATTCACACAAAATTTTCACACAGTGTTGGCAACACTGACCTGCGCAATCACTGAAATTCTAATAATTTGGCACGCGCAAATCACTGTGCTGATAACAAATATGGCGCCAGTTTGTTTACATTATGCGGATCAGTACGAAAATTTCAGTGATTGCTCAGGTAACTGTTGCCAACATTGTATGAAAATTTTGAATTGATTGGACGGTTTTTGAAATATTAGAAAAAAGTTATCTCGATAATAATTTGGCACGCAGTGTATACGTGTTGATATGACTTACAAGCAATCTTTTGAAATTAGTTAAAATTAATTCATATAACAATAAAAAGCAACTAATCATTTTTATTAGACAATCTATAATTTATAAAGATTTTGAACATTCGTAGGAGATTAAATGGTAAAGAACTGTAATAATGAAAAATAAAGAAAGGAAAATAATTAATGCGGCTGTGTTGATGCTGTAGAGGGTGTATAGACAAATAGTGAAGACTAACCAACCTCTAATCATTGTCTTCTGACAGGAAAATTATTAATTTGTGGTCGATGATGGCGTCACGATTGTGTACGGAGATCCTTAAGATTAAAATATTTCTGCATCGATTACTATTTCATGTGTCCATATTTGGTTATCATTTCAACACGCCTTCTATCAATTTTCACTTGCAAGCTATTATAATAAATTGTATTTATGGTTACAAATATAAAAAAGAATTGTTTAAATAACAATAACAACATAAGCAGACAATATGAAAACTTGTATACAATGTGTTTTTTCAGGTATTTAAGTAAAGTTTTTATCAAGGAATTTCCCTGACTTAAGGATTTAAGTATTTAGAAATCAGCTAATTAGCACCAGGAAATAATGTTCTATTTCCAGACGAAATGATTGCTCAATATGCATGTAATGTAGCTAGAGAAAAGGGCCCCAAATTTCATCCACCTTTTTATTTCCAATTTTTCCTAAAACTTGGACATTACTCCCATGTTCAGTCTATGGTATTTTCAGCATCCTTCTGCAGAATTACATTTCTGCTGCCTTAATACTCTTCCTTATCTGTCAGAGGATTGCCCAGCATTTACGGCTATGTAAGCGAACATGATAATTCAAAACTCTTTTCTTTGTTTTTATTTAATTTAATACATCCTTGTCTTACATCAGTTTCTATTTTTGTGTATTTACTGAATTAATTTTCTATCTGTATGCAGGTGGTTTTCTCCAAGTATCAGTTCTGGATGTTTCTAATATATTTCCCAAATAAATCAAACTTACCTAATAGTTCATACAATTCTTTGTGTCGTATTTTATCAAACGCTTAAGCATAATCTATGAAATATAGACATACATCCTTTTACCTTTGTATTGCTCTTTCTGATATCATTTATAAAATGTGATTGTCTTGTTATTGTGAAAGAACTTCATCTTAGTGAAAATATTCTAACAGTAGCTTATATGGAGCAGCGTGAGATCAGTAACTTGCTAAGTATTGTAGTCGAGTTAAGCGTACCGAATACTTCAAGCTTAATTTCGGTGTATTCAGTTGGCTGTTGAGAGCAGACAATTGATCTCATAATCAACAGAAACACCTTTACGTCATTCCCAGATGTTTAGACAAGCACGACCGAAAATCTTTACTAGCCGAAAAACAAGGTTCCATAACGGGGTGGGGAGATAACTTTGTGACACTGGCTGTTCTTTGAAGGTAACGTGTGCCTTTGTTTTTGTGAATCTATCTTCCAGGCATAAAGCAAGATATTTCGTCTGATTGCAAATGTGCCCAGCGACTATAAGAAGCAACGCGACTTCTTTGGTAAATCGATCCCATCGTAATATCATAGAGACTTGAGATTGCAGTCCTTGATACCGACCGCGAAGGCGGTTATCAAAATTTGAATGCGAAAATATTTATAGATTTTATCAGCAGAAATGTGCACCCCACCAAAACTTGTATGGAATTAGGAACGCTAGGATGAGTTCATTGATACAGTTCCCTCTAATTCCATCGACAGAGTGTCTTATAATTGATGTAGAATTATAGGGTGTTCACATTTTCATAGTATATTTTATTTGGATCATACGCTCGTTTTGGTTTAAAGAAAATTGTAGGAGATAAACATAGGCAGGTTGGATGGTAGAAATTTAATACATACTTTTTGTATGAAAAGTATTTCCGGGATCGCCTGCTATTGATACTAAACAGAGACTGTAATCAATTGGTTAGATCAACATAAAAGTTAGATTAGGTTGCATACCGCCGATTATGGCCGAATATCCAACATCAAGTAGCAGCAATAAAAGAAAATGTAGGTCGAGCTGTAAAAAAAATGTACGTAAAATAAGCATAGCTACGACAAAGACAATGAATATGGCCGCTAAACATCGTGAAGGGGAACTTCGAAGCCCTAGTGACACGTACTAGCTGACTTAACTGGGTAAGTTGAGTGCGAAACCGGTCCTATGCGGTATCATTTGTCTTGGGGATAACATATCGGTCAGATATATCACCTCTGCTGACGTCATCTTCCTCTTTGTAACTTGAAATATCGAAACTGAAAATGTTGCTAAAGAAATTGTTTTGGATATAACAGTGACAAGAGACAAGATTAACTGTCTGTGGCGTACGTAGATAGCTTATCCTTTCCTGAACCACTTTCAATTGGACAGATGTACGATGTAAGATACTCAAGACTCATGCTGAACATAAAGGTCTATCAGTACGACCAGAATTTCTAGATAGGACATCTGCACAGTTTAATAAAAATTACCGTCTATAAAGAAGACACCCAAAAGACTTCACGGTTTAGAGCATTGTGCAATCGGGAGGAGGCCTTTCGTTTGCTCTCAAATTTTCTCTCTCTAATATGTGTCTCGAATGTCTTCTCTCGCCTAAGATTAGGCATCTCTGGTGCCTGGCCATTTTTGAAAAAGGCATTCGTTAATTCGAAACGATTTGATGAAAAGAAGGACGTTTTCTCTCATCTTGGTCACTCAGGATAAAATAATGACTTGGTATCCCTCACCTATCTGGTGATATGAAACGCTCTCTGGGTAAGAAAACTGTCATTCGAATTGAGATTGGTTGATTTGACAGAATCCTTGGTTGATTTGACAGATATATCTGCTATCACTCTTTGCAGTGATAGGGGAGGTACCTACTGAACATATTTTCTTTCATTACAAGATCGTATGCCCATTGTGTAGCTTTATTGCATGTTACATAGTCCGCACCCTTCATAGATAGTGTTTTGCTTGGATGCCAGCGCCGTATGTAGCAAGATAGTCCCGCACTCGAACACTTTCCTTACTGGCCATTAAGACTCATGATATGAACGACGCGACGGAAGAGTTTAGACAGCTTTCCCCACTAATTTGTCGCCTTAAAACAGCGTATTTCTTTTTAATTTTTTCTTTTTCGCACTTCTTTTTAATATTGTTGTACCTTAGAAAAGAAATAGCAGCCTAACTTAATATTTTTGTAACTGAAAAATGTATGTTTCTTCGTCATATTTTTAGTTGCTCCTTTTTTTGGTTTTCCACATTTCCCTTCATTTCCCGCCGCTAGACACCAGCGATGTGGGGATACTTCCAACATTTTTATTTTTTAATTTTAACATTATTTTTCTATCAGTCTAACAGACTATTCTTCCATATTAGATTATTGCGTAGATATATACCCACAAAAAGCCATTTTCTCACTCATTTGAAATTGTATTCATGGAAATTGTATATATAGAATATTCACAAAAAAATTGTGGTCTTTGGTGAAATGAATGAATTATTCATTATAAATGCACTGTTGTGAAAGGAATAAAAGAAAAACCTATGGGTCTGTGAATATGTTTCGTTAAGTTAAAGACAGTATAATGAATCCACATTATAGCAATAGGACTCGTATTTTGTTAAATTTTTGTTTAAAATCTACTCCTAAAAAACTTTTCTCAGAAGAGAAGTTTCCCATGTCGTTATGGTTAACACCTGACAATTGGCAGAGGAATGGAATAGCCGAAATGTTAAGAACAGTAAGTAGATGAAGATCTCAATTCTTGAACAATGTCGCATAGGTATACGGTTCTCCACAAAGTTGTAGACAACACATATTTTTGAAACTATCTCCTTTTTTGTCAATGCCCTTAATTCATATAGATCGAATATTACATATTGTATATTTCAGATGAAAAGTCACTATTGATTCGCAATATATATGAAAGTTTTCTTCTCAAGTAAAAGGTGTGCGTAGGAAAACGTATGTTTGAGTTTAAGCATACGTTCACCTTTGTGTGAATATTTAAATGAATTTTAAAACCACCCGTGATATTTATAGTAGCAGCTGCAATACATTTTAACACACTATATGGCGCCGCAGTGACTTGATATGAAACGAATTCGCTCTGAGACAAATAAAATGGATTGTTAAAGAAAATAATAGCCTCACTTGAAGTGCGAAAGGATTGAAGAAAAAGACATTTGTCTCCAGTCACGAATATAGAATGATACACGTTCTGTGAAATCATCGCCAAATATGTTTGCGCTTATTTTATTAAATTCAGATATCCAAATTTATTTGCTTTTATAGACAATGCAAGGCAGATTTGCGTTTGACATTTTTATTTAAGAATAGTGAATATCATTTTCAAAACAAATACTTACAAGTTATTTGTACAGCACTATAAAGACACAATTAAGCAAAATCGTAATATGCGACATTATATCTAAATAAACCAGGTTTTGGAAAACAACTATACAAGTTTGTATTAAAAAACCTCTAGAACAAAAACTCATTACTGAACTATCTCAGTAAAATAAAATGTACGATGTCTGTCTGAAAAGTAACGGAACTGGGTGTACTGTGTGAGCTATGGGCAAAAAATAAATAATCGGATTGTCTTATCATCTAATACGATACCTTGGGCGTATATAACTGTGATCTTAGCTTTCTGCAACCACTGAATTTTTTCACTTGCTTTTTGTGGCAAGACAAATCGTGGTTGCTTCAATACGACAATGAACCTGAGCATCCGACAGTTCATGGATGAGAACATCATCGTACTGGAACAACCTCTCTATTCATCTGATCTTACTCGGTATTAATTTTTTTCTTTTCACAAAATTCAAACGAGATATTCAAGGGGACCTGTTTTGAAAGCGCGGGGGCCATAACGATGAAGCTGCGGGGAAGAAGAAAAAGAATCCTTCTATCAGTGCATAGAAGAGTTGGCAGAGAAGATGAAAAAGTGCATTTGACTCGAGAGGGATTCCTTTGAAGGGGAAACTATGCAGTTTGTTGTTTGGAATTGAAATAAATTGTTTGTGACACCAGTTCCGTTACTTTTCAAACTGACTTTGTATTTCATGACTGTAGATACCTTAAAATTAACTGGAATATCATGTAGATGTTTTAATAAATTTGAATAAACCTGTTGGAAATTTACACATTTTGTAGATGAATATAATAAAGTAAGGTGTTAAAAGGTGAAAGAAATCAGTATACTTCGTACTCGATTTGTAAAAATTAAAACGGCTGGATATCTTTTAATCTTAATGTATATAAGGTGTGTATGCATATATTTAGATGTATAACGCAATAGGTAAAGAGGTGGAGTAGCTGCTGACGAAACTGAATATAATTTGATCGGGGAATAATTATTAGAAACAGAAAGATGAGGTTCTGAAGTGGCAACCCTTTTCAGTCTTTCTTAATCAAGAACATACCAGGAATATAGGAATTCCAGACCGACATCAGCGGCGCGTGAAAACTGCAGTTTCCCCACAAGTACAGGACTGCTAGCGACTGACGAAGATGGTAACATTGAATTAAATCACATCCCAATTCAATGCTTGTACCACTCAAACTGTCAGAGAGGCTGTCGACTAATAAGGATAACATTATTTACATAACAATATCGCTTACTGTGACTCACCAGGGCCAGCGAACATCGCTGTTAAGATACAGAAGTGTAGCGCCCTATCACCTGGTGTAATATTTTCCAGCTCCTTTGAATAGACTGTTCAGTTCTTGTACGGATAGAATCACGTGAGGATATGAATGTATTTTGTAAGTTGGTACCGGCTCAGTAATGGTGTTGGATGTGTTTTGTAGGAGGTCACACACAGTACAGGTGAAGCTGGAGTTTGTCATGATAAATGAGACAAATATAGATCTTTTTGCAAACCGTTTGCCGCCATTCGTATGGGCCATGGTTGCCAATGGTAATAATTTGTTCTTGCAAGATAATGGAAACATGTGCGCGGTGAAAATCACCAAATGTAACTCCGTAAAACATATATGAAACACATTTCAAGCTCCCTTAAATTGTCTGCAGCCATACCAAGTAAAAACAACTCGTTATAGACAATCCTATAACAATGCCACATCGTGTTGCTTCTGCTTTCCATATAAAGTAATGGATTATACGTTAGTACCTCTGGTTTAATTAGCATATAAACTGATTTTGAATTCAAAGTTTTCCTTCTCCTAGAGACTATCATCCTCACTCATGAAAACACCGAATCTCATTCGATCACCGAAGTTAAGCCGTGACAATCTTGGTCAGTACTGAGATGAGGGGCTTCTTGTGAACTCCGTGTGCTCTAATTAACGTCCTACCACCCGAAATATGTTTCGATTTTAAACAATCGCCAAAGGGTTGAAAATCGTAAAAAATCAATGTCAAATAATAATTGAATTAATCCCTAAAATGTAGCACTAATCCACTTAAGAAATGTTAAAACAGTTTATATTTATATGATCGTTATAGTCGACTGCTTTAACTCTTAAAGAACATAGACTAGCAAAGGAAATAGAGTTTGTGTTTATTTCTGTTTCCGTCTAATCACAAACAATATCGACCTGATCCCCTTCCAAAACATGGCGACGATCAACAAACGATTGTGTATTGTGACATGACTCTCTTTATTTATATTAAAAGTAATTAAATTGAAGTAAATCAATCATTTGAGGTATTAATATTAAATATAAATCCCTACTCTAAAATTAAATCATTTATCTTTCATTCTTTCTTTCTATTGCTTCAAAACTGGAAAATATTAAGAACTCGCAAACAATTTTGAATTTGTTCATCGATTCAATCTGATTTCATACGTAGCGTTCAATGTTAGGCGCGTTCCTACACATCGTCAGAACAATCGTAGTCCTTTACACGGAGATGTGCAAATGTTTATTTCTTTCTCCGTGGGTTGGCTTTCAAGCAAAGTTGTCTTCCGATCTTCCAGAGACGGAAAGTTAGAAGCTTCTGGGATCATCAGGAACTCTAAAGCCAAGGTGGAATGTATCCTCTATGAATGAAAAGCCACACGCTTTCAGGACGATAATCAAACAAATAAACAACACTAATCGAACGAAATATTTGTACATATAAAAGGGAACAACTCAAAGAAGACAAAACAAGATTTCTTTACCATGAACTATTTATAAAAAGAAAAGAAAAAGTAATCATTAAAAATCGTTGATAAAATTATTCGATAGATTAGTAAACCATTGAACATTTCTCTTATGACGATTTTTATATATACTTTCCTTTCTCCTATTCTTTATTTATTGTTTCCTTCTTCTCTCACTCTATATTTTTATTGTATTAAAATAAGTCTAACTTTACATACCGTGTTTGTTTTCTATACGTTATCTGTGCTTGTACTGGTCCCTGAGTAGAATATCTCACTTTTTTTCTTTTAAGCGAACCGCGTTCGCAGCTATATGTTTGAATTTTGCCGAGGGATAAAATTCGTAACAGTATACAAAGGAAAGAGAGAAAGTATCGTAATATGATAATGTAGAAAACTGAACAGAAAAGAAATATAAACACGATTGATTGGAAAGTGAGTTCCGCTAAGAAATATACAAAAGACTAACTTAAAACCAATGTTACCAGTACATCTACTACACATGATAAAAATAAAAGTAAATTTTCGGTCCTTGGAAATTCAAACAAATAACTTTATCAAAGCTAGAATATTAGATTGAGTGAAGGTAAAAGAAGGAGTGAAAATATCACAACTTTACTCGTCAGCTATGAAAATTGTAGAATTGTAGGGTAGCAATGGAAAATATATTCAACCTGTTGTAAAGAGGTTACAAACAGACAAAGGTGGTACTCGAGTGAAAGTAACAGCAAGACAGTCGTAGATGAAAGGAAGAGAGGTTTATTGTAAAAAGAATACACTACTGAAGGACAGGGAATCGGTTAGCAGGCTACTAATTCCCGAAGCAAGGATCAGATCTGGCACAAGGCTGAATTTAATGTGGGATATCCGAGCCTGTAGGCTCGGCCAAAGATTCCTCGTATAAAACGGGATCGGGTAGCTGTTTCCCGAGACAAGACTCTGCCCTTCGATAGCCTCGTCTGGGGATCTTCTCTACAGCTATATCCTGTGCTCACTATATATGTCTACTGATATAGTCAGACCACATAGGGGATAGGGAGTGTGGCACTGGCGAAGTTGGTGATACTTCTATTGGTACTGGTGGAGATATGAGAACTGGTATTTCGAATGGTAATTCCTCACTAGGCGTGACACCTTTCGTATGTTTTTGGCCTTAACTCATTTAAATGCCTCTTGCATTCAAATCTTCTTTCTTTGAGCATGCATATCATTCTGCTTGGTGATAATTTCGTCTTCACAGAAGCTTTTTCCACCTCTATAATTTCTGAAGAAAACCTTTTTTTTTACCACTCTTTTCATTGGACTAGGCAACACCGTGTCAAACATTGACCGAATTTTTCTCGCGAAAATTTTTTTTTCGGTTGGTGAAAGGCTTGAATCAATGTTCGCATTGGGAGTAATTCTGTAAACCGCTAAAAACTTTTGTATACTCCTCTCATCAACGTTCATGCTGTGATTTTTTCTTAGAAAACTTTTAAAAGTATCCACGAATCTTTCTGCTTGCCCATTTGATCTAGGATGATAAACAGAGGTCGTAATGTGATCTATGGACAAAGATGTGCAGAAAAATGTGCTTAAATTCTCTGCTGGTAAATTGTGTCCTGTTGTCACTAACTAAAGTTTTTGGTACATCTAAACGACTAAAATGTTCGTTTAGTATACTCATCGTATTTGAGTGAAAGGAACAGAATCACGGGCGAAAGAGACGTTTATTATTAAACAAATACACTTCTATTGAAGGCTAGTAATTCCCGAAGCAAGAGGATTTATTGTATAAAATGTACAATTTTGGCACAAGGCCTAAAAGGTGGAAAGGGTGAAGGCGGTTTGTCACTTACTATCCTATGCCCAGCTAATTCAATTTATGACCCAATCACTCGTTACATTTGGCGCATTCACCACAAATACTCATCTATCACCAAGCAATTCTCCATATGCCATAATAACGGATACTCTCAGGGGGACCTAAAAAACGCACCCCATGACATAAAAAATTCATGTTTATAAAATACAATAGATAAGAATTTGTACATGATGAACAATGAGCGGGGAAGGGATGAACCCAAAAACAAACTAAAATATCGAAACAAACAAACTAAAGATAACTGATGTTAGTTGGACCGTTCAAACCCTCAAAAGTGAGAGGTCGCTGTATTCTGACCTTGGATAAATTCAAGAGGCTCTCTTGTTAAGGGAGAGGGAAAGGATAAAACAAGTACGGCCTTGGGGAAAGAAAAAATCTGACCCAATCGAAATGAAAAAAGGGATCAAAGAAAACTGGCAAGGTTGGGAATCTCAATTTGGATCATAACCAAAGAAGCAGCCGGAAATAGGTTGGGAACTACATTTAGTCATATTAACTAGGTACATAAAGTTTGTCTAGCCTAACCAGGGGAGGGATTCACAGGAAACCGCCCCGATGCGACTTAGATAAACGTAAAAAAGAAAATCAAGGCTAGCCCCGTTCACACGAACCAGGCTCACCTCAGTCATCCATCTTTCGCTGAAATCTGTCGAAACCAACCGTTTTCTTTCTGTTTTAATTTTTATCTTGAGCTGATGCTCAAAGAATCGGATTAGATCCTGATGAGAAAGACGATCATCTCACAAGACTTTTTGCAATCGCGTCGTCCAAATCACCATTCGGGCCGTGGCCAACAACGATAGAAACATCATTCGTTTTACCCGAGAATACGGAGGCGATACATTGTCACACGCGTATGCGCAATTAACGAGCACGAGCTTTTCGGGAGCGATGCGAGCCGTCAACTCGCCGACATGGTCTCATAAAGGGCGGACTCGAGGTACAAGGCGTGCGAAACCGTTTCCTCTAAGTCAAGGTCACACCGTTCACAGTCTGTCAAATCCGCCACACTATATTTGTCATTGAGAGCATATTCCGAACCAGTCGCCAGGTAAGCGAAAACTTGTGCCCAAGACCAGAAGGAGCGAAACTCCTCGTCCGAAAAGCCGAACTGTTCACGCAGGGGTCCTTTACGGCCCCTTCACTCCGTATAGAAGACACTCCTAGGCCGAGAAAAGTCTCTGGACCTAGGAATGAGCCTTAAGGCCGATCGACACCCTGGAATGAAATCCGATTGATCCTGGGGTTTAAGACGGAGCTCAAACCGGTAAGATAGGACTGATAGTGACGAAAGGGAAGGCGCCCCTTACAATCCCTGACAGAATCGAATCTCCTGTCAATGCGCGGCGTAGGAAAGACAATCATGTTTATGACTCTCCAAGTGTGACAGTCCCAGCCCCCATTGACACAGACTTTGGGCACAGACTGCTCTGTCAACTTATTCTTACGTCCTCCCTCACAAGACAGAGGATAGAAGCGCTCGATGGCCTTCTTATGTCGCTTACAGAGGAAGTACAGACAAGCGATAAAAGACAAAAGTGGCACACGCCTCAGCCCTGACCTCCACGAACAACCTCCTTCGGCGTCAAATCCGAACCGACGCGCTGACTTTGGCTGTACTTCTGGCCATTTTTTCTTCAGCTGGAGGTCAGGTCCAAACCACATTCCGAGAATGCGGGCATCAGCATCCGTCCAACCAAAGTGCACCGTGAGATCGACTCCCTTCCAGTCACCTAACAGCAAGCCGGAAGACTTGTCGCGATTAATCTTGGCCCCTGTCACCTTTTCGTACTGTTCAAGCGCCTTCATTACCACCTCAATGTATCTGCGGGACAACACGAAAGTAGATACGTCATCGGCGTACACCGAAACCCTGGCTCGAGCCCCACCAAGGACAGCGATTCCACGTACGGCCGTATAGCACGTTGCTCAGCCGGCGAATGAGAAGCTCCAATGCCAAAGCATGAAGTAGGAGCAACAGTGGACAACCCTGACGAAGCGACCGAGACTGAGCAAAAGCGCCCGAAAGCTTCCCGTTTAACTGTACCACAGCACTGGGGAGCAATACAGGAGGCTAATTCACCAGCAAAACTCGGGTTCGAATCTGGCGGCCTGCAGACAGTAGCAAGTTGATCAACCCTATCAAATGCCTTGGACTGATCCAAATTGATCAACGTGGTCTGCTCGTCGTCTTTTGCACCCTCTTTGATCGTACGGATCAAATACATATTGATCTGAATTGTTCGGCCCTTCACAGCACAAGTCTGCTTAGGTCCCAACAGACAACTGTCTGCAAACACTCCGTCAGGAAATTGGCCAAAATCTTTAACTTTGTGTTTAGCAGAGTTATGGGCTTATAGTCAACTTAATCCCGCCCAACACCCTTGCCCTTTTTCAACAGCGTGATAACACCCAGTCAAAATCGGGACAAAGATGTGCGACAGCCTCAAGTACAATTCATAGGGTAAAGCATCCAGACTGGATGACTTTCGACCTTCTTCAATGCCGCGTAGACCTCGCCCTCCATGATTTCACCCTCGCAGCTAGCCGCTTCAGTCGGAAAATCAGCTGCGAAACTCTTTGTAGCAGAGACCAGGCACCTTGGTAAACCGACTCTCGAAATGCCAACGGGACGCCTGACACATGTCGTCAGTGGCTTGAAGAGTACACCCCTCTGGGTTTTGATATCACGAATGTAACTATTGGAACCACAACGAACCTCTTCCTTGCGCAATTCTGCGCCCATGTTCACAGCTTCGGCAGACATCTTGCTTAACCTATGTCTAATTACCTGACCCATGTAGCGCTCGCTAGCCAAACACTCCAGGGCCTCCCTAGCTAAGACTATCTCTAGGGGATTCCCCCAGCCTCCGCCCGGAAAAGACTATCCTTAAGAGCCTTCACCTTGTTAGCTTTGTCTAGTTCGCGCCGTTTGCTAAACTCCGTGGTGAAAGACCTAAACCTATTCTGAAGCCTCTCCCGCCCACTATTCCCGATAACAGCCTCACTAGTTCCCGCTGCACTACGCTAGTTAGCTGCTCCAAGAAGTCTCGCCTGTCCAGTAAAGATAGATTGAACTTCCATTAGCCAGCTATTCTAGAACTACGATCGGGCACAAGTGAGTTTGTGGTCCGAATAGCCTAACCAGTGGAACGTTGGACAATCTAACAAATCTATGTCGGCCCTTCTGACTATCATTCTATCCAGGTAACTAACCACCCGGGTAGAAGGCCACTTAAGAACCCACGATCCGGTATCTATCGACGAGACCAAATTCGCCGATCAGATTAACTGCCCTCCCTCTAGCTCCTCGCCCCTATCTATCTTGAGGTCCAGGACGGCAGTCCAGTCTCCCCATTAAGATTAGGCGCGTTGAATCCGCTAGGAACGGCCCCAACTGCCGAAATAACGAGACACGCTCCATCTGGTCGTTGGGCGCATAAACCGAAACGATCCGAAACGAACTACTTTTCACAGCAATATCAGCCACGATCAACCGGCCCTCAGCAGCCGTATGAACAAAGTCCACCCTCGCGTTAAGGGTACGTCAATCAAGCAAAGAAACACATCTGGCCAGTCGGTCCCCATATGCTGAATAGACGACAATGTTATTCGACAGCACACAAGCATCGACCTTGCAAACAAAGTGAGTTTCCTGGATCGGAGCGACATCCACACCGAACGACAAGAGGTCACGAAGCAAGCGGGCAGCCTTAATCCGATCCCTCAGACCATTCACATTCAAACTGGCTTGATAGACATTCTTTAGGTCTGAAAAAGAAAAAGAAAACAATCGTCAACTTATTCGCATACCGGGCGGAAATCTGCAGCGCAAAGGACCTCGACGGATTGTCTCAGACCCATTATTAACTCTTTCTTATCTATTTTAAAAATAGTCTATAGGCCGAGTAAATATTTTTTCTTCTTCACCTTTTTCTCCCTTGCTAGGTGGGGTGGGGAAGAAATGGACGAATGAGGGAGTATGGAGACTGAACTGTGGGAAGATGTGAAAAGAGAGGGGGATGGAGCAAGGGAAAGGGAGGCTCGTTGCATTGGGAGCTGTGACAGTTTTAGGTGACGCAGGTACGGATAGGGACCTGGTTTTATCTCTGTACCTATCCGCCCTACTTCGTCCAGAGTGTCTTTGTTTTGGTACGTTATCACCTTCCTCCCTACCCGTCTTTAAGATGAGGCACGAGGTGGAGGCATTTCCTTCACCTCCATCTCCACATCTATGTTTGGTTGCTTGTTTTGTTCTTGTGGCTGTTGCTGTTGTTTTGGGCGCTGTTTTGTCTTCTGAACCTCCTGTAACGGCGTTTGCGGCTGCTTGTCCTGAGTCTCGAGACTGCGCTGAACTTGCTTCGGCTGCGCCTCTTTTGGCCGCTCCTGTTTTGGAGATGGTATATCCCGTTTTGGGAGAGAGGGTGTTTTTCCTTCCTTTCACAATTTTCCAATCCTCGTCGGGAGCCTTCAATGATGATGCTGTAACTACTGCTGCTGCTGTTGATGCTGTTGTTGTCGTGGTTGCAAAAAATTGTAAAGATAAGAAATTTGAAAAAGAATTGAGCCGATTCCCATATTGGTACATTTAATGTCAATGCGAATGCTAAGTAGAATACATCTGGGGGAAATTGTTGTCACTTGATCCGATCACAAGAAACCATATACAGCATAATAAAATACTGTGAATAATCGACGGAAAAAAATTATCAAAATAGTTTCTCAATGATTGTACACGGCATCATGTGTATCTCCATGAATAAAACTAAAGTTATATATATATATATATATATATATATATATATATATATATATATATATATATATGCACACAAGGATTTCGTCTGAGTGATTCAGTTTTGAAAGTGTGTGCTCTACAATTGTGTAAATAAACGCTCGAGCAACCAGCAATAAGGGTTGCAAAAAGGGATATCGATTCATGTAGCATAATAGAATCAACCCCACTCATTTCCTTCGTAATCTTAAACAAAAACACAAGCATACACCCTAACACGCATTAACCTATGCACATTGTGTCTAAAACATAAACAAACTCATGTATATATTATTCTATAACCCTTTCACTCATATTGATAAAATTACACACACACACATATATATATATACGCACAAAACACCTAAATATCTTAATTTTACTGAAATCTTTTCTTTCTCTCTGTACATTCCATTCTGTCTGTATTTTATTTTTTATACTCTATCTGCGATTAGAAGCATAGAATCTTTTTCATTTATTTACAGTGTTACTACTAATGCACAAAAACTTTTAGAAATTTTTATATGTAAATATCATACGCAAAGTCGTTATTTTGCATTTATATAGGAAAACAAATTCAATCGTTTGCCTTGAAGGAAATACACTTATAGTGTTTCAGTAAATCTAAGCCAATTGCACGGAGAATAACCGATCTAGAACGCCGAACGGAAATTCAAATTCCTTGTTTTTTTAGTAATTTTCTGTTTCACTTGAACCTGACATATTCAAATTGACTTATCTAATATATAAATCTCAAAATTTGTGAATGTTGTCCAGCCAGGGAAACTAAATGTCACGAGTGCAAGAAGAAGGGACATTTCTCTAACGTTTGTCGATCAAGATTTTTTTCACCTGGTTCGAATGCTCCTATTGCGACTAGTTTCGTATCAACTGTAAACCCTAATGTATTTCAAAGGCTATATTCACAGTAAAAATAAACGGAGTAGAAATGAATGCTATAGTAAATACAGGAATCTCAGAGTTTTATTAGCGCTGATATTGCAAAAAGAAACAGATTTAAAGTCGAACATTGTAATAGACAGGTGGCTATGGCGAACGCTTCACTATCTTCGCAGGTTAGAGGATACATTTTGCACACACTAACACCAAATTTTTCGTGATGCCAAATCTGTGCTGCGATGTTATACTGGGTCATGATTTCCTCAAACAGCATTCTAGTATTAATCTCCCTTTTGGGGGCCCTAACCGGCGTTGAAAATCTG
This sequence comes from Acanthosepion lycidas, assembly GCA_963932145.1. Taxonomy (NCBI): domain Eukaryota; kingdom Metazoa; phylum Mollusca; class Cephalopoda; order Sepiida; family Sepiidae; genus Acanthosepion; species Acanthosepion lycidas. The sequence continues at coordinate 75,212,303 of OZ010571.1, read as the reverse complement.
TGTCTTGGTCGCTATACATGTACAATACCCATCTATTTATATAAAATATTTTGCACGTTAGACCTAAGGAGTCGTTACCACCAACTAGCTATAGACCCTAAAGATAAGCCTTATACGACTTTTGAAGCCTACAGACTACTTTATCAGTTCCGACGAGTTCCGTTTGGGGTCACTAACGGGGTTTCCAGTTTTCAGAGAGTCTCTATAAAATAATTATTGAAGAAAAATTACAAGGCATCTTTGCCTACATAGATAATGTGATAGTGTGCGACCATGACAAGGCCGACTACAATCGCAACATAAAACGGTTTTTGACAGCATTCAAGAAATATAATCTTACACTCAACCATGACAAGAGTTCTTATGAATTGACTACTTGGATATATTGTAGGTTAAGAAATGATGAAGCTGGACACTGAACGATTAAAACCAATGCTAAAACTACCCTATATTCCCAACACCATAGCCGCCTTGCGAAGAACCGTGGGTATGTTCGCTCATTATTCTCAATGGATACCCTACTGTTCTGAAAAATACACCCTCTTACGAAGGAGACGTCTTTAAGGGTCCTCTAAATACCGAAACAAATATCTACTAACTGTCGTTGACGAGTACTCACTATTCCCTTTTGCCTTTCCCTGTCCAGATGTAAGTGCAACAACGGTCCTACGCTGTCTTTGCTTACTGTTCTCAATATTCGGGGCGGATATTTTGTATTCATACAGATCACAGGACCTCTTTTATTAAGAAAATTCTTATTGGTAGAGGGAGTGGTCGTAACCCCAACTACCCCATACAACCCTCAAGGGAATGGACAGTGTGGGAGATACATTGGCATCATATGGCAGACCGTACAGTTAGCACTCGAAAACCCAAAACTTCCAATTAGGCATTGGGGAGACGTAATAAACGAGGCTCTGTACGCTATAACACTATAGCATACGAAAGGTTTTTAAAACTTCCAGGGCAAAGTTTGGGCGGTAGTTCCCTCTCTGCTTGGCTCTCCCTGCCAAGTACTGTTTTACTTAGAAACTATGTACGACAAAGCAAGTATGATTCTCCTGTGAGTAAGGTGGAACTGCTCGAAGCGAACCCACTCTATGCGCGCATCCAGCACTTCGATGGAAGGCAGTCGAACGTTTCCCTTAGAGATTTGGCCCCTGCTGGCTATATATCAAACCAGAGGAAGGAGCAGCTTTCCCCTGAAGCAATATCTCCCCCTCTTGATAGTAACGACGACACAATGCCATTGGATTCCTCGTTAGTGACGATTCAGAGATAGACACTAGAATAGCTTCCTCAAAACAATAACAGACTCTGATAATCAGCTTTCAGAATAAGGGTGTCCCTCTCAAAGAAGGAGAAAAAAAAACAATATGTGACGAAATTCGTCTCTTTTACCGAAATCCGAAGGCAGTTGGGAATAGCGAAATATGGCTTCCAAAAGCTAAGCAAAGTATTAGGAAATTTTGTTAGAAATAGAGAAAATAATACTGAACTGTTATATAATATTAGTCCTCATAATATTGATCCAGTGAATGATAGACAATCTCATCACAGATGAAGAAGACACTTGAGGCAACAAAAATGTAGTTCTATTGAATTATGCTGAGAATAGTATGAGCTGAACATAAATAGTGACAAAAGGACATTGACACTTAGAATACGAAAGAGACAGTTGAAATTTCTATGGTATAAAATGAGGAAAGAAGGTTTATAAAATGGAACACTCACAGGAAAGAGGAACAGAGGAAAGCAGCAAGCATCCTACCTAACGAAATTGTGTAAATGGTTAGCAGAACAGGAATAGGGAGGGATAGCAAAGAACTGGAAATAGTGGAGAAACAATTTCGCCCACGTTTTGAAGGGACACAGTACATCAAAGAAGAACTGACTGCGTCTCAGTTCCAAAAGATTCCGGTCCCTGGTTGTGAGAAACAAGCTTTCACTAGATTTAAATGAAAAATATTAAAACCAGCTTTCTGAAATTATCTCAGTTGAACAGAAATGATAAGAGGCGAGATACCTAAAACAGTATGAGTAGTTTTTATCAAAATATCCACTACTATATTCTCCAGAATTGCTTTCTTATTATAGTCGTTATTATCTCTATAAACATTCTAATAAAAAACATATCTATAAAAGAAAAGAAATAAAAGCTGAGAAAGCGAGATAAAGTGTGGAATTGAATGACAAAAGCGAACAGAGTAGGCAGTATATATTTGCAAGTGAACCGAACTTGGTTCACGGGTTTTGCATAATTGAGCTAAAAATGATTTGCTGACCTAAGATGAAGGCAACTGCCCAGTCGGTAATGAGATAATTAGAGAAACAGCAAATAAGAGAACAAGGTCAAGAGCTATGATTTCAGTCATTAAATTAAATCTGGTGAAATTTAGTATCTTTGGTATAATATTATAGACAGTACAAATCATATGACTTCTGACTATCAATCCATGTCGAAATTAGGGAAGGATGCAATATATATAGTATGAGTGTAATTTGGTAATTCTTCACTTGCTCGCTTATGTAACACATTGGTAAAACGCACATGAATACATATTTAGAAATACAGTGATTAAATACAGTAACTATCACATTGATGGAAACATTACAGATGAAAAATACTTAAGCGTGTTAGATTATTGGTTTTTCACAACTTTCCTGTGAGAGGGACTTTTTAATCAAAGGCTTTTCAGCAGAACAGTCCACCTGTAATTCACTGACATGGCGTTAGAGTTTTGGGATAGAAAATTACTAAATAGATGGGAGAGCGGAACCCACTGTTTTGAGCAGGAAGATCACTAATATAGCAATTTTAGATATCTGTTTGGGGCTAACATAAAAGACGAAACACTTAAGGAGTTAAATAATTCCATTGAAGAAGAGGTAAGTCGGATAAAACCTGTCAAACTACTGTTCAATTTTCTGGTCAATAGTTTTAAGTAAACTTATTCTGTAATTAATAACTATTCTCATACAAATTTCCTTCGAAAAGAAACCGCTCTAACTCTATTAAATTTGAAAGTTGTTTTGGATGTAACCTAACTTCAAGATGTCATAAGTTCATTATTGGATTCAGGTCCAGGATCATTGCAGGACAAATTAAGACGTTAATACTGTTGTCTTTGAATCAATGCATTTGTATATTTAAGATGATTATCATGCTATAAAGTGAAAAACGTTTTTCAAAAAGGTTTCTGACAAAGATTTCCAGATTTTCCTTTAAAATATCACAGTACAATATTTATTGTTGATAAAATGTGGCAATAGGCTCAAAAATAGAGAAAGAAAAGTCTTTCGTTGTTCTATCTTTTAGCTAGAAAACAATTACTGGCCCAAATATTGTATTGTTTTACTTTCAACAGAACATTACATTTACACGTTTACAGTCATCATAATACCTAATTTCACTATGAAGTCCTAAGTAGAACCAGAGAAGTATTAAAAACTCAAAGGTTTTCCCATTAAATGTTTAAAATGAATAATAAAAATTGTTAATCCTAATTTTGACAGAAATAACGGTTGAAAATATGTAGGATTAAACAGTAATTAATTCCCTCATAGAGAGACTTACACAAACACTTTTAGACACAATAAAATTTACGAAAAATAAAAGACGAAATGTATCCAGCATCAACTAGGAGACTAAAATTTCTGTCAACTAATGGCGGGGGTGGAATTAAATTAAAGAAAATGGAACAAAAATAAATGGGTCATGGAGCATATATACGGACTAACTAAAAACAATAATATTTTAGTCTAACCTAGTATGGGCAGAACTGTCATGGATCCTCTTGTATAACCGATGATTTCACTCTAAATCTATGCATTTGTCTGACACAAACGAGCAACATTCGTCCACTTTTCGTTAAATTTCACTGAAGAGAGTCTGTCTTAATTTTGATTCTAAGCTGATTAATTGTGGTCAAACAAAATTATTTGTCGTTTTCTGAAGTCTACTATTTGTTCATGCATTGAATATTGCTGCCTCAAATGGACTGGTATATATTTAGAGATTTTGGACAAATCTGCCTACTCTATTCGCTTTTGTCATTCAAGTCATAATATTTTAATATTACTTATTATATTGATAGTGTATTGAATGGATATTTCAATGCCTAAGATCATATTCTAAATTTTATTTATTAAAACACACATCTGTTTCAATATTTAAAGAAAGGAGTTATATTGTTTTAAGGGGATTTATATAAAACTAAGTCAAATTAAATTAAACTAATATACAATTAATTGCATAAATTTATTATTGTGTCAAATACCAATAGAACTGTTATACTAAATGATTTTTACTTTAAAGGGCTTTTCTTTAGTCATAATTGTTTTTGACAGTTATTTCGAAATAAGGAAAATAATTCGAAATTCTCACATCCCCAGTAATGTCAGGACTATTTATAGACCATTACATATTGTTAGTCCAATTCATTCATAAATTATCCAATTTAAGATAAGAATAGAGAAATTCAAGCTGTTGCTTTGCATTATCTCGAAGGCGTTTGATAGGATTGAATATGCTGGTCATATTCACAGTTTGAAAGATTATGGTATATTTGGAAGATTTTTCATATGATTCAATCTTTCTTATCAAATCGCGAAGTGAAAGTTGGTTTGAACGGCCACTCTTCTAGATATTTTTTGCATTGATGCAAGTGACCCCTATCCTTGGATCTACGGTGTTCCGAATTTGTATCAACGGCTTTTCCGATGTTATGAATTCTCAACTCGGTATCTGATGACAACTATTTACTGCTGTCTGAATAGTACGTGATCGGTTCGATAAAGTCAAATTGGCAGCTGATCTCACACATGACCTATAATTTATGAACTGGGTCAAAAAATGACTTATTAATTTTAATTCTGCCAAAACGAAACGGGTCAATTTAAATCGTTTTATCTAAACATTTTTTGCTGATGTTAATCTCCAGTAGAGTGATTCATTACGCCTCGTCGGGTTAACGTTTTCCGCTAACATGAAGTGGAAAGATTATATTGAATCGATTCCTAGGCCTGCTTCTAGGGAATATTGTTTATTGTGTTGTGCTAGACAATTTCTCTTCAGAAATATATTACGTATTCTATCATTCAAATCTACCATTTGTTCATGCATTGAATATTGCTGCCTCAAATGGACTGGTATATATTTAGAGATTTTGGACAAAATACAAAGAAGAATATGCAAAGTTATTGGTCCTGATCGAGCATCTCGGCTTTTGTAATTTTCTCAGTGCCTGTACCCTTTTTTATAAATATTTCACATGGTAATTGTTCTGATGAGCTTCTTCTTTGGTACCTAGATTTATGACAGTACTAGATTAACGGCAGGGTCTCATCGTTGGCTAAATGCAACCGTAAATTCTATGCTAACAATTTTTCTCCAGAAATTCTCGCTTGTGGAATTCTTTCGGTTCTTCTGTCTCCAAGAAAATTCTCTTATGGCATTTGGAACTTTTCCCAAGGCAACTGAAAGAAAAGAAAACATTAATTTTTGCACTCCTTGATTTCATCCTGAAAGGAGGCGGAACATTCACTAAATAAAAGCAAACACGATTTTCTTTTTTGGGAGTACATTGGAAAAAGGAGGGGGTGATCAGATTTTGTTTATTTCTTTCTTCTTCCTTTCATTTTCTTTTTCTTTCCTTCTTTTTCAACTCAAAATTGTAAATAACAGACGCTTCTTTTACATGAATATCGTTTGCAAATTAATCTTTTTTTCATTTCTTTCTAAAGATAACATCTTTTATAGCTAAATATTTTAGATTCGATTAAAATTTTAAGGATACGTGGGGAATATCAATCCAGACAAGTAAATAACTGATTAGAGGAAGGAGTTTCCCATTCCTGAGGGTAATTTGAGAAAAAAATTAAATAAATTTCATGATTGACAATAATCTCATGAATAAGGGGAAAATGTCAATGCCATCTTAATACCCATGAATAATATGTTCAAGAAGATATTAAACGGCAACTAATCCAGATTTTCTTCAAGCATATCCAAAAGATGCGGAAAAAAAGAAAATGTTTATGAATAAAATCTGTTTCTTATTTTACGTGAGTTCCGTTCATATATTACTGAATAGACGGATAGCACATCTGATGGAACTAATAAGCAAACCAATAAATATTAATTTTGCATATAATGTTGAATTGTTTAATCGTTGAATCGTTTAATCGTTACATAGGCGTTTTTGAAAATTAAGATGTCATTGACATTGTTTTAATGATATAATATTACTAGAAACAGGATTTCAACTGGAAGAATAAATCAAAATATAAAAAAGTCCTTTCGTGTAATTATCAAAAACCTCGTCCTCGGTCGTCATGCTGAACCTGGCATTATGAAGGATTTACACGCCTGAAAGTTTCAAGACGGGAAAATGGCAACAAATGCGATAAAACTGAAATTCACCATTAGATCACATATATGCATCTCAAAAACTTTTACTGAATAAATTCAATTTACAAATAATGCTTCACAGACATTGATTTCATTTTATGATTTAATTTCCTCCTTTGATGCTGCTGATTTTTTGTCGCAAAGTTCTATGCAAAGTTTCCAGCAGAAGACGAATGTTCAACTTTGTAATCAATTTTTAATTTTTCAAGTTTGTTAATATGTACAAAAATGATGTATGCATTTCCAGTAAATGATTTTCTATAAACTGATGAGTTCAACAAATATTTGATATCTATTCATTATTATTATTGTGTAATATTACAAGATAATATTATTGCCTCCGCAAAGAGATATTAAGACCTAAATAAAAAACAAACGTGAGCAGATTTTGTGTAAAATAGCTAAGTAAATAGAAATATTAGCTTTACTCTTGTTTTTGTTCGAGTGAGTAGCAATTTTTCTATCAATGGTGTGTTAGGCCTTGATTTATTAAGCGGCGCAGCCTAGATGTGACCCAATAGCTAACAATCAGACCAGATGGAAGAGAACTTACCGAAGCCAGAAATTTCAAACGGTTATATACTAGTCTTTAATGCAAATATATTGTAAAGATTTAATTTATATAATTTAACAGGTTACTAACAAGAAGTTAGGTATTTTCCTTCTTTTCAATACGATGGAGTAGTGAAAATTTCCCGGCTCAAGAAGCCCTTTCTTCTAAAACATATATATATATAATCTGTGAGGACACAAACGAGTGACGACAGTCTGTTTCATGCTTTCACTAGTGAACTGTTTTTATAGGCTTTTTCTTTTGTTTTCCCAAAGTACAAGCCTTATGCAATCTTCTATCCAGGATAACAAGGTTTACGTACTTTTTTTTCCCACCTTATCCAAGAGAAAGCAAGACTCATCTAACCAGGTAACCTATATCCTTTGATCAAAGGTCTCGTTTTGACGCTTGCGGATACAGTGAAGACACCTTCAGCATAACTATGTTAACATAGTTATTCTGACTAGCCTGTAGCTACATAGCCAGTATCCAAAAATAATCGATGTATTGTGTGTTGTAATACATTTCTTTCTTTAACTTGACTAAAACTACATACGATTTGTATCAAAATTACCCTCTTCTTGACTTGTATTTGTCAAGGAAATCTTTCACACCAATGAGGCGTGCTCACCCAATTCCTTGGCAGTTATTAACTATAGAGATTCACTATAAATAAACATGAGTATCCAAAAATCTGTGGAATTATAAAAATTACCTTATTTCTATGCCTCTGAACATGAAATGCACAGTTATTATGAGACATTAGATGTGATTCTTGCCATATACAACGATGATCAAAGCATCATTAGCATAATGTGAAACTGGCATTTGCGCTTACTACTCATCTTAATTCATTTCTACTTGTATAGTAGTTTGAAGTTAAACACCGTTATTCAAATCGACGTTAGATGACAGCAAGTTTGCTGTTATCATTAATAACATTGTTGTTATATCTACTAGTATTACCATATATATATATTCCGACGACAACCTACTAATTATCTACATGCCTACGAGGGGCATGACTTTTGAGGCTGGCTCGAGAATTGCACGAAAGACCACAAAGAGAACGGGAAAAATTATTTTATGCAAGTGTAACAGGAACACTGTTAGCTGTTTTAGTTCACTTTCGTGTTTCACGCAGTCGAATAATACTTACTCCTTGATGGTGCATTATTCCTGCATGGCAGCTAGAACGACACTCTGAGTTCTTCATAGCTACCTCTTCCAAGTTCTTCAGTTGCTCTTCAGTTTATCATTATACCTGAGTCAAGGTCTACCAACATTTCTATGACCACTATGTAGAAAAGAACTTTTGGTATGCGATCATCACTCATCCTTGCCGCATGGCCAGCCCAACGCAGTTGTGATTGAACTGTGAAGGTCTCGATGGTACTAATCTTGCATTTCTCAAAAAGGTCGGAATTTGACACTCGATCGTCAAACGTCAGGCCACAGATTGTACGGAGACAACCTTTATGAAAACGTCCAATCGATTAGAACCATACAAAAGAATTGAAAAAACGACAGCTTTGTAAACTTGGATTTTAGTGCAAAGCTTATTCCCCTTTCGTCCAACAACCTATGACGCAGCGAAACAAAGGAAGCGCGGGGTTTCACAATGCGATTTACAATCTCATCATCAAGTGATGCACTTGAATTTACCATTTCCCCAAGGTATTTGAAAGATTCCACATACTTGAGATTCTTTCCATCAACTTGTAAAGGGGCCTCAATAAACTTACTAACAGGGAGTCTCTGTTTTACACCTCTAATTTGTTTCGGTGTTGCGCAAGGTTGATGAATGACTTCAGTTTTCTTGACGCTGATGGTAAGTCCGAATGCCTTCCATGTCGCAGAAATCCGATTGAGTAAATCTTATGCTTCCTCTAAAGAGTTAGCTACAAGGGTAGCGTCATCTGCAAAAAGTAGATCCTGTGTAATACTAGTACATAGAAGTGTTTTGGACTTAAACCGCTGATTGTTAAACAGTCCTACATCAGTTCGAAAATGAAATTTAACGCCAGTTTTTGTATCACGAAAAGCATACGTCAGTATCACCAAGAAAAAAAGTGCAAACAAAACAGGCGCCATGACACAGCCTTGCTTAGTTCCATTACTGACGTCAAATGGATCAGAACACAGACCATCAGATATATATATATATATATGTCTTGCATATCGACATGTAATGAAATGATGACAGTCAACATGTTATCAGAAATACCACGTTTTTCAGAACTTTCCTGAGTGCTCTTCTGTGTAAGGTCCATGAATATCATAAATAGCCTCCTTGTTTTGTTCACGAAATTCTCTGCAACCTGACGCAGGGCAAAAATCATGTCAACAATGCCACGACCGGAGCGAAATCCACAGTGAGATTCAAAGTATATGGCGTCGACTATATGTTTTATAATTCTGTTGAGAATGAACCGCGTCATTTTTTTTCCTCTAATAGACAAAAGTGAGATACCCCTATGGTTTTAAGACCTTTTTGTTGTAGATGTATTGCACGGAGGCATTTTTGAAGTACTGGGGAACATGGCCTGATCTCCAAATTTGAATGAACAGATCGTGAAGTAGCTTACAAAGTGTATGCCCTCCATGTTTGTAGATTTCAGCACGGATACCATTCTCGCTAGGAGCTTTTCCTTAAGATATCTGCTAAATAGAAGCTTGCACTTCCTGAAAAGTGAGTTCCAGAGATAACTCAGGAATTTCAGTATGTTGTGGTACAGCGGACAGAGCTTCATCATCATCTGTGACTGACGTGCTGTTTCACTGTTTCAAAACGATCTTTATAGTGATGAAGTATGGCTTCTTTATCAGTTAGGAGAGTATCCCCGTCATTGGATAGAATTAGAGAGACACCGTGCTTTTGGAGACCATATATATATATATATATATATATATTTGGTTGGATAGATGTGAGTTTGTGAAATTCAAAGACTATAACTATAACTCCATTTATGGTTTCATCATTCTCCAACCACCATTACTAATCACTTTCTACCCATTTACAATAACTATTATATTATCATTGTCTCCAATCCCTTACAACATTACTATCACATCACATCTACTATCACATCATATAGACCCGCTATAATTATTAACATAAACTACCCTCTCACCCAGCATATTAAATATTAAATATCATCATATAAAATAACCAATAAGGATTACAAACCGAAATTTCTACCTGTTACATATACACAGTCATCAAAAACAAACAAACAACCAGCTTTAAATATAACAAATAAACCCCCTTTTTTTCAAAAATTTAAAAATAAATATAAATAATAATAATTTTTACCTATCATAATTTTACACAAAACCCACCACACGTATATACATACATGCGAATAAATATTATTCAGTGGAAAATAAAAATATGACATGTATACATTCACGAGACATTCACGAGAAATTTTCGCTACACTTCCAGTCTTTGAATTTCAACATACAAATGCGTATGTATAGACACAACACCACCCGTATACATACATATGTCATATCCGAGACTGCCCACAAATGTTTATATATGTATAAGTCCCGACGGACAACCAAATATGTATGTGTCTGCGTGCTCCATTAGGCGTATGAACATACATCGATGTTTGCGTTGGTACGATGACACCGCAACGACGGTTCCCCCACTTCCATATATATTCCTGTTTGTAATATATCTGTGTTATTCCATATCCGTATTCGAGTTCTTCTTTATTGGTTCTACCTTGGACTATCACCGTGGTACAAGCAACCGGACCATAACAGTGGCGACGAGCGATTCGAACTCATTCGGTGGAAGAACAAAAAAATAAAAAATAAAAATTCGTTTGCCACAGCATAACAGTGGCGACGAAGATTCGAACTCTCACGTGAAGAACAAACAACAAAATCATCTCTCGTCAACGTTATATTGACGAGAGATGATTTTCTGAAAGTGACGACGAAGAAACCCCTAAAAAGGAAATACAAACTCTATACACGGAGGACTTATTTTTTTTTCTCACACATAACAAGTGGCGATCTGGAAAACCCTTAAAGAAAAATAAATTCCCTACTCGGAGGACATATTTTTTTTTTGCTATCTGTCGTACGTAATAGTGGACGACGATTAAATTCTAAAAAAAAAAAAAATACGTTAACATAGATGATCTTAAGTCAACCATTATGGAACTTATCAAAATCCAGTTTGAACAACAACAACAAAAGTACGAACAAAAACATCTAGAAATGAAAGAATTATTGTTACGTGCAATGGCAAATAAGGAGCAAAAACCCGAGAACGAATCAGTTCTCTCTCAAGACGCTATTTGGAGTAATATCGAAGATTTCAAGTTCGCACCCGACGAAGATAAAACTTTTGCAAATTACTTCCGAAGGTATGAAGATCTATATGATTTTGACTGCAAAGATTGGTTAGACGCACGTAAAGTACGCCTTTATTAAGAAAATTAGGTACAGGCGAATATACCAAATTCGTTGATTATATCCTTCCCAGAAAAACAAGCGAGTTAACGTTCAAAGAATCTATAAAATTGCTAACGGAACTTTTCAGCCATAATACTTCACTATTTCATAAAAGATGGAAATGCATACAAAACAATAGTAACAAGTAGATTAGCACTGCGTCTACTACTCCACTTCACTTCCCACTCTCTTCATCCGACTCTCGCAGTTTGTATTTATGAGAGGAGGAAGGGTACATTATACTGTAAGAGGGTTTACCACAACAGTATCCTTCTGTATTGTAACAGAGGACCGGGTCAGGACCATATACAACCAACGCGGAGTCTTTTATCAGGCTGTCCCGATTCCCTGTTATATGTAGATATTTATTTTTATCGCATAAGTTTCTACTTCATCTCTGCGTAGATGTTCCAACATTCACTGTCATATAGGAAAGCTGATATTAGATAACATTCCAGTACTGTTTTTTTTTTGTTTCTCAGGAAATTTTCTTATTTCTTAATACTTTGCTTAGCTTTGAGAAGGCACCTTTCGCTATCCCAATGCACTGATTTCTCTGTTGTACTTTCCGTCCTTTGTTAAAACACTTCCCAGATATTTATTGTTGTACTTGCTTGAATTTAGTATCTCCAATACGTTCATAGTTTAAAGATTATCTGACTGCATAGCAAAAAAAAAAAAAAAAACAAAAAAGAAAGGAAGAAAGAAAAAAGAACACTTTCATCCAAACTAAGGTATATACAAATGGAAGATGTATTTATTTATTATTTAAACACAGAACTAATTCATTAGCTGTAAATGAACAAAAATGTTTAAGAAAATAAAGGATAAGATGAAAATTAGCAAATTTCGCACAGTTACAGTGCGAAAAGGGAAATGTTTAATAAAGAAATACAATTGTTTCAACTTGAAGTTTGAAAATATTTTTAACACACACACACACACATATATATATATATATATATATATATATATATATATATAACATTTTCGATTAGTGATATTTGCTTTATGTTCTTGTCATAATTTTCATTGTTTGTGTTACATTTTAGATTTTTCCGAGACGAATGCAGAAATATCAAATGTAACTAGGAAACAGAATTGAATAATATTTATAAAAATTGCAATTAACTTTTTACTTCTGAAGTAAGACTGAAAATGTGCAACACGCTAAAATTATTCCATTAAAATATTTCAGATTTTCTATTTGTAACAATATTTAGTAAGGCTATTCCACTTTTAAATATAATATACAACGAATAAATTCACACGGCTCTTGAGACGTCAAAAGATCAATATTACGTATTTGTTTTATACGTTAACTGATAATTTTATAAAGTGTTGGTTAATTTTACAGTGGACTATCCCCATATATTTAATAATCAATTATTTTCTTTTGCACTTCGAGATTTTACAAGTTTAATGTTTGCTTACAAGCAATAAAATGAATATGTACAAGTGTAGCTTTCTAATCTGATGCAGTTTCTCAGGCTCTAACCCTGCGTTCTCGACACCATATATAAACAGGTGGAATAGCTGTGGGATGATTTGTTATAATGGTGTGGGTATTATTTCCCTACTTTTGATGTTCTCCCTCACTCTGTCACTAACACACTCATTTAAAATCGTAGCATCTAGTGGAGTCATTGTGTGCTTAAGAAGACTCGCAAAATCTTGTTACGCCATCATTTTCTGTTTGCTACTTTACTGGAAATAAATGGAAACAGTGTATGATTAAAGAAATCTTTTCTTTTTGACAGAAGAGTTAATAAAAAGGAAGTGCAAGCGTTAAAACTATAGGTTGCTTCGTGGACCCATTTGATAGGAGAATATTTACAAAATGGATGTATGTTTCTTCTCCAGCTATATTCACGTACAACAAAAATAGTTTTAAGAGAGTACTCGCAATCACTAAATCTCAATATTGCTTGGAGCAGTGCAGGACTTATCAATTTCCAAAAAGTTGTATCCTACCGGTTGCTACTACTGATAGCTAGCTTCAATTCTCTCATTCTACCATCTTTGGTCATAACTCTTAGGTATTCGTGGTGTTTCATATCTAAAATTTCTCGGCCACTGTCTAGCTCTCGATATAAACGATCGGAAGCCCTTTTTTCTTCTGCTACAGCTACCTGAAATCACCGATTTATATATCGAACATCACCCTTTAACCTCGAGAAGTGAATTTTTTATTGTTATGAGTTTGAATTTCTACTTTTCTTCTACAACCCAACCATCTGTCAACACTCATAGAGTTATCAGGAGAGACAGAGAGAAAAAAAAAACAGCAAACAATATGAAAATCAATAACACGATCTTTGGAGGATAGTAGTGACAGTTATCGGCTTTTCCTTTTTCCCAATCAGTTGCACTAACACGTTCCTATTTAATCAATGTTAAATATATTTATTTTAGCATTCCAAGGGAGACGGGAGGAGGAATTAATATACCTTCTGCGAAACGGTGGCGACAAATATAATTTTAGTTTTCCAAACTATGACGGAGTAATGACTTTTATTTGAATTTTTAACTGTAGGTGCAAAATTTAGTAATTGCAATAAAAACGGACATCAAACAACAAGAATGAATAAAATATATATATATATATATATATATATATATATATATATATATATATATATATATAGTTATTGTAAGAGAAAGAATAAAAGCCACTACTTTCCCCCAAAATGTAATTGATTTTTATTTCTCTCTTGTTAGTGTTCTGTCGATCACTGAAAAAAATATGTACAGCGAATGAAATAGAAAAAAGACTTCCTATCTTTTTTATATATATATGACGCAGGCTTGTGTAAAACATACTAAGGAGTAATAAATAAACACCAGTAGATATATATATTAGATACGAACAAATCCTTAGATAAAAACACGTTCGTCTATTTAATGTGATTTGTTCACGCCAAAATTTAAGTTATTGATGAATTTATGATAGACAAAAAGTATTGATTTTGTACCACGCAATAGCTAGATATGTTATTAAATGTCAACAGTTTTCAAATTGGTAAATGTGATTAAGCGAAATAAAGCAGTACTTAAAACAAGGTAATAAAGAACATTTATATTCCATAGGTACCTCACTGTTCCCACACACTTTAGCGTTCCGAATGTTTCTCACATATATTTGAATATTATCTGTTACTTCATTACACATGACACGCATCTAACACAACATACCATTAATCTGCGTCTCTTTGTTTTTTTATCATTTCTATCTTGATTTGTGACGAAGCTTTAATAAAGTGAAACATGTCAGATTAAGATCTGTTTCCTACTTATTCTTTATTCTATCATTTTGTCGGATTCCTATCATTACTCTCTCTCTCTCTCTCTCTCTCTCTATATATATATATATATATATATATATATATATATATATATATATATATATATATATATAATTTCATGTTGAATTATAATAAAGGCATAAAAGCAGCGAAGGAATTGTTTATACAATGAAAAGTGATTAAGTATATTGTGAAAATGTCTCTTTCTAACAGATGAACGGGGGTTTCGCTGAACACAGTCGAACAACGCCGATCTGGAATCAACTTTGCACCTGTGGCAGATAAACATCTCAGTTGTTTGGTAAAAGATTAGAAACAAAACTGTGTCCTACCATGAGTAAAGTATATATGTAAATATATATATTATGCAGCAAAAAATATCAAATTACCTCATGTGGGTATAGCCTATTTCAAACTAGAACTGCTATGTGACAGCTATTCTCAGCCGAAGACGGTGGGAGAAGAATCATTGCGAATAATTGAGTTGGATATGCTAGATTTAGTGTAGTATATGATTAACTTATTTTTTTTCTAGAATCTGTTGTAGATATATTAGTATTTACCAATTTTTTTAGTATATTTTCATCTTGTTTATAATTAGTATGCATTTGATTACAAAATAGCAAGTTAATATAATTGGGATTAGCTGAAGCGGCATTATGTTCTATTTGCGTAGTATTGAGACTTCTAAGAACGCATCTGATTTGTTTAACTATATAGTCTGGAAATCTATTATTAATAAGTGTTTTATATTCTTCAAATTCACTATAAAAATCTGTTTTGCGGATCAATTAGTTTCTGCACGATGTATTAGATTTTTTTTATAATTGCTATGTAATATGGACATTCGCTCTTGTAGTTAAGTGTACACGAATTTATGCTGATAGTTTTTTATATCATTTAATGAAACATGCATCAATGAAAAAATGCTGCCTAAATACACACGCCATATATATATATGTATATATATATATATATATATATATATATATATATATATATATATATGCCATGTTGAATTAAAACAACCATACAAACGCATTGATTGAAGTGTTTATGCAATGAAATGAAAATACCATTTTCTTACACAGAACATAAGCGATGACAGTTATTTTGCATAAGTATTTTTTAAAGTATACTTTTCATAAATATTTCACCAGTGATATTTATTTTTTATCTGAAAATTGAAAATTGCTATATATAAATAATGTTTTAATAAAGTTTTTTTTTAAATCAAATGTTTGCATAGAGATAATTTATTTTGTATTTACATATATCTATGTACAGCGAATGAAAGTAAAGAGAACGTAAAATAGATATATATTTTCGCTTCTAAAGTAATGCTTTGTTGTTTTATAAGCTGATATAAATATTTAAAAAATATATTAATGTTTTTTTTATAGAATTTTATATTTTTAGGTTGGGCAGCATTAGTTACGATCTTTCCTGCAGAATTAGTTGTAACCATCGTTGTCCGACATTTTCCATTACTACGAATTAGTTGAGCGGAGAAGAAATGTTTTTACAGAATTATCTAAAAAAGTCAAACTAATAAGATCTCAAAACTGTACAGAATTATGAAAATACTAAGTGAAAATACTAAGTTTGTTGAATTAATTTTTATTATTATGGTTATTAATGAAAAGATTAGAAAATTATTCACATAATTAAAATGACATCATTATTTTAGATTATTATTAATAAAAATATGCTAGAATTATTTGAATATATGGAATTTTAATTTTCTTTTAATAGTGTTTTTTTAGAAAAAATGTAAATAAAATGATTCGTATTTTATGATTCGTATTTAACTGAAGAAAATATTTAAAAATGTGAGTATAATCTGTTGTAGAATTCATTTTAATTATTATAAATAATAAAACATTATAAAATTATTAAAATACGTAAATATATATTGGTGGTGAATTAAGTTTTATTGTTCCTAAAACATTACCGAATTACTTAAATTCATAAGATTTTAATTTCATTTTATTCGGATTTAACTGATTACGGTATAGAGATTTTTCATATGTAATTGAAAATTGAAAATGAATGTGTCTCAAAGAAGGTGACCCCATACTTCTCATTCGAAATTTTCATAGAGCTCATGGCTATTGCAATAGGATATGATATATTATTAAATGTATAAATAGTACGGTTATTTATGCTGTTATTACTTCTGGCGCCTATAAAAAGAGAAATATTGTTTATCCCAAGAATACACATTTCACCAAATTTTTATGCACTGCTATTCGAAATGCAACGGTGTCTATTTTCTGTCAAACTAATATTTGGTCTTACAATGCACAAAGCTCAAGGTTAAATGCTTTCAAACAACTGGTATCAAGAAAAACTATGATTTCTCCCGTGGTCAGCTCCTATGTAGCTGTGTCCATAGCACGAAATTTAAGTCGACTTAGCATAACGACAAAAAAGAACTTTAGAAAATAGATATCTTACAGGAAATGTTATTTATACAGAGCTTAGGTAGGAGAACTTCTATTACAACTTACTTTTTCCTGTTTATGGGACGAGTATTCGGTTAGTATAATATAATACGCATAATGAAACAATAAAACATTAAATCTAACATGACTTACGGCATTAAAAATCAAAAGAAAACGCTTTATTAATGTTACACAAGCGATGTCTGACAGCGCATTGAAAGAATCCATACTCAATAGGTACTTACAATTCATTGCAAGACGGACGCACTCAAACGAAATAGTCAGTCCTGCTGAAACATTTTGTAGACCCAGAGCACATCTTGGTGAGACTAACGAAACAGTAAAAAAAGTAAGATTTCCTCCTTTCGCGTCATCCACATCAACCATTTCACCCCAGACCATGGAGGCAACAACATTATAGCATACGTATGCGAAACGAATGGACACAAGCTGTTCGATATGGATACGAGCCGTCAACTCCCCGACATGGCCCCAAAACAGTCTCACCAGTGAACAGTGGAAGATGGTGTGCTCGGTCGTCTTCTCCAGCCCACGATCACACGGTTGGCAATCAGGCATGTCTTTTAAACCTACGTCATTGAGAGGCAGCAGATTCTGGGCCACTCGCTGGGTAAACGAAAACTGAGATAATCAGACACCGGCGCCCAGGTCCAGAAGGAATGTAACTCATCTACCGGCAAACCAGGCCGGTCACACAGCGTGCCCTACGCGACCCCTCCAATAATGCCCGATAAAAAGGTCTTCCTAGGCTCCGAAAAGTCACTTAATAGGGCCGGATTACGCTTTTCGAGGAAAGCTTTGTGGCGCCGGGGCGTATGACGGCACTCAGCCACAGACTGGAAATGTGCAATAGTAAAGCTAGGGAGAGAGGCTCTAATACTCTTTGTCCAAAAGGATTCTCTGTCAACGTGCAGCGTAGGGAAAGCAGCCTCGTGAAGTACAGCATTCCCAGGCTTCCAATTACACAGACGCCTCTTTGCAGACCACTGGCCTGCCACCCATACAACAGTGAGAGCGGTCGAACGTCTTCATACGAGCATCAGAGAGAGGAAGTACAGAGAACTGGTAAAGGATAAGGGGAAAGAAAGCCCTGAACTTTAAGAACAACTGCATTCGGAGTCAAGTCCGGACCGACGTCCCTACCTTTGGCTGTACAATTTAATACTGGCTCGAGCCATTCTAGGGAGACTGATTTCACATAGGTTGTTCTTCAGCCTGCGCAGGAAGGACTCTAGTGCCAGAGCATAAAGTAGGTGTGACAGCGGACAACTCTGACGAAGCGATAAGAAAAATAAAAATAACGAGACAAGAACAATATAAAGCACTCTACAAGTGACACGACCATTTATTCGGATCAGCAAATGGTAAAGATCATACGTAAATATCAGTAAATTTTGCAGAAAAAATGAAATGTGGCAGTAATAATATCATAAACCATTGTTTGCGAAATCATCAGTCACTTGGAATTCTATGAATTTAGTTTTGTGAAAATAAAAGCCCAATAAATAACTACGTTGAAAATATATCATGTAAAATATATAATAATCGTTTTACGTGGGAGATGGTAAGTTTCAACGACGTATTCTGAAAATAAACACTGTATTCTCAGGATAATCGATCCATAATTAATAATTCCGATCCCTTTTGGCTACACTCACATTTATTACCGGGGAACTCCTTTTAAAAATCCGTTTCTATTAGCAATGTTATCCTTCAATAAGTGCAGGTTTCTTTGGCGCCATTGTGAATACAGAAGAGATTCAATAACAGGAAGTATTCATTGAAATGTAGAATCAAGTCAGAATATACTAAGTGACTGTCTTATTCATACAAATGTATTATGCATTTAACTCTCTGAAAAGATCACAACGCACATTTCAAAAATAGCAGCATATACATTTCCAGTGTTTAACTCAAGTTCTGAATTGACAAAACTGAAAACATAATTGCTGGTTAAATGATCTCAGTTCACTAAACCATTATATATTATTCGAAACTAATTATTCACCTATTTAGACCTGGTAATAATTATGAGATCACTGTGAAGAGGGAGTGGGAAAGAAATAAATCAAAAGGGGCAATCATAATAAAGATTATTATATTAAATCTTTTCGCCATATTGAATAATATATTTCTAAGCAGCACCTGAGGATGGTTTTTGCCAGAAGTCACTCGATCATTAGCTCATCCAAAGTAGGACATCATTTATTGGTAAAATAAACGGTTTGAAATTCGGTCTATCTAGTTCCTAGTTTCATTCGATTTTCTTTGAGGATGTCTTTCATAGGAGAGAAGTTTTCCAGTTGATTTAGGTGCCGACATCTTGCACTTTGGACACGTCCTCACAGACACAGAGCTTGACAAAACAGATGTTTTTTTATAACTCCTCTCTCTATATTGGAAACGGGTTGTCACTTGCCTTATGCAGGCGTTTAACTTAGTCTTCTAGGATTTTCAGCAAACTTACTCAAAGTTTTCAAATTCCCACTGATTTTTTTTTGTAATTTTCAGCATTTTTTTACTTTCTGGAAGCTCCTTTCAAATCAGCCTACTAAGATATTTTATAGCTTGAATTTTACACCATGGCTTTTAGTTTGGGACTTTGAAATTCAGGATATTTCATATAAATGGCATCCGTTGTTTTGAATTTTCGCAGAACGAACCGATTTTTACCCTATATTATTTGTTAGTCACTTCATGGTTTATTGATATATAAAATAATCACACATTGGAACGTTTGTAAAATGAGGACAGCTGCAAATGTTGCCCTCATTCTACAAACATTCCAATGTGATTATTTTATATATCAATAAACCATGAAGTGACCAATAAAGAGACATAGACTATAAGTGTGATAGTGTGCATATATGCATGTATCTATGTGTAAGCTCGTATGTTCGGATTTAATGATAAAAACATTTATTTTACGTAACATATATTTATTGCCAGCATAATCTTCTTTCTTATCAAAGCACTTAACTTTTCTCCTTAGAGAAACGTTTACATAAAATGTTAGCTTTCGCTTTCAGGCTACAGACATATTGATCCATCCTTATATTTTCGAAATCTTTCCGTTATTTAATACCGAAGAAAATATAGCTAATGTATAGTAATGGCATTTTACTATCTTCAAAATTACTCACCTTGGAACATTGCACATTTAATCAAACCTCCTTTCCACTTTTCAAAGGTCTGAAAGTTTCTCATTCGAGATGACCATCAGCTGCTTAAACGCGTTCATTCTAATCATGTATATCGTGTTTTAACGTTGTGTTTGAGCTTTAGAAAAATCCAGAATTCACGGGGAGTCAAACTTCAACCTACGAAAACCAAACAAATCTGGGTGATAAAAATTAAAAAAAATCACTCAATAGCTTCTCATTGCCCACAGAATAACTCCCCAGGATTATTTGTTTACGCATGCGAAATAATTTTTCTTATGGTAGATTGCTTAGTTATATCAAGGCCGTACAATCGCTTTTCAAAACATTCAAAAAGTGCTGGATATGTTCACATGTGTGTGTGTGTGTGTTTGATTGCCCAAGAAATGCAGATGAATGGAAACTATATTTAGGAAATAGAAAAGCATACTATTTTGAGACTAATGTTTTGTCATCAAAGGAAAAATGTGTTAATATGTGGCTTTTTCAATGGAACACAGGTTGAAATTGAAAAAGTAAAAAATGATAAATATGAAGTATTTAAATCATATTTGGACTGGAGTGTTCACTTTTCAGCCTTGATAGAATTCAAAATGCAGTATTGTGAGCAAAGGCTTATTTTGTGCTCCTCAGCCTATTCTATCACTATTTCCATGTAAAATTTTCATGAGTTCCAATCTTTAGTTCCACCAGTTGACATCTAGAGCACGACATGCTAATTCTATGGAGTCGAATCACATTTATTGTTATTATTCAGAATATAATGAGAAAATTATTATTATTTTTGTTATTCAGAGTATAAGGTGAAAGTTTCAGCCATACATTTTACTCGCAAGAACTGCCATTTTGCGGAACAGGCTTCGTGTGAGCACTCCCTGAATACTATAATCTTATCCTTTTCAAATCAAGCGTCAATCGTTATCTATCATTGTCCTCATAATCCTCACTTCTTATCACCACATTGATCATAAACCTTTTAACAGTAATCCTCTACCTCTTTGGGATCACACGTTTTGTATTGGATGAATTTTCGTATTAAAAATCTTAATTATTCTTAAAAAAGTGGACTGCCCATTTTTCCTTCTTCCTTATATATATATATATATATATATATATATATATATATATATATATATATATATATAATATTAGTGGTAAATATACACGTACATATGCAAAATATATAAGTATATATATATACATGCATACACATACATATATATTTTTTTGAATAAAAAATTCCAAGAGGATAGAATCCAGGTAGAACTAAATGTCCAGGACAGAGTAAGGATATAATAAAAAGGCTTAAACACTTAGACATCAAACATGGCACGTGGAACTAGAACAGTCTACCCAGTGAGCAAAATAAAGGGTTCAGTTCGACATTCCAACCACCAGAAGAAGGCCGGAGCGTACAAGGGCCGAAACGTTGTTATAAATATGGCGAAAAAGGTGAGGACAATAGTCCGAATAATGTAAATAATGTACATAATACCTCATCTCAGAAATATAGACAGACTCTGAAGGATCGGTACGGACCCGATATACCAAAAATATGGAGACAAATGAAAAAATCCTACCAGAAAATGGCACGAATCTCGAACCATCTGACATCCCTACACCGATGCAGAGACCTACAACTCATCCCTTCAGGCTTGACACCAAGACTTCCCGTCAATTCAAGGAGAGCTCGTCGGGTCGCAGAGAAGGCAGGACACGCCCTTGTCCGAGAGAGAATCCAGTACAATCGTTGGATAAAACATCGACTACAAGCTTATATCTCCCAGACGCTCGAGGATTTCTTCAACAGAATTACTAATGAAGAAGACCAGAGGAAGATCCAAAATGACCTAGATAAATCCTTCAGACATGGATTTGATGTAGTCAAGGCTCGCCAAGTGTAAAAATTAAATAGATTGAAAGATCAGAAGGTGACGCACAAGGTCCATCACCCACCAGTGAAAGCAGTAGTCAACATCAGCCAATATCAGTTGAGTGCCTCGGAAGAGTCAGTACTGAATAAGGGTCTCAACTTCGCCACCATACTTGGACATCATTACCAGAGTCGAGGAGGTGGCCTTGAACATTCCTCAGGCTCAGGCAGATGAACTGAGATGGAAAGTTATGCAGACCTTGGAAAGAGCCAAGCCGCCCAGGTCTAACATAACAAAACTGGAGAGGCTAGCGATTGGATCCCTACAGAGGAACGAAAACATCATCATACTACCGGCTGACAAAGGTAATCCGACTGTAGTGATGGACAAATCAGATTATACAAGAAAACTGGAAGACCTCATTAGCAATGGTACCTACAGCAAAGTGAAAAAGGATCCTACTATGAAAATTGAACGCAAACTGTCACAGATCCTAATCAAGAACAAGAATCACTTCGCACCTAAGATGTATAGGCAGTTATCGCAGCGTTACACCAAGCTACCTCACATATACGGTCTCCCTAAGATTCACAAAGACGGTATTCCGCTCAGGCCAATTGTTAGTTGCCAAGGCTCTGTGTGCCACCCTCTGAGCCGCTTCTTTGTAGATATAATTGACCCATTGATCGGAAAGTCTCCTTCATATGTCCGAAACTCCGCCCACTTCGTGGAAATAATCAAAGATGCTCCTATCCTATCCAACCAGATGGTGAGCTCGGACGTGGTGAGTTTGTTTACCAAGGTACCCAGGGAGGAGGCACTCTCAGTAGTCAGGGAGAGATTGGCCTCTGACTCATCCCTAGAAGAACGGGCCAGTATTCCAATAGATAATCTGATGGAGATGTTGACTTTCTGTACACAAACAACACACTTCGGAATGGGATCACACATATATAGACAGGATGAGGGCTTAGCAATGGGCTCGCCATTATCACCAACAATGGCGTTTATATACATGGAATACTTTGAGGAAATGGCATTGGAATCTATATCTCTAAAGCCAACTATATGGTTAAGGTACCTAGATGACACCTTCATACTCTGGCCACACCAGGAAGATGTCCAGGTTCTACTCGACCATGTGAACTCAATAAGACCTTCGATACAGTTCACAATGGAGAAAGAGAGTAACAACACACTCCCATTCCTGGATGTTCTAATATCTCGAAGAGAGTATGGGTTTAAGACATCCGTACACCGTAAACCGACATTCACCGGACAGTACCTCAATTTTAAACCCACCATCCATTCAGTGTAAAGAAAGGGATCGTCCGTTGCTTACAACATCGAGCAAAAGTCATAAGTGGCGACCCAGAGACGTTAGATAAAGAATTGGTCAGTATAAGTAGTACCATACAACGTAACAACTATCCTGGGTACATGGCAGCAGCCCCCAAAATTGGGATAGGCGGGTACAAGAGGAAGAGGAGGAGGGCAACAACACTCAGAAAACAGTCTGTCTGCCTTATGTGAAGGGGTTATCAGAGAAAATACAAAGGATCTACGGTCCATATAACATCAGGACATCCTTCAAAAGCTTGAAGACACTTCGCAGATACCTCTCCCGAGTAAGACCCCGCTATAGAGGAGAACATGACTAAAGAATATAAAGGAATATAAAGGAGAGACAGGCCGCCTCCTCAAGGTAAGGCTTCAAGAATACCAGAAGGCCGTAACTCGAGGGGAAGTAGAAAAATCAGGCGTGGCTGACCACATATGGAGAGAGAATGGAGATCACCGTCCCCTGTGGGATCATGTTGAGATCATAGACAGGGAAAACCATTGGAAAATTCGTAAACTTAAGGAATCAGCACATATGCTAGGCCACAAAAATCTCCTGAGCCGACCAAGCATAGAAATAAATACAATATAGGAACGAGTAATAAGGAGTGCCAGAGAAAAGCAATGATAACAACAAAGTTGCAATATGAGCTCTGGTAAAAAACATGCAATGATAACAGCAAAATTGCAATATGAGCACTGGTAAAAATGGTTGCTGAAAACATTAGGTTTATAATACCCAGAAATTCATACCCAGAAATTCATACCCAGATGTCCTCAAGGGAACATGGCACAGTGGATAAAGGCGTTGGTTAGATCCAGTGACAAGACCCACAGATTGTGAGTTTAATACCCGGTTAAGGCAGTGGAGAACTAACGGGAGATAACTGATAGCTGACATCCATCAAACATGGCACGTGGAACTAGAACTGTCTGCCCCAGTGAGCGAAATAAAGGGTTCAGTTCGACATTCCAACCACCTGAAGAAGGCCGGAGCGTACGACGGCCGAAACGTTGTGATAAATATGGTGACAAAGATGAGGACAATCCTGATCAGTTTTTTTTTCGTTTCTATACACGTCTCAGTCTGTTGTCATTTATATTTCTCTCTTTCTTTTAAACATGTCTGTACTCATTAGAATGACCTTAGTCATCGTTTCTCTTTCCTTTCATCATCAGTTCATTATGGTTCTTCCTCAAATCAAAATTACTGACAGCACAAGAGGATTGGACACGGCTTATCTCAGTTAATTTAATTTTCCCACACGGTTTAAGAAGACCATGATCAAATACTATTCTGTTTTGTATTTTTCTCCAACAATGACGACTGGTCTCTTATGAGTCTTCAACGTGTTATGAGAAGTCACATTTTCTGAATCAGAGCCAATGTTCCTTCTGCGTGACTGTCATTTCGAATGCAATGATGTTAACTGCCATGGATTTTTCATTGCAGTAGGAAATCTGCTGGTCTTAAGCTTTCTTGCACTTGCAGGGTGCAAGATATTACGTTTACCTAGCTGAAAAATATATGAAAAAGGCAAACAAATAATTTAGCTCTGAAAACAGAAATACAAAATATCCTAATTAAAACTATGGATTTTTAACAAACAAATCCATGTAGTTTTTTTTTAATTTTCCATTTTTAATGACTTATTCTTTTTCCTTGACTTAAAACTTTTCAGGCTTTCATTTATTTTGCCTTATTCTCGTTCATAAAAATACTCTCTCACTCTCTTTATACAAATATATATTATTTTAAACGTTATTTTTAGCGGATATCAGTATTTGAGTAGACGTTCCGTTTAATTAAATAATATTATATTTCGTCTACCAGGGTGCATTTTTCTTTAATAAATTTTCTCGAATGCTCAGGCATATATTACTGTTTAAAATAAAAGGAGCATCTATTCAAATACATGTATCCACTAAAAATAACGTTTAAATAATAAAAATATGCCAGATTATAAATTAAAATACATTAATTCTTCAGAAATTTATTTTTTACGTTTTGGTTTTTGGATTTGAAACTGAGCAGTAAAGACTTTCAAGAAAACCTGTACGATGAAATATGCTTCAAAGTCAAGTATAACCTACGCCCCCAAGTGGTCAAAATACGTTGCATTAAACAACTGTTTCTCTTGCAAAGGAGGATGCAGTTTCGAATCCTACCGGAAAACGCATCTTCTTTAAACTTTGTTCTCGAATATTCAGGCTGTCAGACGAAATATAATAACAGGATCAACTCAAATACAGCTGTCCGCACAAAATAACGTTTAAAATAAAAATATTTCGGATTATAAATTACAATCCATAAATTCTTTATATACAATTCCTTATAATTCTCTAATTTGTTTTTCTATCTGCATCCCCTTTTTCTAATTTGCAATCTACTACTTTTCTCTGCACTCTTCTTTTTAAACTTTTCTTCTTTCTGAAGCCCCTCTTTCTTTTTATTTTTCTTACCTTTTGCATTTTTCATTGCTTTAAATTTTTCTTTATAAACATTCTCCTTTTGTTAATTTTTAAATTTTCCTTTCTTTGTCTCTTAACAGTCTTCTTCATTTTCTCATTCATTTTCTTCTTTCTTTTTTTTACCTTCACCTTTTATTTTCTCCCGACTATTTTCTATTCTCCATTATATCTTATTCCCATTTCTGTTTTTCTTTCTTATTCTGTTATCACTAATTCTATCCCCCTCTTTCTACCAAGCTCTGGCGATAAAGAAGAAACGAACCTTATCACTAATTCTATCCCCCTCTTTCTACCAAGCTCTGGCGATAAAGAAGAAACGAACCTTATCACTAATTCTATCCCCCTCTTTCTACCAAGCTCTGGCGATAAAGAAGAAACGAGCCTTATCACTAATTCATTTTCCCTCTTTCTACCAAGCTCTTGCTATAAAGAAGAAACGAACCTTATCACTAAATCTAACCCCCTCTTTCTACCAAGCTCTGGCGATAAAGAAGAAACGAACCTTATCACTAATTCTATCCCCCTCTTTCTACCAAGCTCTGGCTATAAAGAAGAAACGAACCTTATCATTAATTCTTTTTTTTTTCAAAGCTTCCTTGTAACACGGTAATTGTTTTGCATGCTCACTCCCTGCAACGACTTTTGGAAGTAAATTTACAAATGAAATTTCTATTCTTTATCAATTGTGCAATGTTTTCAAGCATTTTTGATGTTTTACTTGTTAAGAATTAGTGTCTGATTTATTTGCCCTGATTCTCCAGGTAATAATTTGTATTGAATCTGTTTAAATTATTTTAGGGTCAATATTTTAATTTCTGCGACTTCTAAAACAAAGTCTCATCTATTGTTACATCTTGTCTCTTTTGAATTTGAAATATTTCCTTCTGTTGCACTCGGTTCTGAACGCCTGTTTCCTGTAATTGCATTTCTCTTTTCAAATTGTCCGTTACGGTTAATCCTGCCCAACGCTAAAAGATGCGAATACTCAGTTTTGCTTGCAGAATATGAAGGAATATTTCCTTGCGGGAATATATTATTTAGATTAAAACTTCTTGCTTTTGAGTTGTACTTCTCAAAAAGTATTGTCTAATACTTTACTATAATTCTCTGTATTTCTCCATCCCCACACTGTTCTCTTCGTGTTGGTTGATGCTTCCATGAAAAGCTTATTATCGAACCCAGTAGTTAGATTCATCCAATGTAGCAATAAATGATTCAAAATTAGTTTTGAGAAATCATTTTTAACAACTTCTTCATTAACATTAATACAACACAGTTCTTATTCCTCCTCATTTATCTTTTCTCTCGATTGAATTTTGAGTAAATTTGAGAAGCTGATCGTTTAGAAAAATCTCGTTTCGAATAACTGACCTCAATATCTGATCAATAATGCCTTTCTTCTTTTGCCATTGATTGTTTTTATTCTTGTTTTGTTTAGTAAAGCAGAATTGTAAAACCAGAGAAATGTTAAAGATCCTAAAACTGTTTATAAATCTACTTTAAACATTATATATATTCTAATACTGTATAATATACAGAATATTCTTCTTCAGATTTTGCATGCACCTAGAGTTAACATCTAGATTTTGTATTCATTTATATCGATCTTACACATGATAGAAAGTTATCTTTTCTAATCATAAGCTGAAACTTCATAATGCCATGTGCACTTATAAAAATACTGATAGAAATATCTGTTTTATTTTCTTCATTGACAAAATAATAGTATTTTTCATTTGTTATTTTTGAATGTAAGAAAGTAATGGATTTACATAATTTATAAAATCACTTGAATGAATTATCTCCATATAAACAGATCCAGTGAGTTAGTAAAAAAAACAAAACAACCCCCAACGTTTATTTGATTGCATATTAAAGCAATATTAACAATTATTCTGAAAGTTATAGAAAATAAATCCAAATTCTTTAGAAAGAAATATATTGTGTAATTTTGTTTTTCCGTCTAAAGAATTTGAATTTATAGCCGTAAGAACAGCTAATCTTGAACTCTGTCCTGATAGATTTATTTTTCTTTGTAATGTCACAATGGTAAAACGAAAAGGTGATAGCTCAGGTTTTATCTTGAAAGTTAAACATTTGAACAATATAATCTTCGCTCTCAACATTATCTTTCTGCGCGAAGAATGTTTGGCTCAGTCAAAAAGGAATAAAATCTCTTAGGTTCAATTTTCAGCTTTGATATCTTATATGAAACATGAAAATAAATTAATTTAGAAAATATATTTTATATTTATTTCTTTTTTGTTGATCATGATTATAATTTAGAAAATCAAAATTACTGAAGCCATATTCTGACAATATTTCTGTTCGATCTATCCGAAAATAAGACTCAGTATTCCTCAGAGGACATTTTGGGTGTTTCAAGCGGAAACATCTACCCACTGGTTATTGACTTTTCATATAAATAGTCGGACGTACCTTCGTGATTTGTTTTAGCTGTTTATCACTTGCTGGTACTTGTGTACATTTCTCAGTTGATGGTGAGTTGTAGGAAATTTTGTTGTTCTCAAATATTGATATTCAAGTATTGATTATTATTCTACAGTGTATTCAATTTGGAAGTTAACTGTACACCCACGATAATCTTGCTTCCAAGCTCTGGAAGGAAAAACCTTTCTTGAAAATATTTGTTCAATGCAAATGTTATTATATTTTGCCCTGGATTCAGCATATTTGTCTTTTGTATTGCGTAGAGTTTGTGACAAATATTAGAGTATATAACTCATACTTGAATTTAATCACACATTCTTGTAACAAAACTGATACCATCAGCCAACAAAATAGTTCATTTCTGCTAACATAAACCATGACACCTAGGTATAACATCCAAGACCTTAAAAGTGAAAGCGCCAGATTAGAATTTTGGAATAAACTAGAGTCCCAATTGATATTGTTAAATATTAACCAAAACACTATAGAGGAATCAAATAATGTAATTGCATCTTCGTTAGCCAAAGATCGTGAAATAATCCCAAGAATACCTATACGGAAAATGATGCTTGCGTGGGACGACAATTTTGAATTGAAAAGATTGATACAAGAAGTAAATAGTTCAGGAATAAAATGACCCTCGCACATAATTATCTATCCCGATTGGATTCTTTATATGAAAGTACTTATGTGGTACACACGCTCGTTTTGTGAATGTCCTAAACTCACAATCCAACTTGGTTTTCGTTCTGAAATATTATCAAACAACGCTAGGAAACTGCATGCCTCTCAAAGAGGAAATTGTATACATGTTGATCTCACAGCAATATATGAGCACAGAAATAGAGATTTCCTCTTCTCACCCATTAAAAATTGCTTTTCATGTTGACTGTCAAGATGTGATAGTGGAGCTATATCGGCTCAGAAAATCGTACATGTCAAGCGAGGATATACGATACAGAAATATTTCAAACCTCTTCAGAAGTACATCAAGGAGGACATGAGATCCGCAGTCTATTTAATCTTTTCAAAGACTAATGAAGCCTGTAGGTCTTAGCGAGCACCATCCTTCTTCGAATCTTGTGAATTGACGCGACAGAATCAGAAAGAACTCTACCAAATAACTCTTAAGGATTTTCAACAGCAGGAATAAGTAAAATTGCTAGCATATGTAACTCGAAGAGAAAATAATGACATTAAGATTTTGACGTTACACATTACTTGAAAGAAAAATTTAGAAAGGAAAATCCATCAATACTGGAAAGTGCAATAACATATACCGGACTATGTTTTAAGTGAAAGATTTTATAAATTTCAAACGAAAATGCCAGTATCTGTCTATATTTCTGAGATGAGGTATTATGTGCACTATTTACATTATTCGGACTATTGTCCTCATCTTTGTCGCCATATTTATAACAACTTTCGGCCGTTGTACGCTCCGGCCTTCTTCAGGTGGTTGGAATGTCGAACTGAACAATTTATTTCGATCACTGGGGTAGACTGTTCTAGTTCCACATGCCGTGTATAATGGATATCAGTTATCAGTCATCTCCTGTTAATTCTTTGGGTCCTGTCACTGGATGTAACTAACGCCTTTATCCACTGTGCTGTGTGTTCTTCACGACATCTGTGTATTGTAAGGATAGAAATGAATACAATATGGGAACCAGTAATAAGGAGTGCCAGAGAAAAGCGATAATAATAGCAAAATTTGCAATATGAGTACTGGTAAAAAATTGATTGCTGAAGACATTAGGTTTATAATACCCAGAAATTCATACGCATAATTTTCAAGGACACATGGCACAGTGGATAAAAGCGTTAGTGAGATCCGGTGACAGGACCCAAGGAGTGTGAGTTCAATACCTGGTTAAGGCGGTGGAAAGCTTGGAGAGGGAATTAACAGGAGATAACTGACAACTGACATCCATTAGACATGACACGTGGAACTAGAACAGTGAGCAAAATAAAGGGTTCAGTTCGACATTCCAACCACCTGAAACGTAATAAATATGGTGACAAAGATGAGGACAATAGTCCGAATAATGTGAAAGTGTCTGCTCAGTTTATGAATTACTTTATTTCTCTGAAGGCGGAGTAAGTAGACTCGGCCACTTTATACTCGAAACAAATATTATCATAATTCTAGAAATGCCGTTTCAAGCTCATCTGTTTGTGATGTCAGATATAAACAAATGGGATGAATTTCCTATATTTTTCAGTGTAAAAAAACTAGAGATTTTAATGCTTTTTTAAACAAATAAACGAATCAAGATATTTTATATTACATTTTTAGAATATTTCCGTTTACAAAGAAATTAATAATTTCGAACTTAAGAAAACTAAAGAGTTGTGAATTGCTTTTAGAAGATGACTTAGTGACTAAGGAGTTTGTTGTTGTTACTGTGCCATTCATTCAAAGTTTTGTAGAAAACCGGAAAATTCTCCTGTCATTACCTTTTAACCGGAAAAACACAATAATTGTATAACGTTGATAGCATTGAAATTTTACTCAGGCTTTTAAATATTTTAGTTATCTACAAAAGACGTTTTGAGTAATTTTAACATTTACATTAATTGTTCTTCCAACGTTTCATCGAACGAGTGGAATTAACACTAGAGAAACAGTGAAGTGAGTTAATCTAATCTAATATAAATTGCCAACTCACCAAACAGAATGAGCATAGAAACTGAACAAATAAGGCGCGTTACAAAATGGTGTAATAGACAAGCTGGTCACATACATAAATCTTTACTTATCTATTCATGTAAAGAGCGAGCGCACACATATACACATATTTAACAGATAACAATCCTATTTTCCAGTTTTCTTTTTCTCTGAAAATAACGTAGTTTAACATCAGGTAGCTAAGGAAAAATCCATCGAAATATTCTACTGGGTTTTACAGATATATAAACATTATATTGAATAAGGTAACCCGCATTAATAATGTTCCAATGCTAGGCAATCAACTAAAACCAACGATATCGTTATTATCAACTACACACAAACGAATACTACGCCCGATTCTTGTTGATTGGCCCTCTTCAGTAATCTATTTAATCTATGTATGTATTTAAATCTTCCGGAATCAAACTAACAGGAATTATCTCATCATGATTCTATAAGAAGCAGTTAAATCTAACATCATCCTGCTTCTTGTTCTCTATTTAACTACCGAGGCTGATGAAGCTTTTATCATTAGACGCGTCTCCTTATTTCTGCATAGCTTGAAAGGAAAGAAAATTTAAATGATCTTGGAAGAACGTAGCTCAATTGATTTGAAATCGAAGATGGTTTCGAGGCCCATGTGAAATTACAAATGAACCAATTGATCATGAGTCGAATGGACAAAGCCTGAGGACAAGGGTTTAATTCAGGAGCCTTAAGGAACTAAGCTGACTATAACATTCTTTTTTAATAAGTATTAGATGTTTGATTTTAATACGCTTCTCTTTTAGTCAACGAATTATTAATGACAGTGGGGACTAGTAGAAAATTGAAGAGGAGCAAATCACTTGATAAAAGTAAATCTTTGCCTGAATATATCGATTAAACAGTTGCAAAAACAATTTCTAATACCTTTCCTAGAGCTTTTGATTTATGGCAGTTATTACAAGCAAAAATCGGAATTAATTTTTAACTGTATGTAAATTGCTAATTATATTTATACGTTCTTTCTGAATACTATTTTCCAAAAATAATTTTATTACAGCATTATTCTCAAATTTGGGAACATGTTAGGTGAGGAAATATTCAATGAATTAAAATATTCCTATTTCTGTATTTCTGAGCACCGTTTTAGCGATTTTATTCTGCTACATACATAATATATTCGTATTAAGCTTTATTGTAGCGCTCTATGCAAAGTTGTCTGAAGACAGCTTGAATTGTTATACTATTTATTGTTACCGTGGCAAAATAAAACCTAAGAAATTTTTCTTATCAATAGAAAGTGTTATGGGCTGAGAGACATTCAAACGAGAATGGTTAATACCAAAAACCCGTGGGAAGAATTGGGGATTTAATTCACACATAAACGACTTGAATTGTATGTCGAGCAGTTTGAACAATGGAAAAGTGACTCAGATTTAGGGGACAGTGCTGATTGACACACAGCTGCAAATGCAAGCTGTAATGTGAAAATTTCATTTTTCGTAAACAAAGAATTTGGAATTGATTTCCATGGTCGAAAGTTGAGTCGAAATACCGGAGGGTGAAATATTCAGGACATTTTAATTACTGCATGAAGAAATATGTATGTATTTCTTCATGCAGTAATTAAAATGTCCTGAGTTATTTAATAATTTCTTTTTGGTTGTGACCAAAGTCTTCCAGTGTGGGCAGCAAAATATCAAACATGGAATATGATGCTCCTTTTATTGCTTGTAAAACCTTCACGTTGATTATCGAAAGTGACTTTCGTAGATTTGATAATCTTGCTTGTTTTTCTGTCAATAATTAAGAGGGTTTTCTTTTCATTGGACTTCAGTTATTAACGTTATTATCACGTAAAAAATAAGGATAAGATTTAGAATTTGAATCTCGAGTTTAATACCAAACACGTTAAAGACGGATGATCCATCAGGGGAAAAAGTCTTCAGAACAAAATTAGACGAACCAGGAAAATGCGATTAATCAATGTTTTTCTGCCCGTAGATATTAATGATTTATTGAAAAAAATTTTTGTATAGAAAGATTCATTGTCATATGTTGGTTTTCTAAACCAAGATTGAGTATATATTTATGTATTTTCTTCATTAGAAGTGGTAGAGTATTGTATCGTCTAAAAATCCTCTTATTTCTAAAAGCGTTCTTTTCTAGCCATGTCTCTACATATACCATAAATTTATACATTCATTGGTCACTTCATTAGTTAAACTAACGAGTACCGAGTTGATTGGTTTATTGCATAATTTTTTAGGTATATCAACCTCAATGGGTTATTTAATGCTGAGTTTTAGGATAGATTCGGGTAAACAAAATATTTGAGAAATTAGTTTGTATAACAGGTTTCAGTGACGTATTTTTGTAAAGAGGGTTTTTGTCGAGAGTCTGGTTTCATTCATGTATTATTTTCAGATATACAGTTTGTAGAGAAATTGGTTTTATTGACATTTTCATCTGATTTATAATTTTGGGTATAGGCCCACTGTTTTCAGAAATAATATTATGTCATCCATTTTTGCTTTCTCGAAGAGTTCATACATATTGTCTATACTCTAGAATTTTTGTCATCATATTTCAAGGTCTGAACATTTAGTTAATATATTGTTTAATAGTGCATGTCGTTTCACATACATGGCATACCGGTTGATCTTCCATGTTTAACAATTACAAGTGGCTTATTCTCGTGTGGCCAATGGCATAAGCTGGCCAGTGCTACTTCTTTTTTTCGATATTTTCTGAAGCTGACTTCCATTCTCCAAGTTTGGGCTGAATTGCGAAGATTTTATTGTGTCGGTTATCCTCCCAGCACCGCTGCAATTCCTTTTGAATATAGTTGTTAGTTACACCCTTAAGACCGTGTATGGGATTTTGATCCTTGTTTCTACATCCATATCTAAAACTAACTTGGCTGCTAGGAGTGATTTATTATTTACCTTCAACTCTAATGTGGCTAGGAATCAAACATAGTATGATGTCTTTATGTTTGCAGGTAGTGCTCATTTTTCGTAATAGTTTGATAATGAGCGGGTTGTTGGATTTTTTTCATTCAAAGCTGTGTGGCACTGTTGTGGTGTTTTTTCCTCTAATGAGGCTATTGTAGACTCTTCTACTTAATATAAAGTAGTAGGAAATTAAGCCTCTGTTCAATCTGTCGAACTCTCTGTCCTCAGCAAAGACGAACTCGGACGAGGCTTTGCCGCAGGGCAAAGTTTCGTCCGGGGAGGTAGACAGGCCCTGAACCCGTTTATGCGGGTTCTACGGGAATATTTTTGGCCGAGTCTACGTCTCGAAGAACCCACAGTAAACTCGGCCTTGTGCCACATACATCCCTCGTGGCGGGGCTGTTAAATACTAACAGTGCTATAGACTGGGACTCAGTGTACTCGCACACTGTCGCCTATTCTCACTTGGTTCAGATTGAGTATTCGCTGCGCCTAAACAGCTAAGTTTTTTTTTTTCATTTTTGAAACCCTTTTGAAGTTTTCAGTTTTCCTGGTTCAGTTTCGTGCATATTTATTTTGTGTACGTTCTTTTACTTTCTTTCGTTATTTGGTTTCCTTGTGGTGTTTTTAACTTTTTTAATTTTTCAGTTTTTCCTGTTTCAGTTTTTTGCATTTTTTCTTTCTTTTTGTTGTTTATTTTCCTTTTTGTATTGTTTACCCTCCCCCCGTTTTCACTTTTCCTTTTTTGTATTTATTTTAATTGCTTATTGCCTTTTGGTTTTCCACGTTCTCGTTTATTTTTTTTGTTTGTTTCTTGATTGTACTGTTTTACGTTTGTTGAAAAAATTATGAAGAAGAAAGAAAATGAAAGCCATTTATATGTTCGGCTATGGTGGCACCTAAAACCATCATGGCGGCCAGCAACAATGTTGAAATAAATACAGCGCCTTTAAAACCGGTGTCGCCAGCAAAAACCGCCTGATCAGAAAGTAAGCCGTTAAAAAAAACGCCGCTTTCTACTTCGACCAAAGAAAAAATTTGAGGAATCATTTAAAAGGAATGAATTCCTAATGATTCCAGAGGCACTGGATGCCGTAAGCACTCGTACAATATCTCTGCTGTCTTCCGATGTTAAAACTCGGAAATTAATTGGGGTCAGCAGGGGAAGCATGAAAGAAGCCCTAAAAATGCTACAGATCAGCTCTAAAGTACTCGCTCGGAGAACCAAGACACTATGGGACATCTTATTAGCAACGGAGCAACAAGCCAAGAATCACGGCAAAATCTTACGATTGCAGACGGAGTATATGGGCACCCGCAGTGCAAAGATGACTATACATGGGATGCTCGTGGATATACTAGAGAACAGGATGGGGGCCTTTTTCGTCAAACATGGTGAAGTCCATGAAGTAAGAGCCCTCATAAGTAAAGCAGGAATTGCAACAGGCGACATGGAAGTTCAAGTCACGGTGAACCGGAAAAATTTCAGAGAGATACCTAATATTCTGGTTTGCCGTGACAAAAGGATGTTGTTGGTAGTGGAAGGGAGGAGACCGTATGCTGGTCGTGTGGCGCTTCGGGGAACATGGCCAAGGAGTGGCCCGGTAAAAGCACAAAACTTCCACCGCGTCCTAACGACAGCAGCAACAGTAGCAGCAGTGGTCGCGACGCCAGCAGAGATCAACCACAAAAACGACGGATGGAGCCTGGAAAGAGGTAGGAAGGAATCGGAAATCCCCTAATATTCCGTCTCCACGGGACATACCCCAACCAGAAAGGCAACCAACACCAGAGAAACAGCAACAGAAGGAGGTGCAGCCTCTAAAGAAGGGGCTCTAAAAGCAGCCGCATCAAAAGCAACAGCAGCATCAAAACAGCAGCAACAACAACAGCAAAAAAATCAAAAAACAGCAACAACAAAAACAACAGCAACAACAAATGGACACAGCATTGGAGGTGGAAAAATAGCTCCACTTTGGACAGCATCGCTTAAGAGGAGCAGAGAGGAAGAGGAAGAAGATGAACCTCAGCAAACACACAATGGCCGTAGTAGGGCGGAGAGGGCTAAGACATAACCAGGGCACTCTCCGTCCCTGCTTCGCCAAAAGAAAGTATGGTCTTGCCAAACACAAGGAGCCTCCCTACACCCTCCACTTCCCGTGCTATGACCCCCTCTCACTCCATCTCCTCCCTCAGTTCACTCTCTACTCCCCTCACACATCCACTTTTTATCTCACCCACCTTGCAAGTGAGAAAAAAAAAGTTTTTCCCGGACCCAGAAGCATTATGCAAAGTGGACAAAGAGGAGTTTTAAAGGGGCCTATCAAAACAAAAAAAGACTTCTAAGACCTCTATTAAAGTTAGACAAAAACCCTCGAAATTTCCTAGGCGCCCCAGGAATAATCACATGCGTGAGGGATGCAGGGGGTTATTTGAAGGTGTGGAGTCATCTGTTCTAGGCGAAGGAAGCCTATCCAAATATCAGGATGATAGAACTTCAAAATAGTGATTTGAAAAACTTGTCGTTCGGAGTGGATGTCACCGCGATCGAAGAGACCTACTTTGTTTGCAGCGTCTATGCATGTATGCTGTCTAACGTCTTTGTCATTTATTCAGCATTTGGGGACCTGCATGCCAGAAAAGTTTCTTTGCTGGTGAAGCGGACTCTTGATGCAAAGGTGGACCTTGTGCATACCGATGCCGAGGGCCGGTTGATCGTGGCCGATATTGCCGTGAAAAGTGGTTCGTTCCGAGTCGTTGCGATTTATGCGCTCAACGGCTAGGAGGAGCGGGTCTCGTTTTTTCGGCGGTTGGGGCCGTTCCTGGTGAATTCAACGCACCTAATCTTAATGGGGGATTGGAATCCCATCCTGAATCCCAAGTTAGATAGTGGGAGGGGAGCTAGTGGGAGGAGGAGAAATCGTAGCCTGATTGATCTGATCAGCGATTTTGGTCTCGTTGATAGATACCGGGTCAATCACCCCGGGGGGAAGATGTAGACGTGGGCCCTTAATTGGCCATCTACCCGGGTAGTTAGCTACCTGGATAGAATGTTAGTTAGAGGAACCGACGAAGACTTGTTAGATTGTCCCACGTTCCATAAACTCGCTTGTCCCCGGATGGCGTTAGATTGTAGGCCTAGAATTGTTGGCTACTGGAAGTTCAATCTGTCTTTACTGGACAGGCGAGACTGCCAGGAACATTTAACTAGCCTAGTGCAGCGAAAGCTAGTGGGGGCGGTTATCGGGAATAGGTGATGGGAGAGACTTAAGAATAGGATTAGATCCTTAACAACCGAGTTTAGCAAACGGCTCCCATTAGATAGAGCTAACAAGGTGAAGGCTCTTAAAGATAGTTTTTCCCGGGCGGAGACACGGAGGATCCCTTAGAGATAGCCTTAGCTGGGTGGGCCTGGAGTGTTAGAATAGCGAGCGCGACATGGGACAGGTAATTAGACATAGGTTAAGCAAGATGTCTTCCGAAGCTGTGAACATGGGCGCAGAATTGCGCAAGGAAGAGATCCGTCGTGGTTCCGGTTGTTACATTCGTGAAGTCAAAATCCCGGAGGGGCATACTCTTCGGGCCACTGACAACATGTGTTGAGGCGTTTCGGCGGCACTTCGTGAGTCGCTTTATTAAGGAGCCTGGTCTCCGTGACGAGGAGTTTCAGAGCGATTTGGCTGATTTTCCTCGGCTTTCGCCGACTGAAGCGGCTAGCTGTGAAGGAGAGATCACGGAGGACAAAGTCTACGTGTCATTGAAGAAGGTCGGCAGAGGCCAGTCGCTCGGTCTGGATGGTTTGCCCTATGAATTCTACTTGAGGCTTTGTCCTGATTTTGACAACTAGTTCCGGCAGGGGTCCATCCCCGACCGGTTCACCAGCGGTCTGATCATGCTGTTGAAAAGGGCAAGGGTGTTAGGCGGGATTTAGATGATTATAGACCCATAACTCTGCTAAATACAAAGTTAAAGATTTTGGCCAAGATCCTGCAGGAGTGTCTGCAGTCAGTTGCCTAGTCTCTGTTGGATCCTGAGCAAACTTGCGCTGTGGGGGCCGAACATTTCAGAGTAACCTGCATCTGATCTGCATGATCATAGATGGTATAAAAGACGACGATGAGGCCGCGCTGATCAATTTAGATCAGTCCAAAGCATTTGATAGTGTTGACCATCGCTACCTTCCTGCTGTACCGGAGACCGCCGGATTTGAACCCGAGTTCTGCCGGTGGATTAGCCTCCTTTATTGCTCCCCCAGTGCTGTGGTAAAGGTGAACGGGCGCTTTAGCGCTGTCTAAGTCCGTTTGGCAGGGCTGTCCACTTTACGCTTTGGGGTTGGAACCTCTCCTTCGCCAGCTAAGAGGCAGGGCATGCAGTCCGTCCCTACGCGGAATTGCTGCCCCTGGAGGGGCTCGAGCCAGGGTCTCTGCGTACGCCGATGACGTAACTACTTTCGTACTGAAGGTGCTTGAGCGGTACGAAAAAATGACAGGGGCCAAGATTAAACGCGACAAGTCGTCCGCCTTGCGGTTAGGTGCTTGGAAGGGGGTAGATCTTCCGGGGTCCTGTCCGCATTCTTGGAGTGTAGTTTGGACCCGATTTTCAGCTGGAGAAAAATTGGTCAGAAGTACGGGCAAAGGTTGACGCAGCCGGTGAGACACGGCATCGACGGATGTTGTCCGTGAAGGGTAGGGCGGAGGCGTGTACCACTTACGTTTTTGCTCTTATTCTTTATCGCTTGTTTGTACTTCCTTTCTGCAAAGAGCATAAGAAGCCGCTGGAGCGCTCACTATCCTCCATTTTATGGAGGGGACGCAAGTATCAGATCAACAGGGCAGTCTGTGCACAACGTCCGTGTCATGTGGGCTGGGAATGCCACAATTAGCGAGTCACAAGCTCGCCTCGCGTTTGACTATCCTGCGCCGCTCGTTGACAGAAGATTCGATTATGACGGGGATTGTAAGGAACGCCTTCCCTTTCCTTACTATCAGTACCCCTCATCTCGCGGGTTCAGCGCAGTCGTAAACCCCAGGATCAATCAGATTTCCTTGCGAATGTTAATACACCTTGACGATCATTCCTCGGTCCAGTGACCTTTCTCGGCCTGGGAAGGCCTTCTATCGTTATCTAGTGGAGTGGGCCGTCTATGTGAGCGGCTTGACTTGTCGGAGCGGGAGTTTCACTCTTTCTGGTCTTGGGCGCCAGCAGCGGATTACCTCACTAACCCTGAGTTTTCGCTTACCTGGCGACTGGATCGGTATAGGCTGCTTCTCAATTTTCATGACCTTCATATGGAGCTTGACTGTGAACAATATGACTTTAGCTTAGAAAAAACAGCTTCACACACCTTCTACCATTGTCCTCAGACCCATCCCCTATGGGACCATGTCGGCGAGTTGACGGCTTGTATCGATCCCGAAAAGCTCGTCCCCATTGATCGTGCATACGCGTGTGACAATGTGTCGCACCCGTATTCTGAGGTGAAACGAATGGTGTTTCTAACGGTGCTGGCCACAGCACAAATGTTGATTCGGACGACGCAACAGTCTGTCGAGGAAACTGTCTTTTTCATCAGAATCTGATCCGATTCTTTGAGCATCAGGTCAAGATGAAGATTAGAACTTATAGAAAACGCTTGCATCCGACAATCTTTAGCGACAGGTGGGTGACTGTGACGAGCTTGGTTCTTGTGAACAGGCCTAGCCTCGATTTTATCTTTTAGATCTATCTATGTCACATCGGATTGGTTTCTTGTGGTGCCCTCCCCTGGTTAGGCTAGGCAAGCTTTGTGTACCTAGTTAATGTAAGTTTTGTTCTCGGCCTGCTCCCGTCTACACCTTTGGTTATGATTCAACCTCCCCAGTTTGTTTTTGTCCTCCTTTCATCTCGACTGGGTCAGCTTTATTAATTCCTCATGTCCGTCTATTATTTTCCCTTTCCCTCTCCGTTAGCTAGAGAGCTTCTTGATTCTGTCGTATGGTAGGGCAGAATACAGCGGCCTCTCTTTGTTGAGGGTTGGACGGGTCCTACAAACATCAGTTATATTTATGTCTGCTTTGTTTGATATTTTGTATGTTTATGGGTTCATCACTCTCCCCTCTCATTTTCATTCATCCATAAATTTTTATGTATAAATTTTTATTATCATCAAATTTTTATGTCAAATTGTGCGTTTTTGTAGGTTCCCCTGGGACGATTCGGTATTATGATATATGAAGGATTGATTGGTGACGGATGAGATTTTGTGGTGAATGCGCAAATTGTAAAGAGTGAATGGATCGTGAATCAGATTAGCTAGATATAGGATAGTCAGTGTGGACCAGCCTCAACCCCTTCCTCCTTTTCGACCATGTGCCATAATTGTATTTTTTATACAATAAATATAAACTGGGATTGTTTCTGTTTTTTTTTCAGACTTATTACGACTTTTATTTTCACCCGACGTTCTCTGCAACTTAAGTTTTCTTCTTTTTATTTTTTTTTTGAACCGCAAATCCGTTTCTGTTAAGTTTGTTTTTTTATTTTCAACTTTTCTTACATTTCTTTTTTACTGACAGTTTTTTGAAAATTTTGTGATGTTTTTCCCTTTTCACTTTCTTACCCTCCCCATTTATATTTTTTCTTTTTTTTTTATTCTCATTCTTTCTTCTATTTACGTAACGTATATTCGTTTTTGTCCTTTTAAAGGAAATTTGTTATTGTTATTGGTCTTAACTTCGTATATTTATTTTTTTTTGTTGTTCGCCTTTTAAAGTTTAACGTTTATTCTCGTCGTTTTTTTGTGTAAGTTTTTCTTTTTTTGCACTTCCAACTGTCTTTTATATTTGCGATTTATTTTTTTCTTTACTTTAACGTTTTCTTTCGCCTATAGGCGAACTTTGTTTATTTTATTTCTTTTATCTACCACCCCTCCCCTTCTCTTTTATTCTTTTAAAAAGAAAAAAATATATCAAAATCCCGTCCTTTTTAATTAAAAAGAAAAAAAACTCACAGTGGCCGACATAAGAAAATCAGTTAAGAAACATTTATTCCCTGTTAAAAAGGTCTCACCGGACAAAGATAATCTTGATCAGTACCCGTTGTTGTCGATTACATCCATAAATAAGGAGGTCGATAACGGCCAAAATACGTCTTCAAGCCAAAGTATGAAAGCCAAAAATGGCCAATCTGTAACGACCAAAAACCTAAAAATATGGAGGCCAACAATGGCCAAATTAATAATAAGAGTGATAATGCAGAGGCTGGGGAATCACTCTGTGGTTGGAAGTCCCACCGGAATGCATAATTAATATCATGGAGTTCTTGGAGCGAGCCAAGAGTTACGCACACCTTGTCGTAGAATGTAGATTCTTGGAAGATCCTACAGAACTGAAGAAAATTGAGAGAAGAATTGCGTCAGTTCTTCATCGTTGACAAGCGTACTCGCAAAATTTGTCATTCGATGAAAGACACAGTGGTGAAATCACTAGAGTTCCTGAGAACTGAATTGTTAAGGGTGATGGCTTCGTCATGTGGGACATATTGCTACTCACACCGGAAGATTGTCTAGATGCATTAAGCCGAGACTTAATTACAAAAGCTTACATACTATGCATAGAATATATAAAACAGTAATATATGAGATCCCACCTCAGGATACCGGGGAACATCTAGCTGCCTTCCTATCGTAGTACGGCGAAATTTTGGGTGCTATCTGCGATAGACTGAACTGGGGATGGAGCTTCGATATTATGTTAGATCGCAAAACCCTCCTCTTCATCCCCAACTGTCTGGAAGTAGGGGGATTGAAGCTTCCGGTCATTGTGACCGGCCACAAGCCAGTGTGTTGGAAGTGTGGAGAGACTGGTCACCTCCCCTCTTCCTGCCCAGAGAAGAAGACCTCTGGAAGTCAGGCCCCAGTTAACCAAAATACCCC
Source organism: Acanthosepion lycidas (assembly GCA_963932145.1). NCBI lineage: Eukaryota > Metazoa > Mollusca > Cephalopoda > Sepiida > Sepiidae > Acanthosepion > Acanthosepion lycidas. The sequence continues at coordinate 75,170,262 of OZ010571.1, read as the reverse complement.
TCTGACCGCGTCTTTCGAGTCCGTCTCGCCTGTAATGGGCAAGTCAGCTTCCCGGACCAGTGTGGTCAAAACTCCGGTTGGGTCTACCACTAAGCCCCTATTCGCCGAAGAACGTTCGCTCACCGCAACTGCAGTTGTGGAGAAGGGAGAGAAGGAATGGAAGGTTGCTTGCAGGGCCAGAGGGAAGTGTCAGACAGCGGATCACTAGTCCCATGAAGCCCCTGGGACGAAAAGCACAAACAGTCCCACTCCTTCAGTCAACGTTAAGGGTAGTGCCCCGGTCTCCAAACTGACATTTAAGAAGCAACAAAAGAAATTCGACCCTGAATTCGAAAAAAAAAGCAGAGAAAATAAAAGAATTAAAGGAGAAACTAGACAAAGGCAAAAGACCACTCCTAAAAAGGCCACTCACTCCACGTCCTCTGCTCCACCCCCACATTCACCACAGGCATATTTCCCCGCCTCATCCCCTCTCAGTAGAGAACCCAGCCACTTCAGACAAAACATCTCTTTCATACCCCGTCACACTCCTCGTCCTTCCACCATCAAGAATCCGGATATGCCGCCCCCTGCAACTAAAAGACAAAGAAGTCCCACTCAGGACTCAAAAGAAAAAAGGAAAAAAATCAATAAAACACATATATAACCTAGGGGAAGATGTTTGTCGCGTTTCCTCAGCCCAGGCGGAGAGAGAAAAGGACTATGGCAATTGAATAGACGATTTGAAATATCTGCTCTCCGTCAAGCAGTATGCCAACAAAGACGTTGTGGAGCCTCAAAAATTTCCTGGGACTCAAAGGAGTTCTAACAGTAAATAGAAGAACTGGGACGAAGGCACGGCAAGCGTTGGTCGACGGTCGACGGTCGACGAAGCCATTGTCTTTTTTAAAATATCAACCCCTATCGCCATATTTGAAAATAAAGAACTTAAACATTTGAAACAGTTTTGTGACGGGAGGGTCCCAGTTTTAGTTCACTCCTCCCTCTATAGAGCATTAAAATTGACTTTCTTCTGGGATATTGGCGGTCTTTCCCAAGACGGTATCCTCAAGACTGAGATGGGTCACGGGTCAATGAGAGAGGCTCTCGGCATCCTTACCCCGACCATATTTAAACCAGTGTCCCAACCCTGATCGGTCTGATAATGGCTCTGTGGTTAGCAAGTCTAAATGCCCGGGGTCTGAGCTCGGAATTTCGAAGGGTGAGACTCAATCGTGATCTTCAGCGCCTCCGGTGGATGTATGTTGTGTACAGGTGACACATTTTTTATCTCGCGACGGTGAAGACACTCTGTCTAGGAGGTTCGTCCTCTATTCAGCATGTTTTCATGAACACCCGAGGAGTAATTCCTGGCTGGTGAGCAAGTCTATGGATGCGGCGTGTGCTCTTGTCTTCGCGGATTCGGCGGGCAGGCTTTGCATGCAGATCGCGCCGTTTTTCATGACATCTCGTTCGGTAGTTCTAACGGGTGATTGGAATGCCGTCTTTGATCCCGATATCGATCGAATAGGGCAAAAAGCGGGTAATAACAACCCGAATGTTAATCCGTTTCGGGACTTCATCGATAGGTTTGACCTTGTCGATAAGTATCGAAATGAGCACCCCAGGGAGGTAGAATGGACTTGGACTAAGGGCGGTAGCTCGGATTCGGTGGTGAGCGCAGGCTACATCGACCGAGTTAAGAGAGTCGAAGTAGGGCTCTTAGAATGTCCAAGTTTCCATTATATAGTTTACTCGGATCATAGGCTTGTCCGGGTTCGGGTAAACTTAGATAAGCCTAAGGTTAAGATGGCTGGGTACTGGAAATTGAACTCATTATTATTTTGTGAGCAAGATTTCCAGGACCAGCTTCTACTAATGCTACAGTGGGAATTGTCGGTGTCTGTGGTTGGGAATAAGTGGTGGGAATATCTTAAATTCAACCTTAGGTCTTTTGCTGCTGATTTTAGTCGACGACTCAATCTAGCAGGTTTAGCAGTGCAAAAGTTTTGTGAGGAAAAAGATCGGGCGATCAAACCCCGTGATAGTGGGAACGTAGCCTTAGCTAAGGCGGAGCTGACCTCCTTGCTTATCAAGAACGATCAAGCTCTAGAACTTAGGGCTAGGATAAAAAGAATGTCTTGCGAGTCTACGAACATCGCCGCTTCTCTGCCTGCAGAGGAATCTCGTAAGGGCATCTAAGTCGGCATATCGCGAGCCTCACATTGCCGGACTGTGACTACAGACGCGGGCATTTGTGAGGCTTTTCCTGACTACTTTCAGGAGCTGTTTACCAGGAATCTCGGTCTGAGCCCTGCTCAGTTCGATGCCTATTTAGCCGACATTCCCCGCCCCGAGTATGTGGGTTCCATTACAGTGTCTGAGATCTGGAATACGCTAAAGCAGGTTGACCTGGATAAGAATCCGGGATTAGATGGTCTTCCTTATGAAATGTACTTGAGGCAATTGGTCGTGTTTGTCCTCTTGCTGGCACTGATTTTCAACAACTGGATGAAGCAGGGTTCTCAACCTCAACGCTTCACCAGGGGTGTGATCAAGTTGCTTCGCAAGAACAAAAACGTTGGGGTAGATAATTATCGGCCTTTGACGATGTTAAAGACAGAGTTTAGCCGTTTGCAGACTGTCCTCTTTAGTCGGATTGGTCCTGAGCATACTTGTACTTTGAAGGGCAAGACTATTCAGAACAACCTTCATTTGGTAAACTTGATCATTGAGAAAATCGCTGATCAATTTAGATCAGTCCAAGCCTTTCCTTATGGTTGACCATCGATTTCTGGCGGCTGTTCTTTCGGCCGCCGGTTTCGGGCCGGACTTTAGCATTTGGATCCGACTATTCTATGCGTCCCCCGGTGCGCTGGTAGAAGTGAATTGGGTAAGATTGAAACCTTTCATCTTGTCTCGCTCCATTCATCAACGTTGTCCGCCGTCTCCATTGCTGCACATTTTTGCGTTGGAACCTTTCCTGCGTAAGTTGAAGACGAATCCGGTCCATCGCGAAATTTCTTTACCTGGTGCTACTAGCTCGGCCAGGTACTCCGCCTATGCTGATGGCGTTTCGGTTCTTTTGTCGAGCAGAGAAATCAGAGGTCATGAGACGGTGACAGGGGCCAAGATCAACCGGGATAAGTCTGTTGGTTTGCGGTTGGTTTCGTGGAAGGAGGTCTCTCTTACCGGACCTTCCTCTGGACGGACGGGCCGGTCAAGATACTCAGCATCTGGTTCGGTCCCGACCTCCTGTTGGAAATTAATTGGTCGGAGGTAAGGGAGAAGGCCAAAGTCGCAGTTAGTCTGTGGACCTGGAGAAGTCTTTCCTTGAAGGGGAGGGCGAAAGTATTTACTACCTGGAGAGAATCACGTACTTGAGGCAAATAATTGACAAAGACAGAAGACGTCCCGACCCAGATAGGGCAACGGCAATAAAGAATATACCAGTACCAGAAAAGCACCCATGGACGAAATGATTATCTGTATGAGGTAAATTGTTTGGATCTCATTAATTGCAATTCACTTATATGTTCTATAATAAAAAATTATATTGAGCTCTCTTTTGTGGATCAGTTTTAATATTTTATATTAATAGGATCTACTTGGATTACTTACCTACATATTTTTTTTACCTGTTTTATATACATATACATGCAATGGAAAACGTCCCCTCTTCTTCTTACTTATACTTGCACATATAGATGTATACATTAGTGAACATACACACTCAAATTTAATCGTTATTTTGGTATAAGCATAAAACCCCATCTTTAAGATAAGATGTTTTAGAAGTACTTCTTGAAGATATTGTAAAACCGATTATTAATGTCATTTTAATTTCAGCTTTTCTTCTGAAATGTAGCAGTGGGATATGAATAAAGCTCATTCGTGGACATGCAACTAAAGAAATTAATATCCAGATGATGCCAGGAACATTTATATGCGTGCCCATTGCATGAAATTCAACTATGCACACTAAATGGCTGGTATAATCCATGTTTATGGATTTTGCTTCCTTGCGAACTATGAGCTAACAAATAGGAAAAAGACAGACTTAAAATGCAAAGAATTTTCATGAAAGTTGATGTTGATGGTGTTAATATTTACATTTTAGTTTTGATATTGTTATAACTTTCTTATTCAAATCAGATTTTTATTTAAGTAACCCTGGTTAAGAAATGACATCAAACATTCTTGAAATTAAGCTTTTATAAATACCGTTGTTTACTTGAAAAATATTTTGGAATCTTTTTGCATCTTTACTCTATTAACATTAACAAGTCACTTACTATTTTTATATACTGTCTTCCTTTTTTCTTTTTCTAGCACTTTCATTATCTTTCAACAACATTGTAAAGATTTCCACATTATAGTTGGGTGTTCATCCTATTAGTAATTGGTGGATTTAAACTAGAGATCAAATGATAGTTATCCTCTTAAGTGCTTTTTGTATTCTAGTTGTCTTCCATAATGCTGTATTCAAAATCTTCTTTATTCTTCCTTATTAGTTTAGCAAGCACTGCAACTATGATAGAAACCCGGAGCCATTTTCACGTTTCACAATTTTTCTCCTCTCTTGCGATACCTAAACATTTGTCTAGTTTTACACTTTCTTTCAATTTTCTTTCGTGGTCTGAGGGAACAGCGAAATCAACTGAAAAATATCCATCTCTTTGTTTACGATAGTGAGATCTGGTATCCTGAACTGAAGTGGGCGAGAATCTTTTTGTAGTATTGTATGTAAATGAGATAGTGCTATAAAAGCAGTACGCCACAGCGAATTCCAGTGGAGCTACCATCTGCTGAGTAGGCTCTTGCGCTCAACGGAAAGGCAGGAAGTAATTCACGTCAATTTATTGCAAGCTAAGATCGTTCGAAGTAAGCGTTAAATTTTGTCCACGTTCGCATTTATTGTTGTATTTTGTTTTCGTATTTTGGGTGTCTTTACGTAAATTTCTGTTCGTTGATTTTTGTTTATCGTTGAAAGGTGTAGGCAGGAGATAGACCATTCCCAAAATGACCGGAGTACTATAAGGGATTCACGGAGTCATTTGAGAAGTTTGTGACGGGAAACGAATTGTTACCAGTGCCATCTCCTCTGGAGACGGTGAACACCAGAATCATATCCCTGTTGACTACAGAGATCAAAATTCACAAATTAATCAGCGTTAACAGGGAGAAGCCCTTAACAGCCTAAATATTGTGACCAAAATATTGGCCAGACGAAGTAGAGCTACGTGTGACATCCTGCTGGCAACAGAAGACGGGGCGAAAGCGCTGGCTGGGAACATCTTGACAATCAAGTCCGTGAGGCTCCAAACGGAATACCTTCGGATCAGAAAGACAAATGTGATCCTGCATAGTGTGCCCCTATATATATCAGACGATCACTTGGGCTTTTTCTTTGCAAAGTTTGGGGAGGTTTCCAGTGTCAGGCCCATCAAAAGTAAGGCTGGGATATCCACGGTTGATGTAGAAGTTATGGTAACTGTTACCAAGAAAAACTTAATTAACATACCAAATATATTGATATGCGACGGACGTCTAATCTACGTGGTAGTAGAAGGGAGCCGACCTCTCTGCTGGGCCTGCGGGACTGCCAGTCATCTCTCAAAAGCATGACAAGAGACCGGAATCGCACCCCGAACCGGAAACTAGCAAAGTGCAGAGACAAGCTCAAAAGTTACTACAGGTTCTGGGGAATGGACGGAAGTGGTAAAGAGGGGAGCAAAAGTTGCATCCCCTCCACACAAGCAGGATGTCCCGAAGAAGGAGGCCAAGAAAGTAAAAAAGCCGCCCCAGGAGCAAAAATGCAATCAGCATCATCAGCAACAAAATGACCTGTAGAAGAAGCCTCAATTGAAGCAGGAGTGTCAGCAGAGGCTGCAGCAGCAGGAGGAATTACATGAGAATCAGCAGGAGGACCCTTAACCGGAGCAGCAACAGTGACAAGAGGAAGAAATGGAGGACCTGCCGCCACCTCGGTCCGCCTCTTTAAAAAGAGGGAAAGAGGAAAAAGAGGAGAAAATTACCAAGAAAGAAAGACGAGCTGGTCGAAGTAAGGCGGAGAAAGCCCTGGACACAAAACCAAGTCCCTTTCAGTCCCTGCTTCCCTAGCAACGCCACCCCCTAAATGAAAAAAGGTATATCAAGGAGCCTTCCTTGTTCCCCTATTGGGTCTCCACTTTCCCACACCCATAGACTTAGTTGACGAGGAGTATGTAGATTACCCGAGAAATTTCCCTAAAGCTCCGGGTTTCATAACATGGATTAGGGACACGGGGAGAGGGTTAAATGTATGGGATAACATTTGTGATTCGAAGGAAACCTTCCCAGATATTAGAATGGTGATGGTGGGACACCTGATTTAAAAAATTGCAAAAGTTTTTGCACCAAGGTGGTTCTAATTATCCGCCACCCCACATTATACAGGGCTCTAAAGCTAACACGTGCCTCGGACGTTGGCAGCATTGTCCCGGATGGTCGCATGACGGCAGAGAACACGTAGCCTAGGACAGGGAACAGAGAGACTAGGACAATCCGTCGGGGTTCTTGCGTCCGCAGATTTCCGTCCAGTCTGTGAATAGATGGACCTAAATTGAAAAATGTTTCTCAAGATAGTTTCAATGCGAGGGGCTTGAAGGATCTGAGTAAGGCTGCCCCTCTGCTTCGTGATTTGTCCTTTGGTGTAGATGTGACTGCGATCCAGACAGTTTGTTTGCGAGCTTGATACTTGTGTGCTGTCTAACGACTATGTCTTCTATTCAGCATACAGTGACCAGCTGGCCAGTGGCGTTTCCTTGCTGCTTAGACGTACTCTGGATGCGAGGGTGGAACTTGTGCATGTCGATTCGGGGGGGATGTTGATCGTGGCTAATATTGCCGTAAACAACAGTTCGTTTCAGTTCGATGCGGTTTATGCGCCCAATGACCAGACGGAGCGTATCTAGTTTTCCGTCAGTTAGGGCCTTTCCTGGTTGATTCTTCAAACTTAGTATTAGTGGGGGACTGGAAATGACATCCTGGACAGGCGGTGGGGAGCTAGTGAGAGGGCATCGGGTGATGGTAGCCTGGTCAATCTGATCGGTGAGTTTAGTTTCATCGATAGATACTGGGTCGATCACTCTAGGCGGAAGATGTGGACGTGGGTACATGCTGCCGTCTACCCGGGTAGCCAGCTACCTGGATAGAATGTTAGTGAGAAGGGCCAATACAGACTTGCTAGATTGTCTCACGTTCCACTGGATTAGGCTATTAGGACTTGTCTTTGCCTGAATAGCGTTAAATGCTAGGCCTAGACTGGCTGGACACTGGAAGTTCCGTCTGACTTTACTGGAAAGGCGGGACTTCCACAAACAGCTACTTAAACTAGTGCTGCGGGAACTAGTGGGGGCGGTTATTTGGAATAAGGGGGAGAGTCTTAAGGATAGGATTAGGTCCTTCACCATCGAATTTAGACAGCGGCTCTCACTAGATAAGGCTAAAAAGGTGAAGATAGTCTGTTCCGAGTGGAGGCTGGGGGGACTCCCTAAAGATAGGTTTATATAGACAGTCTGGAGCGTGCGGCTAGCGAGTGCGACAAGGGTCAGGTTCTTAGTCATAGGTTAAACAAAATGTCTAACGAAGTCGTGAACATGGGCGCAGAACTGGGCCATAAAGAAATCCGTTGAGGTTCCGATCGGTACATTCGTGAGGTCAATAGCCCGGTCTACCAAAGAGTCTGGTGATGAGTTTCGTAGCTATTTGACTTTCCTGGGCATTCGCCGACTGAAGCAGCTAGCTGTGAGAGTGAGATAATGGAGGGTGAATACTTGGCATCGAAGAGTAGTGGCAAGTCTCCGGGTCTTGATGGTTTACCTTAAAAATTGTATTTGACGCTGTCACACATCTTTGTAACGATTTTCACTGTCGTGCATAACAACTTGTTCCGGCAGCGTTCCATAATCAATCAGATCAGCAGGGGTTTAAGCACGCTGTTGAAAAAGGGCAAGATTGGTGAGCGGGATTTAGATGATTATAGGCCCATAACTCTGCTAAACACAGAGTTTGGCCAAGATCTTGATGGGGCGCTTGCAGTCATTTGCCGAGATTCTGTTGGGATCCAAGCAGACTTGTGCTGCGAGGGGCAGAACAATTCAGTGCAAGCTGAAGCTGATCTGCACGATTCTAGATGGTGTAAAAGACGACGAGCAAGCCGCACTGATCAATTTGGATTGATACAAAACATTTGATAGGGTCTACCATCGGTACCTGTCTGCTTCCCTGCAAGCCACTGGATTCAGACCCTACTTCTGCAAGTGGATTAGCCTCCCGTATCGCTCGTCAGTGCTGTGGTACAGGTGAACAGAAAGCGGTTGCGCGCTTTTGCGCTGTCTCGGTCGGTTCGTAAGTGCTGCCCACTGTTGCTTTGGCGTTAGAGACTCTCCTTCACTGGCTAGGGGAGAGGTCTTTTAGTCCTGCCTTGGAATCGCCGTCCCTGGTGGTGCTCGATCCAAGGTTTCCGCGTACGCCAATGGATACATTTTCGTATCGTGCGGCAGAGACATTAAGGTGATACAGAAGGCTCTTGAACGGTAAGAAAAGATCACGGGGGCCATTACGAACTGTAACAAGTCTTTCGGCTTCTAATTAGGTACTTGGAAGGGGTCGATCTTCCGGTGCCCTTTGGTTGGACGGGCGGTCTTGTTCGCATTCTCGGAGTGTGGTTTAGATCCGACCTCCCGCTGAAGAAAAATTGGTCAGAAGTATAGGCAAAAGTCCAGAGGTTGCCCTTGAGGTTGCATGTGTCACTTACGCCTTTCTTTTCATCATTTACCGCTTTGCAATGACCATAGGAAGGCGATCGAGCGTGTCTTGTCCACACTCTTGTGGGGTGGTCGTAAGCAGAAGGCCCATAAAAAAGCCTGTGTACAGCGTCTGTGTTAGTGGGGGCGGGGAGTAGGATTGCCACACTTGGTGGTTGGCTTTCCTACGCTGCGTTTTGACAGAGGATACTATTTTGGCTGGGTGTGTTAGTAGAAAGTATAAATCCTTAAACTAAAAATGCAGAAGTATATTCGACAAGAACACTTGCAAAAAGTAGAGACAGTAAAATTGAATGGCATAACTTTTACCATGCAGGTTGACACGAGGATAGATCTTACCTTGATCCGAAGGAATATCTGCGAAAAATGGGTAAAACACAAATTAAGAAAAAATAATCTTAATGTACAACAGTTTGATGGAAAAAAAAATCTTGGCCCCTTTAAAAAACTTTCGAGACAAAAAACTGATTTGAGATTATTCTCGTCACTGTTGCAGAATCATGGACTTCTGAACCTGAAATTGGCTTATAACCAAATAGACATTGACGAAAAATTTAAAGAAGTCACTACAGTTAATACCCAAAGTTTACTAAGATGGGCTCGTCTACCATTTGGAGTTAAGACTTCATGCCATATTTTTCAATTGAAAAAAATTCTATTGGAAGGGTTAAAAAATAATAATCAAATATCAAGACGATATAGTCCTAGGTGCTTGCAGTAAAGTGAACAAGTTCTAAAGAAATTTAAAAAATGCTGGTACGACGATAAATAGCTATAAATGTGGGTTAAATTGCGACAAAATATCGTATTTGGGATGCCAAATATCTAAAGAAGGAATTTTACTATACAATAAACTGATAGATAAAATATCGGAAGTGTCACCAAAAATTAAAAAAAAAAGTAATTAGAATCCTTTGACTGACTAATTTTTACAGCAAATATCCACCTAGATACAGCGACCTACTAGAAGCTTTTGCAGAATTACGGAAAAAGAATACAGAATTTAAATGGATTCAAAGGTAAAATATTTTTTTGAAAGCTTAAAAAACACTAACCGACTGCAAAAATCTTGGGTTCAAAAAAATAAGTGACATTGACTACGGATGCAAGTAAACATACTGTAGCGAGAATTCTATCTCAAGAAGGTCATCTAATAATGCACCTGTCGAGAAAATTAACGTCAGCTGAAGCTAACAACTCAAATATCGAGAAAGACACGTTAGCAATAGTATGGAGCAGAGAAAGAGCGCGAAATGTTTTGTTAGGACGAAAATTTTGTTACTGTCAGATAACAAACCTTTAGAGCTTATATTTAATCCCAGAAAGGAATTACCAAAAGTTACATCTAGAATTTTAAGATTGGCTATAAAACACATGGCCTTTGATTTCGATATCATATACGTAAAGGAGAACACTATTTCATTCGTGGGTTCTCTATCCAGGCTAAATTTCGACAATAAAAATTAGAAACGTTTGAAAATTCAGAAGGTAAAATACTGGACTAGGTTGAAACGGACGTGTTAACCCTAAATCGTCTCAGAATGGAAACAAGATCACGTATTAAGTGTAATTTCAGAGACAATAAAAAGAAACACATTGAGCAAATATTGAATCGCAGGAAGACCTACAAAGAATCAAGATATAATTTAACTGTAGTGAAAGACATAATATGCAATGGAGATATTATAGTAACCCAACAAAGTTTAAGAACAGTACTAAAAGCAGTACACGATGATGTACCGTGTGATATAACAGCGACACTAATGATATTAAAATTACAATCGTGTTGGCCAAAATATACTCGAGACGTAGAAGACTAAGTAAAAAATACCCCAAATATACTGAAATAAAAAAAAAAACTTTCTGCAAAACGAAATTTAGTCGTAGCCTAAAGAAAAAAGAACCATGGGCTCGGGTACACATGAATCATGCCCTATATTAAAAGCATGGAGTTACTTTTAATTTGGTGGCCTAATTTTCAGGATGGCACGAGGTAATTATGGTTGATAACAGAAAAGCCATCACTGTAAAACAAATATTGAGAACAATATTTTCAAGAAATGGGTTGCCTAATGAGGTCTTAGATAATGCGCCAGAATTTTGTGAAGAAAGTTTGTGCTTGTGGCTAAAGCGTATTGGAGACGTCCCGTATAAAACACTACCTTACCACCCACAGTCGAATGGAATCGCAGAAATAATGGTGAAGACTGTGAAAATGGGACTAAAAACATTTTCTATATCTGACGATAATGTAGAGAGTTACTTACCAAGATTACATTAGGTATAGGACATTAAGTCCGTCCGCATTAATGGATAGATAGATTAGAGCTCCAATAACAATTTCATTTTCAACAAGTGAAAGTGTATAAAAAGGCAAAATATCTAATCCAAAGAAAGCGAACTCTGTAGTACAGAAAGGACACAACAATATTAATGAAAAATGGACAAAATGTACTGGCCCGTGCAGATCAATTCAGAAGCAGAATGGAACCGAAGGATATAGAAATGAACGAAGAATCTAAAGGTGAAGAGCATGAAGGGAGGAGGGGGATAATGAATCCAGTAATGAAACTGAACAATCTATGGATGTTAATGACCAAACATCTGGTGAGGAGTCGGAAGAAGAAAATGAACTCAGACGGTAGTCCCCTATAAGAAAAAAAAAATCAAGATACACATCAAGAAAGACAGTTTAAATTCTCAAGTCAAAGATCTCCAAAAGGCATGAAACCATTTCCGTTCAGGTAGGTGTAGTATTGTATGTAAACGAGGTACTGCTATAAAAACAGTACGCCAGAGCGAATGTCAGTCAAGCTACTATCAGTTGATCTGACAAGGTCTATTCCAGAGTGTACACTACTTCATAACACTTTTATTATTAAGGTACATTCTAGTTTGTACATTTATCAATGGCCACTTACACACAATATATCGCTTTCCTCATCGTATTTGTAGTTTTTTGAGCCAATAATCTGAATTCGTTTATTATTATTGAGAGTTTTATTTATATGTTCATTCTGCATTTGCTATTTTTCTGCGTCAGGTCTGTTGCTTTTTATATAATTGTTTCTTAGTGTCGTTGTAGGCTGCCATTGATTAGAATAACAAGTTTTTTCTCTTCGCAGCCATTTCATTTGTTTCACATACAATTACTTTTCTTTTGGTTTCAAAGGATTATCTGTACTTATAATCATCTGCCAGTTGCATTTCAACTTTTGACTAATGCAGTTAGCTTTCCATTATCTTAAACCTTTATAGTTCTCAAGACTCTCGATAGTTCACTTGATCCAAACTTTATTGATAACATGTTCTCTTTTCCCCTATTATCTTTTCACCTGGCCTACTGAAATCATCTCTTGCGCCAGGTTCGTCCGCATGGTGCAGCTTCTTTCAGTCGAACGCTTGCGGCTTAATACATGAAAAACAATTCTTTGGTCGGATCTTTATCCAAGAAAACCATGAGACGAATTCCTAGCAGTCAGAAAATTTTATTTAGTCGCAACCTTTTCGTAAGGGCCGGCTGTAGGCGAGTGAGGAAATGAGAGGTTCGGTGAGGAGGGTCGAACAGTCTAACCGACGTGAACCCTCGCGCGGTCCTCTGTCGTTTAGGCTGCTAGGAACAACTGTCTTATAGAGTACCAGCTTTCTTTGTCCTGTCAGCTTCCACTTAAAAAAGTAATTTACAAGAACCCAGAGTCTACTGGCCTGTCCCTCACTTCGCTTCAACCAGCAGACTTATTTTGTCAGGGTCGGTTGACCTAGTTCTTGGGAGGTTTGCTCCACTGAGTTGTCCCTCTTTGTCAAGAGGATAACTGTCAAAACGATTTCTGTAACATGCTGCTGTGGTCTCCATAAAAAGATATCATCTGACAACTGATATTGCTACACACACAAGATTTTATGTGTTGTCACCAACTTACCTATTTCTTGCACAAGCTTTTTTCTGTTTTCTTGTCCAGTTGAAGAATAGTACTGAATATCACATTATCTTAATTGACTTATCTTTTTGCATCCTATCTTCTTCACACTTTTTTGTTATGAGATGCGAAAATGCATTCAATTATTAAAAATGTTATCACTGTCATATTTGATGTTATCAGTTTGATTACTGAGTGTTTGAAACCGTATATTTATGAAAGAAAAAAATAAATGCTGAAATATTGAATCACTTTATCACTTCTGGATATTATCAAAGAAAAAGTATTTGAAGTTGAAGAATATCGCACCAAATTAAATAATAAAAAACAGAATTTATTATTGGCTTTCGGTCAACGTCACAAAGACCTTTACGTAAAATGCAAAATCAGTCTAGTCCTTTAGTTTAAACATAAGAGTTCAGTTGATGGCAAAAACTGAACAAAAACCAATTAATACCAAATATCATTATGAGTTGATATTAATCTTCTGTCACTAATCACAAATCGGTTGATATAAGAAAATCTTTCAAAAACCAACACTTTGAAGGACTTTTAAAGCGAATGAATAAAATGAAACCTATACATTTATAAAAGAAAAGATGACGTATATGTTCTCGGAAATGAGATTTCTAAAGGCGCATAAAAAGTGGTTGATGTGGCACTGAATTTTAAAATTTGAATGCAACAAAAAATGAAGCATTAAGAATTAAGCTTTTTTTAAAAAGTTTTTCTGCGAATTTTTGCCTTTATATTTTACTGGAAAAAATAAAATAATTTAGAAATCGGCTTTGCATTTTGTGAAATGAATTGGAAGTGAAATTTTATCAAAACACAGATCAATATTTCTCCCCATGCAATCTTATTGAAATTTGTCGATCATATGTTTTGATTTGCCTGAACGTTACTTTTAAGAATTAAGTTTCCATTCCACCATGATTTCTGTTGCTAAGAAACTTCTATAGCAAAGCGCAAATAATGTTTTTAACAATACATAAAGAAATTTGGCCAGATAGTTTCTTCAGTAGCCATGCTATAGAATCAACTACCAAGTAATGGAGACATAATTTCTTATGATGACAGTTTTTAAAGGTATTCAATGACTACAAATCAGTTTTATCATTATGGCGTTATAGTTAGCATATAGTATTTATTATTTAGGTTATCAGCTGTTTGATTTTGACGTATTCATTGGTTACTTTATAAAACCTTGAAATTTTTTCCGCATGAATATCAACACACGTCATAAATCTCGATAATAATAATCATTGGCGTGTAATGTAGTTTTGTACAATTTGATTCACCTCAGATGATGTCGAAATCGATTTTGTAGTCAGGGATCTTCAGAGAAGACAAGTGCAAGCTTTACCTGAGATGTATCCTCCTTGCCATCGCGCAGACCCACGAGATCATCCTAGTAGCACTTGAGATGCGCACGTAGGAAACAACTGTATGATAGATATATAAATATCCACCCCAGCAGTAAGAGGAGACATCTCACTCGGGAGTATAAGGTCTGCATTCGGACAAGAGCTTGGGAGTCGCACTCAGATTGACTGACAGTAATTGAGAAAGTCCAGAGTCGAATAAATTGTAATGTTAAGAATGCAGTCTCAAGTGTCCCTCTTCTAATGTATTACTATATTTCATTATAGTTGTAAATGATATTTCTTGATATTATTATTATGAATAATTTTAAAATTTTTGTATTAAAGATAAAACAACGAAGATTTGTGCAGATATTTTTTATTCTCTTTGAAATAAAATGGATAAAATGGATCGTTCTCCTGCAGAAGATGCAAAAAGCACATCTTCGACAACCGTTAAACCTTTGCTTTAAGTTGTCTACTCAGTTTTGAAAATTTTCATTTTGATATTTAGTTTCTATTTTTTGTAATGCCGCAAAAATAAAGATATTAAATTGATAGCTCATTCATATTACACGTTCAGATATTTCCACAAATTATTATTTCTATTCTTCTTATTTTTGCTGGTCTGAGGTGTTGGGATAAAACTAACCTTAACAGATCATATCCATCAACTTTATGGAATAATTAAGTTTCCTATAAGATTAAAACTACTGATTATTTTAGTGCAAGTACATTTTGAAAAGATTTTTTTTTTAATTTGAGAAGACTTTATAATGTAAATCAAATATATCATAAGAATGAAAATAAATTATATTTAATATATTCTGAAATGAGAATGTGACATTAAAATGTTGATGTAATTAACTTTCTAGGTATACAGCGAGCCTGACCAGTGTTTTTAATCAACAACTTGTTTTTTTTGTAGAATTTTGGTATTTATGAGTTTCAGCCTCAGTGGCTGAACCATTATGAAAACTATCAGATAAACACGATAACGTCTCATAAAAACTTATGTTCCTAAGCAAAATATATTTCTAAAAATAATAAGTGGAAAAACCTTAACCTTCCTTGCATTAATGTCAGTTAACATTTTCTAAAGAATGGGTTTTGATAGTAACATATAGACATACTGAAATATTCTATTCAAACGAATGTTGTGAGAAAAGGATTATACGAGAAGAATTATTTTGAACAAAAGATGTCACGTAATGCATTTAATGTTTTCGCTTCTATACGATAACATTTTGAACATTTAACAGAAATAAGAAAACTTCAATAATTAAAACTCCTATGATCTCATGTATCCTACTTTTGTTGTAGTTTAATTTATCTTTCCGTCTTTCGTATTTGTGCGGAAACAGCTGCACCAAGTTTAATGCTTCCTTTAAGTTAAAAAAGTTACTATAGCAAAACTTACGTTAAAATAGTCACAAATCACAAGTCAATAATTATTTTGTCGCAAATAATATAAAGCATTTAAACTTTATATAATTTTTGTTCCATCGATTCAAATTATATTTATCCTTTGTCTACAGTTCTTGTTTTATTTTTCTCAATATATTTGGAAACATTTTCATTTTTTGTCTGGATGAAGGAGCAATCATTAACATGGAATGTGCTAGTATTTCTTTTATAATTGTAGACGTTCGCTGGAAAATCTGCAATATAGCCACGGATTGTTTAGCGGTAGTGTATTAATGTCCTTTAGTTTTTATAGAACTAATTATGTAGCTTTTGCTAACTTTAGCCTGATCTAGCAAAAAAGTCATATACTAGCAAATGAAATCGTTATACCGGTTTATAGTCGACAACTATCAATTTACTAATAATCTTTCAATCGTAGGTACATTACGTTTCTAGGTTTTGCTCCATTTGGAATAATCTGCTGGGGGATCTCAAAATGAAAGATCTATAAAGAATAGATGTATTTTTAATGAACACGCTGGTAATAACGAGAGAGCTGATTTCAGTTTATACTTTTAAACGAAAAAGTGTGAAATTGAGGCACACAGTGGAAAACAGAAAGAACGGGAAAGGGGATCTCTCCCTCCATCTCTCTCTTTCATATATATATATATATATATATATATATATATATTATTCAATCCCAGTGTATATACTGTGTTCCTGTCGGAATTAGAAATTTAACTTTGACATCAGTCGAAAAAGTGATAGTGAATTTATCCATTTCGATGTTTCAAGTCCGACGAAATGCCCAAATCGGTGGTAAAGGGAAGGGGAAGGCATTAGCCTTAAAAGGAAGAGGTTTTATGAAATCAACTATGACATTAAACTGGGGTTATATGAAGAAACCAAAAGAGGGCCAAAAAAGGAGTTTCATAAAAAATTATATATATATATATATATATATATATATATATATATATATATAATTAGGTTCCTACTTAAAAAATAACAAATTATACTTAAAAATGAGATATATTAAAGAAACTAAAAATAAGTCATATCTAATTAATTTATATTAAATTTAAGTAAGAATATATTTTTAAAAATATTTATTAAAGAATAAAAAATAAATAAAAATTAAAAACTTAAAATAAATTATCTATTTTTAACTTTAAAGATGATAAATTAAATTATATTAAAAAACATAGCAAGTAATATTAAAAAAAACTAAAAAGACACGTAGAAAAAGAAGTGTAAGTGATAAAAGAAAAGAGAGTTCTTAGACACGGTATAATCAATATGGTGAAAAAAATGGAAATATAGATCTTAGCAATAGTTATACATTCAACATTTGAAGAGTTAGAGAATTAAAAAGTAATAAAATCAAATCTATGTTATAGAATTTTATATCTATATTTATGTCGATATTTTAAAACTAATTCATTCCTTTCATTTAATAGTTGGCGTTGATTATTGTATTTTATTATCCTAATTTTTCTTCTAAACACAAGTTACACCTATCTCTAAAACTATTACGAGTATGAGCGAAACCTATATATTTCCAGTCTCTCTGAGGGTTCAGACTTTTCTCTTTCAATTCCCAAATTTTTTTGAAAGAGCTGCCTGGTATTTTAATTTAGGGTTGGTAAAAGAGTGTTTCCATTCCCATATTTTCTTTGGAGGAAACGGTTGCTTGGTATACAACTATAACTAGTAGATCTGCATTTGCCATCAACTGGACTGCTTTCTTTATACCTACAATTACAGGAAGGTTCCATACCAGATTTGTTACTTATCCCATAGAACTTACTTAAAATATACTTAATATAAGAGTAGATAATTTTGTACATGTTATTGGTGCAGGAATAGCTAATTTTAATCGTTTTCCTATTGAAGATCTTACTTAGAGGGTTGTTTTGTGAAAATGTCTTTTAACATTAGAAAATACTATCCGTTATTAATATTTGACAGTTTGTAGACAGTGGGGTTGGACCATATAATTTTTCTTTTTCTATTTTTTGTCTGCATTCAACTTTAGATATTTCCGTATTACTTATGAGGGTAGGTAAGACAATTTATTTTATTTATTTTAAAAGCCACTTTTATGGAGAGCCTTTTCATACAATGCTTTATTTTTATTGAATATATTTATGCTGGAAAATAATCTACTAATCCTAGTACCAACAGTTTCTGTCTCACAATGGCATTGGGTGGTTAGAATTAACATTAATGTTGATAGGGGTTTCAATTTCTTTATGGTATGGTTTAAATATTTTATTATTGAGCTTAAGGGTGATGTCTAGATAATCATCTGTTTTAAGGTTAGAAGAAATCTCAATCTTAAACCATAATAATTTAAAGGCTCTGATGATTTTCTTTTGTATCTTCGCTGTTAGTGGACAATCACTATTGGGGATGAAAATGAGTTCATCATCCCTATATAGACCTATTAGTTTAGGATATACAGTTCTACTAAGTGAATCTAAAATATAAAAATATATTAAATCAGAAACCTGGGCTGAATCATATGCTCCCATAGGGAACTCAAAATAGTCACTAAGGCAATTAGTCCAGGTGGAATTGTTAAGACCTAATAGTGATTTCCTAGCCGTTATTATGATATTAGTCTCATCATCCGTTATCTCCATATAGTTTTTTGCAAAGTTAATACAATTAATCAAGAGACTCCTGGAGATGGAGGAATAAAAATCTGATATCAAATTTAATAAATGTAGCTCTTTCTTTATCACTCCATATTGGCGAACCATTTTGGTTGTTGTATCTAAAGAATCCGTCCAAATATCATTACAGGTTGTAATTAGTAAATGTATCGGTTATTTTTTTTATTATATTTTTTGAGATTAGACCTAGTTCAGTTTTAGTTAGATTTATTAAACTATATATTATTAGCGAAGTTAAGTTTGTGTGATCCTTAAATAAAATGTATGCATCTTTGGTATGGATCTTCGTCAATCTATTCGCAATATTTAAATTATTTGCGAATTTGGCAGTTTCATTGTCGATCTCAGAGATCTTACAGTTATATCTATATCTTGTTTATAGGTGTCTGTTAGTTTGTTAGTGAGAATTTTATGGTAGTGTGAGGGGTTTCATTTATAAATATTTAGATTTGTGAGGTCAAACCCTTTACAGTTTTTAATAGTTTTTATGTCTTTGTTTATTTTTTCTTGAAATTGATTGGACTGCTTGCTGAATTTCATTTTTTTTTAACTAGTCTAAATAAGACTCTTTCAAAACGATTCAGAAGTTTGTAGGAAGGTGAAGGATTTAGATTATAGGTTTCGTATTGTGACTGGTGTTTCGGAAGGTTTGAGATAGAAATGTGCATTATATATATATATATATATATATATATATATATATATATATATACATATGTGTGTGTGTGTGTGTGTGTGTGTATATATATATATATATATATATATATATATAGAGAGAGAGAGAGAGAGAGAGAGCAAAAGTTCATAATTGCTCAGTTTCGTATTCGAAGCAATTTCTAAAGAAGTAATAGATTTTTATCTATTAATCCGTAATATTTTTATCCCTTTATACGTTATTTTTAACTTTCATTTTTATGAATATCGATATCTCAATATCCATATCCGTTTTTAAAACTGTATTTTATTTTCTTCTACCATTTTGAATCTGATTTGAATCTGCGTCCCCTTTGCAGGAGAAACTATCGTTAGATCCGATGAGATTTTAAGCGACTGGATCACGAAGAGCATATTTACACGCGCACGCACAGACACACACACACGCACGCACACATATATGTATTAATTAGTACATATACGCATACTCATGCGTGCGACTATAGTTTCGTTGGGTGGTGTTCCCAATTCATCGGTTACGGGGTCTACGTTGCCGGAAGTAAAGATTTGGCTCATGGGAGTTTCGCTGCTATGTAGTGCATATAAAAAAAAGTTGCACAGGAGCGTCGTAAATGCAATACTGTTGTTTTACATTTCTTAGAAAAATCAGTGGAATATGAAGAGCTTAAAAAGTATGAGGGAAAGAAAAAGTTGATTACTAATTTAAAATTTGAAATTAAAGACGTTCGGTTCGCGTGGTCAGTATACCGTTACGGGTTAAAAGGAGGTAAAAAATGACTGGGGATAAAAATAGAAAGAAAAAAAAAACGTGTAGAAATGGGTGGCCGTGGTTAGGGGAGCCTAAACAAGTGGCTCATAGGAGTTTCACTGCTATTAGGTTGGTGCAAAAAAAATGTTTTTTGATGTATTTTTTAACGTCAAAAAACGACATTATTTTTGCACCAACCTAATACATAGCATAAGAAATAAAGTTGCTCATGGATGTGTCAGGTGCGATGCTGGTGATTTACATTTCTCAGAAAAAATTAGCGGAAATAGAGGGGAGGGGATAAAAGTGTTAGGGGGAGAAAAAGTTAATTACAAATTTGAAATTTAAAGTTGCCGACGTTGGGTTCGCGTACTCAGTAAACCGCTACGTGTAGAAGGAAGGTAAGAAATGACTGAAGGTAAAAATAGGAAAACATGTATAGAGGAGGAGGTTGCCGTCATTAGGGGACCTATATTCTAATAAGGTAGTTGCGGGGTAAAACTGGAATTAGTCAGGTTTCGAATATTTTAAGATATACGATTTCTTATGTCTACATGTTATCATTAGTTCAGTCCGTTTATTCCGTAAGCCTGGCTTGCTAATATTCTGAGGACGAATCTTTTCTCTAATAGACATAGGTCACATCGTCCCCACCCACTTACCGGAAAAGGATTTGGTTTGTGCTATGAAGTCCCATTTAACTTTAGGTGTGTAGTCATTCGTTTTAATACTCCAGTAGAACTTAGAGAGTGCATATTTTTTGTTGTTGAGTGTCATCTTGTGGTGATAAAAACGTTTTTTACAATTAATAACGGTGGATCCGAATTAGAATTTGGTCTGATCGTTGTGCGTGATGCTGGCCTTATATATAATTCCTTTGTGCGTGCATTTGCCGTTGATGGCGCAGAGGTCACGGTTGTACGGAAACACCACCTGGCGAAACTATAGTCGCACGCCAAAACGTAGGTAGGGATATATGTGCTAATTAATACAGATCTTTTCTCTGTATAACCGCATTGAACACTATTTGGTTTACACCTCATGCTTAAATGTGACGATTATTTATTTGCTTGCTTGCGTATGCACTTCCATTGTTCAAAACCTCGACACACCAATTCCAGGTGTCGTCAATGTGTGAATTAAATCGTCAATCTTTTCCCACGGATTTTATGTATTAGCCCTCCTTGTTCTAAAGTCTTTTAATATATCATTTCTTCTAAACATAAGCAAACTGCGATAATTGAACGAGAACTTGTGTTTTCTGTGTGATTTAACGACAGGTAGGAATACGAACAAATCAGGATTTAAATTTTATTTTTTATCTAATCACAACTTAAACGATTGTTGTTATGTAAAGATGCATAAACTATTTTATCTCCCTCTGTTTGATTTAATCATAATCTATTGAAGGCTTTTTACGTTTTTCACAATGGACAAAACTTTTCTCCTGTTTCATTTGGACTTAAGATAATGAAGATCCGTGCATGGTGGACAGACGGTTCTTTCTGTTCTTGATAAATCAACAAAAGATTATTTTGCGCCAAAATTGTATCAAGATTATATGAAAACTTGTTTTCTTTTCTTTTTCATAATATATAAACAAATAGTATTACATAAAGTTTTTCTTTGAAAATAGGAAAATAACACATTTAGAAACTATAAAATGTAGACAGAAGGTCAGAAATTCTTGTAAAATTCCATATACCAGTAACAGCGTAAAATATAGAATGGTCTGGAACAATTTGTGAAGAATTCTTCTTCTTACATCTTTAGCAATACACAACATAATTCTTTTGTGCTAAGATACAAATAGTAAGTGATATACATAATAGAAAAATCAGTTGACAATACCTATCCTGACGCAACAGGATTGATGTACTCTACAAGACCGGACGTTGGCCCTGTCTTGGTTTCCTGTGCTTTTAACGTGCATGAAACCTCTAGACCGTCTTACCGACAAAGTTTTTATTAAGAATAATATTTTGACTCTATTATTAGGGTGTGAATTTGTTATATATATGAGGAAATAGGTCTTAGTCAGACCAAATTTTCAAAATATGACTAAATGCCCATTCAACAATTTTTTCTAGAGATGTTTGTTCATTTTGGAAGTGTGTCATGTTAAGAACAATCCAATACACCTCCTGGACGCGTACGTGCATACACTCACACATATATACATATGCACATACATACATATATACATACATATATAAATACCACAAAATTTTAATACACCCCATGGGCGTGCACGTGCATACATACATATACACATATATACATACCATAAAATTTAGTTTCTGTGTTTTCCTAAGGGTTTTTTCATGAACATATTAATATCCTAGTATTTTCTTAATTTAATACTGTTATGTAACTAAAAAAGTGCTATTACTTTCATTGAACTATGGAAATTTTCAATCATATGTCATTTCCATTTTATAAAAATCTGTAACTGTTGGTGGATTTTGTATTGAACATGAGGAAATAACCACAATACTAAGGTAAATACAATCATGCCATTAAGTTACAAGTTAATTAATTCAAGGAGTGTTCTGTTTAATCTGAATTACTTCCTTGGTATTTTATTTGTATTTGGAAAATTCTTTTAACCTAGGATTGGCATATTCATGAACATTTTCACAGCGAGAAAATAAAAATTGGAAAAATAATATTTGATTCGAGGACAAACATTTTATCTTTCCAGTCAGGAAATAATTACTGTTGGTTTTTCATAAGAAAGTTAAATGCACTTTAAGACCAAATTCAGAACTTGTTTGTTTCTCAGTATATTAGCTTTGCATTAATCTATGAGGGAATGGTTGTTCTGTTTGACTTATAAAATTAATTCATATCAATACACACAATACATCGGTGATTAGAAAGACGTGTATTTATTAATTGCATTTTTCACACTTTTTGTAATTGTTGAAGTTGGTTGAAGCATAAAAGAAAAGAATAGAAGAAAGCATGGAGAGCCATTTAAAACTATATATTTTCTTTGCACCGTGATTAATAGATATTGATTTTCAGCAATTTCTTTCCTGAGAAACTAATGAGATGATAAGAGGATTCAATTGTTTGTATCCATCTTGTGGATTAACGTTAAAGAAACTAGAAGCAAAGATGTGAGTGAGAAATAGTGATAGAGAGAGAGAGAGAGAGAGAGAGAGAGAGAGAGAGAGAGAGAGAGAGAGAGAGAGAGAGAGAGAGAGAGAGAGAGAGAGAGAGAGAGAGAGTGTGTGTGTGTGTGTATGTGTAATTAAGAATTAAAGATAATGAGACTTACAGGGTGAGTGAAAAATTAAAATACTTTTCAATACAGTGTTATATTAACGTTTGTCAAGTATTAATTTAAGCAGGTTTTCATTCCGGATCCGCGATCACAAGCAGGAATATTATGCTCAAAACAAAAGAAAACTCAGACACCAAGGCTTGACAAGCGGGTGAAATGTATTTTAATTTAGAAGATTAAGTGAAATCCGTGCTTCTCCCCGTCATGTGTATTTACTGTTATGTCGTTAGGCGAGCGATTAAGCAAAACTGTTTCCCATAGCAAATTATTTTATCATTATAATATTTGGAACTTAGTGCCACTTATTAAACATAGAATCGTGTTTAATCCACTCACCCACAAAACAACACTCATTATCCATCACAAAAATGGAAATGAATACAGGATACTGAAAATCAGACCACCCATTCAAATTTATGACTAATAAGTACAAAATATACTTATTTGGTTCAACTCAGTTTCAGAACAGTTTAATACTTTAGCACAAATACTACAAATGTCTGCATTAGATTCCTAATGTATAGAGTTTAGTCACTATTCTACTGTATAGGGCATTTGGTCAGGCCAAGTTAGCTTTATTAAATAAACAGTGATGGTACCGTACCGCCACAAAATTGCTGAAGAAAGAACATACAATATTCCTCAAACTGAATAAAAATCTAGGTTTTATCGTAAAAATATTTATGTTATTATTAAAAGGAAAGACCAAATTATTTTTGATTATTTAATTATATTTTTGATCCCTTTTAGAACATTCAAACCTTTGCATAAATATCTTGTTTTTCTTGAGTCAGTGGATAGACTATAAATTCGCATAACAAAATTTTAGCGTCTTTTTGCGGTGAAAGACACATTGGAAAAATCAAATAATTGTCGGATTTTAATGAAACTTTCAGGACTTCTAAAAAGGAAATTAGTAGTATTCGTCATATAATTTTAATACAAGTTTTTCTTCGTTACATAAATTTCGCAAACATCAGGTTATCGATAAAAGTATCAACATCCCATAAAAAGATGCACCAAGTGTTGAAAAATACTTTTTCACGACATTATAAACTAAAAATATTTCTTCAATATTTATTCCTCAAAAAAATTTTCAGAAACTATATATATGTATATATGAAAGAATTTTTAGTATACGGAATTAAGTTGTGCAGGCATATTTGTCAGTATAACCGATTTTTACGATTAAAAATGTAATTCCTATCATTTTAAATTCGGTTTGAAATCGAGCAAAGAATTGTCATTGCATATATTAAATTTCATCTATTAGCATGAAATTAAAACTAAAATAAATTTTGTGAGATTTTTCATTTTTAAAATGTCGCTTTGTTTTGGAGGTACCTATATATATATATATATATATATATATATATATATATATATATATATATATATATATATATATATATATATATATATATATATATTATATATATATATATATATATATATATATATATATATATATATATATATATATATATATATATATATTATATATATATATATATATATATATATATATATATATATATATATATATATATATATATATATATATATATATATATATATATATATTATATATATATATATATATATATATATATATATATATATATATATATATATATATAATATATATATATATATATATATATATATATATATATATATATAATATATATATATATATATATATATATATATATATATA